>JAQPZY010001480.1:1710000-2195000 GCA_029931535.1 Margaritifera margaritifera
CAAGGTGTGTTCATTGATTTGTTTCACCTTCAAAGTTCTAGTTTTACAAGAAATATTTCATAGCACCAATTTACTTATGCTCAAAGGGAAGGTTATTATTCTGACAGTCATCGAATATTCATCTTTGCTTATCAAGTACAGCCTGGAGCCCTGTTTCCGATAGGTGAAAACATTCAGTTTTCTCAGGTCCTTTCGTTCATTTTTTCTTAAACTTAAATACTAAAATATAGAATTTTTCAAAACTAATTTTGGAATCTTGTGAACATGCTATTTGCGATTATTGATTTGTTTCACCTTTAAAGGTTAAAAAAAAAATCATGTATTGGTTGTGTTTTGTTTGCACCATCTATATATCAGATATCAAACTGAATAGGTTGGAAGGAGAAAAAGGACCGGTAAGTTGGGTCATGTATAGTGACAGATCTGGTACTGTCTCTTGAGTATGACGTGGCAAAGGACGAATCCATGGTAAACAAGAAAAGAGGGAATCAGATTGAATATTCGAAGAAATCGCCCCTAAAAGTTATGAAAGTAAGCGCAAAATGTAAAAAGAACATGTTTTTTTTTGTGTAAATAAATGAAAGTAAAACATGTACTTCGCTTACTTGCACACTGTCAGATAAAAGGGTGTTTTCTTTGTAATTGTGATCTGATTTCGCTATTTTATTGTTTAGAATGGATTTCATCCTTTGCAACGTCATACGCAAAATATCGTACTCGATTTGTATATTTTCATGCAAGTAGTTCAACTGTTGTAAAGTACTGTACTTGTTTTTATTGCCATTGTGGGACTATTACCTCCAGTGGCGGCGCTAGGAGGGTTGGGGTTGGGAGGAGGAAGTTGCCCTCAGGCAATAGGAAAAGGGAGCGCCGTCGGGAGCTTTTTTTGCAGCTGAAATTTACATTGTATTTCACCCTCACCTTAGTATAACAGTGGAAGTTCTTCACAAAACTTATATTTAGGAGGGGGTGGGGGAGATGGAGGCTGGCAACTGACATAAGAACTACTCTCTGTATCAAAGTCGGGGCGTCACTAAAGGACATTGCCCCCGAGCGCCTCAAACCCTCGTGCCGCCACTGTATTTGTCTCTGAAATTTGTTACAGCAAATACTAAGTTAATGTGATTTTCGTTTATTTTCGTTTATTGCATACCTTGAAAACAGGCATAAACTTTATGCAGTTCTTAAAGGATAAAGCATGACCCTTTGATATTCACAGAAATATAATTAATTTCTCAAGTTTTTCGAATTCAAAACTTTTTAACATGTATGATTAACACATTCTGTCGTGTGCAGATGGGTCTAAAAAAAACCAACAAACTTCATTGCGCCGTAGAAAGAGTTACAATGTAGAAATAAAACTGACATGAAGTCTGTCACACATACTGAACTTTGACAATCACATGCACGACTGATAAATAGCAGTATGAAGAGTAGATACTCATGAACAAAATGCAGTCATATTTGTTGAGCTGATAACTTGAAGCTGCATTTCTTTACAGAGAATTAACTTTATTTAATTAGAGTGAAAATAATTCTATGGATAATCTAGTTGGTCTCCTCAAGGCATATTTCTTTCATACCAGAATTATTCTGCAAATGTAAAATGTTTTGTTCTATTCTGTATGTCATTACAAAAAAATTCATCGAAACTTATGTTAAACAATTGGGTAGAACTGATGTGTTATAAACTTTAGGTGACTTAACATTCCCCCGCCGCTAAAGCAGCCATGGTTCAATTCACTGCGCAGTCGAAGCATGGCTTTCATGTGCGTCATCATATCATACGTTTTCGATCTGTGTTAGAAATCTAGTTTCTTCGTGTGTGTTTTATTAATCATAAGTTGCTCTGTGACTGTATTCTATATGGACCTGTGCCCGATTAACTGGAATATTTAGCCGCGTTGCATGCATAAAAAAGAAAACAAAAAACAATTACATTTTCCATTACCCGAATATATATCATTAGGTGTATTACATTCATGTATTACGATTGGAACTAATGATGTCGACACACCTTCGAAAACAAACTATATCTCGAAGTGAGGGTCACAATATTCTTGTTTTGTTATTCATTTTGATGTTTTGGTAAATACATGTTTCTCACAAAATCGGACGATATCTTTGTTGAATTATTATTTCTATCTCTTCGTGATTGTCTAGTATAGCCTACTCTTTACGTTCGGAGATACGAATGGTCTTTATCAAGTGCCTGAACTGTATGGTTCTTTTTCGCGCGGCAATTTCGACGGGTAGGACGCTGTACTCTATTGTTTGTGGATATACACAATCTTTCTATCATGTCATCACTGGAATTCAACCAGAAACCGCTATTTGAATTTTCTTGCTCATTCGAAAAGACAATCTACTTGATCTTTGTCTTTTTAGGTCATTTGAGCTAGATGATGGATAGCACCCTTCTGGAATGCCATTTTTGTTTTAGGACCAATTATTTATCGCAAATAGCATGCTCACAATATTTTCCAAGATTAGTTTTGAGAAATCCTACGATTTTAACATTTAAGTTTAAAGAGGGACACACAATAAGACTTGAGGAAACTGAATGTTTTCCCCTATCAGAAGTTCCAGCATGTACTTTATAATCAAAGATGAATATTGGATGACTATCAAAATGATAACCTTCAATCTGAGCATTCGTTGACTGGCGCAATGAATTCTTTCTCAAAGGATAGGAAGCAATAACACAGTCATAACATCTGAGGACTCATTTAGGTCGCTTATCAAATTATCGCTTGCCTCTCTATTTACAACAGGTTTATATGTTGCCACCGTTCAGGTAATTACACTCCTTGAATTGTGTGCAAACCACACAGTACAGCACTAACAAGTCTATAAACGGTGTGGGAGGAATTTTGGAACACTACGCACAAACGTTGCGTTCTAACGGCAACATTACATAGTCATTGCACTTTCTTCGAAAGATAAAACCTAAGAAATTTGTTTTCTTTAAAAATCAAAGCCACGAAAATGTAAGACGGAACCTAAATAACCTGTATGTCATGCAATGTTGTAAAATACCATACCAAACCAATCCATATATCCCAGTATTGTTACTTTGTGGAAACGGAAACCAAATTATTGACAGACTGACTAGCGAACTTGATTACTATATGGTTTCAAGTTTGTAAAGCGGGCTGTCATAGTTAGAAACCTGCACACAAGTTAGAGACTGAGACGCAACAATACAAGTCTTTTGTAATGTCAGATACAGCCTATCTGGAAACGGTGCGAACAATCAATAGCGGACTTGGTCATACTATCTGAGAGCAGGTAGGTAATTGAAATATATTCACAAATTAATCAAACGGTTTAGTTCAAACACGGTACCTGCATAACACTATGTATAAGCCGTAGGAATGTTTGTCACCTGCTAGTGTCATGATATTATGACTGCATCGGGCATTGATTGTTCATGGTAAATCTCAGTAGGTTGTGGAGTGTCTGCAAATTTTGCTGTTATGGAATAGAGGATGATCTACAGTTAACTGGATATCCATTAGTTGGCAAAAAAGAGAGCTATTTTAAGATATATTGACATATAGAGAGAGAGAGAGAGAGAGAGAGAGAGAATTACAAATATACACGAAACAGAGCGGTAAGTGCTATCCTTGGATCCTACTACAGAAATCAAGGTTTATATAAGTTATTCCTGGATTCCTACTACAGAAATCAAGGTATATATAAGTTATTCCAGGATTCCTACTACAGAAATCAAGGTATATAGAAGTTATTCCTGGATTCCTACTACAGAAATCAAGGTATAGTTAATAACTTCTAAATACATTAATTTCATTAGTAGGAATCCAGGTGATCTGTGAGTCTGTGTACTTAGATGAAAATTAATTACTGGCTCGACGTGCGGGTATGTCTGCTACGCACGAATGCCTATGCTACTGACTCTGTAGCATAATTTTGTGGTGATGTGTGCATGGTCGAGATGGTATAAGGGTTGGTGCTTACAGGCAAGGCGGACATGAACAAACATGGTAATAAAGGTATTTTAGTATGTAGGATCTTAACTTTAGTAAGTGTCAGTCTACACAGATCTGTTAGTTTGTTTGTTTGCTTTACAAATTATATATTTAAACTGTCATTGTTGTGCATATTGGGGGACAGAGAATTTATTTGATTTAATTTAATTTGACTTGACTTTCCTTGATAATGTAGACCACTCTTTTCCACAGGATCTAATGGGGGATGGATGATATCCCTCCCCAAAGCAAACATAACCCAACTTCGGAATAAGAAGTCTGACTTCTAAAGAAATATAATCGTTCAAGATTTTTCAAGGCCTAATTTGTAAAACTTTACTTGCCTACAGCGCAAGTTATGGCACTATTTTCCTTCCTGGATATGAGAAAAATGGCTCATCTTCCGTGTACCGACTATTGAGTAGGATCTTTTCGAACATTATCTGTTTCTGAGGATGCAACTTAAATGCATACAGCAAACAGAGAATTATATAATTTTAGAATTCTTTATGTTGGCACTACAGTCAATAATCTTTCAAAATCTACGGAGCCTTGGTGGCTCAGTGGCTAAGGCGTTGGTCGCATGTACAGATTGTTGCGGGTTCGATTTCCACCATAGGATCAACCTGGATCAGCGGCTGTGTTGTGTTCATCTGCCAGGTACTTTACTCTACTTTCCTGGGCACGATATAACCTCTAAGTGTTGCTGTGCCACAAAACATCAAAACCAAACCAAACCTACGTTGCTTTAAGTAATAAAGACAAACAGACACTCAAATATCGTTGTATCTTCCAATAGCAACAATTTACTTTTTCATAATATCCCCTTTTCCCCTGTTTCATTCAAATATTAGATGAGTCACAAAAGACTAGTTATGCCCTTATTATTTAGTTCATACACCTAAGTACTTGCCTCTGCCTTGTAAAGTAATGTCTATATTATATGGTTAAAACTAAAAGAGTCATTTGCATGTTTATTAAAAATGTTGTAGGCTTGCATACACAGATTTTCGAAATGTAGAAGTTATGTCTAAGTAGAAAAGCCGTAATGGGCCTTATTCAGATTCATCGCATACAATATCTAAGTATTATGAAAACTTTCTGCATGTAAATTCATATGTATGCAAAAAAATGTTACAGAAGATAGGTTCGCATACATCTTTCGCGGAAACACGTGACATAGTTTGTAGCAAGCACAAAAATATTCCGACAGTGACTATGGTCATCTGTCTGCAGACAGATTACTTCGAGAAAGGATTCGGATAGCTTGTCATGGAACTAAAGGGTATTTCAATAATTCTATTTTTTATTTGCATCTAATGCATCACAGGATCTCAAAATTATTTCTAATATTCGCAGAAACACGTAATTTCGCGATATAAGAAACACATGGTCGGCATGTCCACCACTTTAAACTTGATTCAAGCACGACTTACTGCACATCGCCGCCGTAATACTTCGCAAACAGATATTACTGGAAACGACAATTCATAGAGGCAGATTTGAAAACGGTTCCCAGAATTTGTCACAAACCTCCTCCAAAGCTGACTAATCTTTCTCAGAGAGAAACCTGTATTCAAACTCAAGCACCCCCTCTCAAGTGTTCACTGAGTGACGGATGTCACGGAATTGTATAAATCCCTGTTATTAAATACATGTACTCGGGTTTCGTTTTTCAGTGTAACAACGATACCCGAGAGTGAGTTATGTATATTTTACAATATTTCGAAACAGTGAGTTCGGTTCACCCCATGCCGCACGTGCGAAGTGCTTTCGATGGGAAAACCGAATGGATCAAGCGTACGTAGAGCTGCATCGTCTGTGTATAAATGCCTCACCGTAAGACTAAATCTTTACATTACGGAACGTCTTGTCAGTGAGCAGTCTACTTAAGGATTTACACCTCTTCAGCTGCAGAGGTACGTAAATTATTTATTAATTTATGGTGTATATTTTCTATGTAGCTTCGGCTTGCGTAGTACAATGCAAATATTTTCTATTCTTGTTTGTTCTTAATAAGAGCTTTATATTAGCAATATAAAGTGGCATTTTAGGAAACGTTTAGTACCATAAGATTCTTGTCGGACACGTGTAGGTTCACTTCTGAACTTGTTTATTGCTTTGTAATGTTGTGCCGATAATGTAATTTATATAACTTACCGTATATAACGTCATTACGTGTTATCGTATATGCCCGTGTCAATCATACTACACGGCGTTAGATTTATTTTCAGCTGATCAGAGTCGACGAGGTCCCAGCTATAGAGGGGACAATAGAAGTTGACTATAGCAGCTGTAAAGCTAACCATAGCAGCTTGAGTACCAGGTGATCGGGCGTTGTTGACCCATTGGTGGGCGTGGATCGCTTGATTGACCAGTGCGACTGGCAGCCAAGTATGCTAGTGACGGAGTGTTTTTGAGTCACTCCATATATGTAATCTTTTAGCCGTCGGCTAATTTTGGGTTTTTGTGACACCCAGTGGTTTGGGAGTGTAAAGATATTTTGCATGATATCTATCCCATTTGTTTGCACCACATTTTATTATTTGAATAAAGTGCCTCATGCTTCATTGTTTGAGGGTATACATTTTTGCTATATGAGTAAAATACATCATTTTTGCTATCCGAGTAAACACATCATTCTTTTGGTCGTCTGAGATAACTGTGAATCATTAGCCTTTATCATTGCACTGTGTATTTATTTATTTGTATTCATATTTGGGTTACGTTATTAGGTTCGTGCGGATTATGTTAATTTGTCCAATATTTGGACCCTATACACGCACGTATTAATCATAACCCTTCTTCCCATTCAAGTCATTCATCAATAAACATTGCATTTTTATCACCATCAACAGTGTTCTGTTATAAATCCGAAATCCAACCCGGTTATCTTGTTACAACGGAAATGACGTTTCTCCCAAAAGTTTAAATGATAGACTGGTGATAACTACCATGAATATTCAACATATGGAGCTTAGAATCATTCTATCATTTATCCCTGCCAAAAAAAAAAAAAAAAAAAAAAAAAAAACCCAACAAAACTGAATGTTATGCTAATTGTTTCTACTTTTTTTTTTATCAGCACAGCTTTGGAATACCGGAAGTTCTCATATCGATATACCAACACGTTAAATTTCACAAAGTAGGAATGTTTTCTTAGTTAGCCTGCATAGTAAATATTACTGATACTTTAAATGTCATCTATTCTTGCCATATTCATTACTTTTGTTTT
Organism: Margaritifera margaritifera; assembly: GCA_029931535.1. Classification (NCBI taxonomy): domain Eukaryota; kingdom Metazoa; phylum Mollusca; class Bivalvia; order Unionida; family Margaritiferidae; genus Margaritifera; species Margaritifera margaritifera. Next base: position 1,717,228 of record JAQPZY010001480.1, read on the forward strand.
TCTTGGTTTTAACGGCACTTTCAACACATTATTAGATATATCATGCGGAGGAAATGGAAGCTAAGTGCATTTTCTAAGGACACACTGAGGCAGCTGGCTAGATGTAACATGGACTATTTTAAATTCGATATATGCATTTAAACTCAGTAACTATTTGTCCAACGAAGTAATCGAATATGTTCAGTTCAGAACTGCATATCGTTGAAATATGGCTGCAGCCTCAAACACTCACTTTCGACAGAGGCGCGGCATCCAACCAAAGTGGTCACCCTCAGACGACCACAACAATATGGATGATCGATGTTTCCTCACTCCAGCAGTAAGCCGGGGAGCTGTACCCACCACTGTGAACTAGTCGTCAATCCCAGGTTCATGAACACATCTATCTCCTGTCCGTGTGATCTCGTTTCCAGTAGACCACATATCTTTAGGGTTCATATAAATACGAGTTTATTTCCACTCAAATACAAAAATTTACGTTCAACCCGATAACACGGAATGTGCCCTCCAGGAATCTTGATACATATGAAAAATCATCGGTTTAAAACAAATGGAAACTACTACTCATTTGTTCAAATGTATATTTCCACCATATAATTACGGTGATTTCATTGAGCCTGGAGTCTAAACGAAGATGTCAGTCTTAATTAGACACACACAAAAAAAGAGCCCAAAAGACACAAATTTGTTTCTCGCTCACCTTCCCCCTCCTTTTTTTCTCTTAGGAAATTCATCTAGCGTGCATTTGTTTCGTCGAATCTTTAGTATAAAAGTGGACTGAAAACTGGCACAAACATTTCTTTTATAGAGAGTGAACTTTTCCGTGGTGTCTAGTTCAATTTTTAGCTATAGAAGATAATGCCTTTACGTCCGAGTTTGAAGATAAACTTGTTTAAAATACATTGGCATTATTTAAGCGTAATAATATTATTTATTCAAAGCAAAAAGCAAAAAAAAAAAAAAAAAAAAAAACAAAAAAAAAAAACCCGCCCACAAAAAACATGATGACTGCTATAAAATCAGTCTCTCTTTCTCTCTCACGCGCGCGCGCGCACAAACACACTCTCTCGCTTGTGCTTGTATTCATACGCAGTATGCTAAGACCGACTCACATATAGCTTGCAAAGGCAGCTAACCATTACTTTTTGGCAGTGGTTCCACTGAACCCTTATTAACGAAGACTTTGGGCAATCTAAATGATAACAATATATCATCATCCTAGCTACTGTGCCCTTTGAGTCAATAACAATCGGATCCTAAGTAAATAAGGTGCTAGGTTGGTCCCATTGTTTAGGTAGCGCACCTGCTCTATCTATAAGGTACATGTCAAATAATGAAGCTGACACATTGGTTTAATATTTAGGTGGGTTGTTTGAATGTTTTCTTTGATCATTACAATGGGTCCTTATAACAATGGGCCTCTAATCAAGCCCCTACCTAGACTAAAACCGTATTCAACCACTTAAAATGCTGACTTTACATGTCAACCGCATTGACCTGGATCCACACATTAGGTAAAACAGAAACTCACTAAAGGGGGTGATATTCTCTCTAGATCGTGTCCAATATGCCCCGAATGCATTAGTACCTTCATAGCTTATAAATGGTGTTTGATAGGGTTCCTGTCCGTTCGCATTATGATGAACCAATACTGTTATAAATATAGTAATTTATGACACACTAGCATGGAACTAATCCCGGGTGTGATAATGAACTGTTATCAAACCCATTCAGACTAATGTCAAAACTAGGGAAGTTTCCCGAAACATAAATTATACCATAGCAAACTTGGACAGCGAGTGTTTCGTTTTAAATTGCATCCGAGGAAATGTAATGAAAAAAGGAAAGACTGAAATAGTGGTCAGCTAGCAATATGATGAAATGGTCTGGATAGTCCAGCTCGGTTTGAACTGGATGCTATTGGTTATACTAATTTGTATTTGTCTCTATGGCGTTATAGGCCAACCGACACACGGTACGTACCAAAAGGAACATTAAAATGTTATAAAAATATAGTTTGCATTCTTTACCATTAACAGAATCGTTTTCGTCAAAATCATCCTTCTATTCACCATCAATGTAGTTTTCATCGGCACCTCATTTACTTCGCGTCTCTTTTTCATCCAATGACTGTAATAAGCTTTTTGTAAATTAAATACATGTTGGTTTTCAAACTTCATCTCAATTAACTGTAAATACAGTCGCAAGGTTAATGATCGCAAGATAAAGTAAGATAAAGTAAGTTATGGACTCGTAAACTCTTGAGTTTTAGAAATAGTTTGTAAATTTCTTTTGGCATTTCTGCTTTATTAATTTGAACAGTTGGTTGTAATACAAAAGGGCCTCATCTGTTAACATTTTATGTATGTGCCGAAATGAATTAAAATATAATATATAATAAAATTTAAATGTTCCATAAAGTTTCTTATTTTTACGAAAATTTAAGATTCTAAATTCAAACACCATATCGTAAGACCTTTTTAAATAACGAACAAAAAACCTTACAACAGTGAACAGAACAAATGGTTTTACCTTTTCCAAGTTATTAATACGATTTCTAGTTCCCTGAAATCCATTTTTATGTATACATTTTATAAAACATACGTATCTTATTCTTCATCTCTAGACTTATTGATGGTAATTTTTGCTTCGTTTTACTTTTGTATCGAGTAAATCTTATTTAATTTCGAAATAATTTAAGGCGAAGGCCAGCTTTTGTGATTGACTTATAATTTGGCGTATTGCATATCACTTTGCTTTCGATCAGTTTAAATTTAATAGCACATTTCTGATATGCCAGCATGGACGTCCGCATGAATTTTTCCCGGGGTGGGGGTGGGGTGGGGGTGGGGGGCGGGGAAAGCCACAATCAAAGAGATATATTTGTATAATGCACAATGGATTTTTATACTGCCCCCTTCCCCCCCACCACCGCGGACGCCCATGTATGCCAGTGTCTTTTATTTTAATTTTTTATTGATTGGTATTGCAAAGTACTTATCTGACATCATAGGTATCCATTAGTATTGCAAAGTACTTATCTGACATCATAGGTATCCATTTTGACAACTCGCATTGCTTTGAGTTCTTCAACTCTACAAGAACATGGAAAGAAGCAGGCACAGTTTGTAGCGACAAAGGCGGTATCTTGCTAACACACACCTATACGAGTATAATATCCAATATTGTGCTCAGTTTTACAAAAAGCACAACACCTGTATGGATTGGAGCAAGAAACGTCTGGAACTGGACATGGGAAGATGGTAAGTTAATTCCATAATAAATATCTAGGCTTGACTTGTCAATAAGTAACCAATCCTAAAGCAACACATGCATTCAACTTCACGAAGTATCGGTTAACATACGTTACACCCCACTCTCATCTCTCTCTCTCGCGCTCTCTTTCTCGTATCTCTCTCTCTCTCTCTTTCTCTCTCTCTCTCTCTATATATATATATAGGGGTGCCGTAACTCGCGGACCCGGTTCGATTTTTAGTTGAGGATGGGGAAAATTATAATTCTTTAACCTCTATGATAATATTATTTTTCCATGTCATTTCACTTTTCATATTATTATACATCCTCCCGTACAATCCAGGGATATCACCTTCCACTCTAGGGTTTATTTGTTACTTGCAATCTATATGCCTTGATTTCTGTCAGAGGAATCCGGAGTGACTGTTTATTTAGAGAAGAGTGAATTACTGGGGCGCTAAGCAAGTGTGTGTGCCATGCACAAATGGCTCTATTCACAACTTAGTTGCATAATTTGTTAACAATTTAGTATCCTCTTAATATGTTGACCATTGGGTCGGGGAAAACTACTCTAAGGTCACCATGCAATAAAACGTTTTCAGTTACCAGATAATCTAGAAACACTAAGAATGATATACAGAAAAAATAAAATAAAAAAACATACAACATGGACTCTCTTTAGATACATAATTTAGAAACATAAATTCAAGTTTATAAAGTCTGTCTTGGTGATACAGTCTTTTGCGATGTTACAATATTTTGTTCTTGTTTTTCCTAAACTCATCGCCCCTTCCAGTATTTACTTACACAAGCTGTCTAATCAAGCACCATTTTAAGGAAATTAGTCATATTTTATTTAATCTAGCGGTGTATTTTTAAAATCATTTTGGATCTTTCAATTATTTAATTAAGTGCATAATAAGAAGAATTTTGCATATTTAATCTGCAAGTATAAATATAATTTTTAGCCTAAATAAGCCAATACTTACAAAAAATATCGAATTGTTTGTTCTCTTCCTAAAAAATATTTCTTTCTTGGACAAGTATACAGTAGTTGGGCAAGAAGGTGTTAAATCTTGTATAAAACGGTGCCAAAATAATTGAAGTAATATCGCAAGCATAGAGATGTTCAATATTTTCATTCTCACTCATACAGAAAGTGCATCTGTCCTCATCTGACATCTTTAAATCTTTTCAAAATATTATTAGTAACGATTATTTCATCAATAAATGAAGAATTGAAAGAGATCAATTTGGTATCTTTAGTACAAATTTTCACCCGACTACAAATCTCAGACCACTCCTCGCTACTTGTATTAGAGTTTAATATTTGCACCGAAGTTTCTTGCTTAGCAGTATGTTGCTTTTTTCCTTGTTGTTTTTAAATATTATCGTAAATAAATTTCAGTGAGTTTTGTTTTCGCAACTTCATTACCTTATCCTCCTGTTTATAAAATCTTTTATGTCCTATTTGGTTTTTTAATACATTTTTGCATGATTTTGGATATTAGAGAAATCTATTTCAATCAATACGTCCAGTATTTCGTTTAATCTTTTCAAGCGGTATTACATTTCACTGATCGTCGACTACATCATTCAAGCGGTATTACATTTCACTGATCGTCCTACATCATTCAAAATTTTCAAGCCAGCATCTTTTAAGACTTGTTTTGATACAATAGTATGGGAGGGACAAAATTTTAAATACTCTGCGATAAATATTCATTCGGATCTTGTTTCCTCTTTCCAATAAGATACTGCGAAAATGACATTCCTCCAGAAACTGTTTTTGATGAGCGTACAGAATTGTTCTAATTTCTCCCGAAATTCCAAATATATTAAAAAAATATTTAGTTGTATTGACTAATTTTGCCACATCCCATTTTCAATTTCAAACATTCTTTTAACCCATGTTATCTTAATGTACCTAGTGAATGAATAAATATAAGTCTAATGAACCCTCCCTCATTCTCAAGAGCCATGAACATGCACGTCTAATTCTCTCAGCTTTACCGCCCAGTACAATTTGAAATATAGTAAGGTTTAACTCTATTTATATTTGTGCAATTAGATTTGGAAGTACTAAAAAAAGATGTATTAATATAGGTAAAAGAAGGGTTTGTTTTACAACAAGTACCTTACCAATCACTGAAATATTTCTATTACTCCAGCTTGCCTTACCAATCACTGAAATATTTCTATTACTCCAGCTTACCAATATAATTTTTGCAGTCGTTAATTTCTTTCTATAATTAGTTTCCACTATTTGTTGTAAATCTAAGCATAGAAATAAACCAATTTTAGGTCCATCTTGGGGCATATTCTTTCATCAAAAAATGTATTGTTGCTATTCCAAAATAGCCGTCGTTATTTTTTGTTACATTTAAGTAAAGATAATAGAAACATATTTCAAAGTATTTCATAGTTACTTTGAGAGAACGTTGAGATCTATCAAGAAGAATAAAAGCATCATCAGCATTTTGACTGAGTTTATATTTACTGACTTCAAAGATCCCCTGTACAACCACATTTTGCTTCAAATTTATCTCTAAAGTCTCAACACCAATGGTAAACAATGGAATCTATTGTACAACAGCCTCTTTGAAGTATCAAGAAGATGGCATATGTACATTATTTATAACACAACGTTTAGAGTTATTACAAAACAATCTGAAGCACTTAAAAGCAGAATCACCAAAGAAAAATATTGTACAACTTTTTCTAAAACGTACGTGCCACTTAAATCAAAGGCTTTTTAAGAGTATATTAGTAACATTAAATCAGATTTATTGTTGTCCTTTAGTTGATGCATGATATAATATAATAGTCTGGTATTTTCTCAACTTTTGTCGAGGGAAGAACTTTTAATCGTAGCCTCAATAGCTACCAAAGGAATATTATAATCAACATTTAAAAGGAATATTATAATCAACATTTAAAAGCAATATTATAATCAACATTTAAAAGGAATATTATAATCAACATTTAAAAGCAATATTATAATCAACATTTAAAAGCAACAGTATAATCAACATATAAAAGCAATATTATAATCAACATATAAAAGCAATATTATAATCAACATTTAAAATCAATAGTATAATCAACATTTAAAAGCAATAGTATAATCAACATTTAAAATCAATAGTATAATCAACATTTAAAAGCAATATTATAATCAACATTTAAAAGGAATATTATAATCAACATTTAAAATCAATAGTATAATCAACATTTAAAATCAATAGTATAATCAACATTTAAAATCAATAGTATAATCAACATTTAAAATCAATAGTATAATCAACATTTAAAATCAATAGTATAATCAACATTTAAAATCAATAGTATAATCAACATTTAAAATCAATAGTATAATCAACATATAAAAGAAATAGTATAATCAACATTTAAAAGCAATAGTATAATCAACATATAAAAGGAATAGTATAATCAACATATAAAAGGAATAGTATAATCAACATATAAAAGGAATAGTATAATCAACATATAAAAGCAATATTATAATCAACATTTAAAAGAGACATAGGTATGTAATGTATCTTGTGCTTTTTCTTCCATTGGTAAACAATTGAAGGAACAATGATTCTGAAAATCTGAAAGATTTCCTACAGTATATCCATAGTTTATTGAACTGCATGGAAACCTCCAAAAATACTTCCAAAACAATGCATATATCATCTTAGACTGTTTTTCCCCCCTCCATTTTTCATCCGTTTTAAAAACGCACCACATTCATACATTGTAAGTAGACCCTCGCATGATTCTCTTTCCATAAATATATGGGGAATGTGCACTTAGTCAAGAGTTCGTGCGTGTAGGCAAGGCGATGGGTGCCATAACTCGCGGACACGAATGCGATTCTCAGTCAGAAGGGGTCGAATTTAATTCTCTAACCTCTATGATAATATTCTATCTTCACACACACAAACACACACACACACACACACACACACTATATATATATATATATATATATATATATATATATATATATATATATATATATATATATATATATATATATATATATATATGCTGGCCGCGATCCTTAACATGTGTAATGTTTTCGTAATGTAAACGACAACCCAATGAAATATGAAATGAATATGAAATTAATCAGAAATGTTATGTTTGACGTGATTAAATCATTAAGTGACTTGATTTCTTTAATATCGTTCATGAATGAACCAATGTTCATACTAATTAGTTACATTTCATTTAAATATCGCAAATATTAGAGTTGTAACTACTATGTATGTAAATTTCACCATAGTCACATCTGAATGAAAAGTGGACTCACTTCTTTCTTATGAACTTATAAAAGTCGCTTAATTATCTCATTTTCTAAGGTCAAGCTGTGAACTTTACCAACTGGGGACCCGGAGAACCAAGCTTTGATGGGGATCACATTATCCTATGGATAAAGAACCGGAGTCAAAATACCATTCCTCAGTTTACCTGGAAAGTCCTCAGCGGGGATACAATTCTTAGCGATGGAATAATCTCGAAATACATATGTCAGTTTGGTAAGACTCTTCTGTCAGAACAAAATATTCTATTCTATTTTATACCCCTGCAATATGCATAAACACAATTTGACCAGAAAACTAGAGCAAAGCAGCGTGTTCTTTCAGTTATATTTGTATCACGCATTTGATACAAAACATCATTGCCGTAGTCTTATTCTTGAGTGGGTGATGAGATTTTTTAAAATGATGTGCACTTCTACGAATCCTACAATCATATCTTATATAGACAATATAGAAGGGTAAGGGTCGGTGTAGTTGCATACACACGCACGGACTGTAAGGATAACATATTCTCTGCCTTTTCTTGGAAACGTGCTGGAGCAACTACTTTAAGCAGCCAAATAAGTAGCTTGATAGCTGCTGAAACATAACTACCCAAACTTTAAGAAATATTTGAATATGGAAAATCGTAGTATCTATAGGGACCAATGTGTTTGTGTTAACTAATAAGGTTGAATGATATATAGATCTGGGTAAGTTTAAAAAAATGTCAAGAAAAAACGATTATACTTCATTTTTCTTCTACCTTTCAGATGAGGTTATATATTGTCATCATCGCATATGCTCGTACAAAGATCTCAATAGATGTCTGACATGGGATGGAAGTTGCTACTACATAGGGGGAATACTCGGGGCAAATTATGGTCTCAATATTGACAAATTCATCAGCCATACTTGGGACAAGGCTCGTTTGCAATGTCAAAACATAAATGCAACCCTGGTCAAGTTGCCAGACAGAGAGACGGAAGAAAAATTGGAGGATTTCATCCGGACAAACTATTCTGATTTCGCTGGAGACTTTTGGATTGGCGCCACTGCAGACAAAAATACGGACAATTGGATCTGGCTGTCAGGTTCGTATAGGCAAAGGGAATGCTATTTACTATAGCTGGTCGTACGGTTTCATATTTGTATTTTTTTATTCATCGTTACATATAATAGATTTGGACCTTAAGTTTTACAAAATGTATAATTTACATTTTTAAAATGTTTTCACTAGGCACAGATAGGAGTGTACTCATGTATTATATGACGATTGTGATTTGGGTTAGTTCGATCTTTTCTTTCTTGGGAGCCGCGGTAGGTCAGTTGGTTGAGCGACGTAATCGTAATGCAAGGGTCACGAAATCGATACCCGCCCAGGCCATCATGGGTCGGCTACCTCGGTGTGTCTTTGAAAACGGCACTTTGTTCCCATTTCCTCGACATGATATAACCAATAATGTGTTAAAAGTGCCGTTAAAGCCAAGAAAAACAAAAATCCTTTCTTTCCTTCTTTCTTTATTTTTTCTTCAGTGTAATATATCAAAACAGTGACTGATCTAGTAGTTGGTGGATATCAACCACTGGTAACCATGGCATTGACTCAAACTTGGACCTTGAGTGTACGATTTTCCCCACAATTATCTGCCGCGATATTGTCTTTTGAAGAAACGTAAATCTGCCACATTTTTCCATGGCCGTAGATGTAAGTCAGCGCCGTAACGCACATAAAGGGACTAATGGATGGACATCCGTCTAAAATAATAGATACGTAGGTAACGTGCGCCATCTTGCCACGAAATAACTGATGACAGAACCGGTTTATGTTCTAAATGAAAGTTAGCACCTTAAAGCCCATAGACTGACAAACGGATGTACTTCCGTCCAAAAATGTAGATATATAAAGGTAATGTGTGCTCGCTTGACATGTAATCGGCGGCGATAAAATCGGTCGAAGTTCTAGAAGGATGTCAGGGCGCATCGAATAGCCCATAAACGGACTTCCATTCAAAACATACATACATACATACATACTGTTACGACTCTAGGGGTAATGTAACAGAATAAAAGACACAAACAAGATTTCAAGATTAAAATGCAAATCTTTAATTTCCTAAAATATTAAAAGAATTAAAATAGTTCAGCAAATAATCAAAGTGAAAGAATTAAAATAACTTACAGTATAGAATATCCTAAAAAGTCCTAAATTGTTTTAAAGTTCACTTCCTGATGTTAATCCGAGTAATCCGGATGAAGTATTCCGAATTAAAATAACCTGCAATGTGCTGAAGTTGATAAGTTTTGATTAAATCCAAAATAATCCTTGCAAGTCTGGAATCTCACAAGTTTTAGAATAATGTCCGATAATTCCACGGAGCTGTATAGTAATTCAGATGAATTACTAATTAAATAAATATATTCCACACTGAACTGAAATAAATCTCAATACGACCTCTCTTCATTCAAGCAACTGTAAAGAATGATTTATCACTGGAGGAGTTGCTATATATACATTACAAGTGTGCAGATATTGAATTGTAAAACCCTTTCTCCGTCTTTAATAATATGGTATTACAAAATAACACAACCCTCTAAGAACCAATCAGGAACTAGGTTACGCGTCATTTACCCAAAGGTCTAGCGTACTAAAAATCTTAAAGAGTAAACATAATGTTATTGTAGTATGGAATGTGACCTTTCAATGTTGATTTCTAAAAGTACAAAGCTAGGTCGACTTCATTTTCCCGCGCAATTGATCATGTGACCACTTATTGATCGCGCAATAGTCGTATGTATACTGATATGCTAACCGCTATTCAGACTAAAAACACAGATCATTAATTAGTAAATTAAATTATTATAAAAAAAGTAGAGGCATGATTCCGTAACACATACATACATACATACATGCATAAATACATACATACATACATACAACAAGATGTGATCGCTTGTCACGAAATAACATGTTGCAAATTGGTCGAAGTTCTTTAACTCCAAAACGGTAAGGGATATGTTTAACATTAAAAGCTCCATTTTGAGCACTCACTAATGCCTTGTACTGAAGATGAATTTGGAGAGGAGCGCACCATCAGCTCCTCCTTGACTTTGGGTTTGATCCCTGTTTCTGTCATGTCAGGTGTGACAGGTAGTAATTGACCATGCAAATTTGACAATTTTACTTTGAGTTATCAGGTCTTATCACCTCAACAATATGTATTTCTGAGAATACCTACTTTTAATTTGTTAAAACTTGCTTACAATTGCAGTGAAATTAACAAGAAAATATATTTTTGGCAAATCTAGGTGAACCTGTGGTACACATGAAGCAGAACGCCAGCCAGGGTGGGGTGAACAACTGTCTGTCCTGGACACATGGCGGTCTCCAGCCTAAGCAATGCAATTCCAGCCACACATTTGTATGCCAGTACTGTAAGTCAGAGAATATATCCTTAAACAGATGAGGTATATACACAAAACTACACACATTTGTATGCCAGTAAGTCAGAGAATATATCCTTAAACAGATGAGGTATATACACCAAACTACACACATTTGTATGCCAGTAAGTCAGAGAATATATCCTTAAACAGATGAGGTATATACACAAAACTACACACATTTGTATGCCAGTAAGTCAGAGAATATATCCTTAAACAGATGAGGTATATACACAAAACTACACACATTTGTATGCCAGTAAGTCAGAGAATATATCCTTAAACAGATGAGGTATATACACAAAACTACACACATTTGTATGCCAGTATGTCAGAGAATATATCCTTAAACAGATGAGGTATATACACAAAACTACACACATTTGTATGCCAGTATGTCAGAGAATATATCCTTAAACAGATGAGGTATATACACAAAACTACACACATTTGTATGCCAGTAAGTCAGAGAATATATCCTTAAACAGATGAGGTATATACACAAAACTACATACATTTGTATGCCAGTAAGTCAGAGAACATATCCCTAAACAGATGAGGTATATACACAAAACTACACACATTTGTATGCCAGTAAGTCCGAGAATATATCCTTAAACAGATGAGGTATATACACAAAACTACACACATTTGTATGCCAGTAAGTCCGAGAATATATCCTTAAACAGATGAGGTATATACACAAAACTACACACATTTGTATGCCAGTAAGTCCGAGAATATATCCTTAAACAGATGAGGTATATACACAAAACTACACACATTTGTATGCCAGTAAGTCCGAGAATATATCCTTAAACAGATGAGGTATATACACAAAACTACACACATTTGTATGCCAGTAAGTCAGAGAATATATCCTTAAACAGATGAGGTATATACACAAAACTACACACGTGTTTTGTTCCGAGTTGGCGGAAAGAACGAATTTGATACGGCGTAGGGCTAAGTCGAGATCATCACACCGAGAGGTATTCAGACGCCATTTCAAGCGAGTGATTTCCCGACTCTGAACAAAACATGCATGCAATTTTGTATTTTTCACATACCCCACCCCTCTTGTACGCTTTCCAAATATTGTCCGCTATACAGTGTTAAAGGAGTTCAAAACAATTTGAGACTGATAAAAGTTTGATTCCGTATATTTAAGCACATCGACGTGCGGGTGTCAGTGAAAACTCATAAGTACTACATTTTCGGTACGCAATACGGAAATATAGATTGAACATCCGTATCGAATACCAGATCAACAATACAAGACTAAATGGGTATGTAATTATACATAAAAACAAGAACTACCTCCCATCAAGCACGTTAATACGTCAATCGATTCATGCATAGCCAACGTTATCCGAAGTTTTTCATAACTAGGGAGTTCTTGCAATACTTTTGAAAAACGTTTATGAATATTATGCCATATTATTTCATGTAAAATACAATATAAAGATAATTGTACAACATCAGGTAAACAATCAGCCGAATTACCACCATTCCTGTTTAAAATGCACCTGTTCGATTGATAATTTACTAAGTCACATTTTACATTCATAAATTCCACTGCCTCTGGTTGTCTACGATTTTTCTTGATTCGTCCAAGATGACAACACAAAATTTCAGGTTTGTTACTGTGAAAACTATATCCTTTCTTCAAGTTATATTGATATAGGTGGCTTTGGTAATGCAACGCTGAATAGAGGGAAAGTCGATAATGCCAAGCCAAGCACTCCGATGGAGGACACAGGCCAAGGTGCATCTCTCTCTCTCTCTCTCTCTCTCTCTCTCTCTCTCTCTCTCTCTCTCACACACACACACACATAAAATAATGAATGAAAGAAAGAAAGAACAGCAACATATGTATTGTCCGAGGTAGCCCAACTCTCTCTTTTTCGAGAAAAAAAAAACTGAAAGAACAAGAACAAGAACTCATGTCTTCAGAGCACATGCCGAAGATTGATATCACAGAAATGAAGACAAGTCTCTCATATGTTGCACATGTAACAAATCAACAGTTTTAAAATATTCTTTTGAATCTCATCAGTCTGAAACATTTCACTCACACATCTTTGTGTTAAAACCCTGGAAAATAACTGTAAATATGTCATGGAACACATAAACAACAAATACTGTCGTGTAGGGATCAGAGAAAACGGACCACGTGACTTCCATTTACAGTTTACCTTTTACCGGAAATGCTGCAGGGTTTTACATACGAACTCAGACCACAATTATTTTCCTTCTGTGTTATGTATAACCATTAATTATTATATATTTGTTACAATGGCTGAGAGAACTTTGTAACTTTTTACACACACTAACCAGTTTAGTGCTTGAAATTCTGAAAGTTTAATCAAGAGATGACCGACTAGTTTATTAATATGTAAAACAGACTGACTCAAATAAAGTAACCTGAAAACTCTTGAATGATACGCAATTTGATGACACGTCACATATCATTGTGTTCGTTGCAGAGCAGGCAATTTTAACAATCAATACAGTTTTTTTAAACTGTGAAGTCCAAATGATTAACATAGCTTGTAACATTTGTCAACTGTGAAACACTTCATCGAACTTGGTTCTATTTTCATTTGGAATGTTTTCCTGATTTTGGTCAGCCTCGAAAGAGCTAATTGTGTTATGAGGTCTTATGTACAAGGCGTATGACTGTTAGGTAAATACTAGAATTACAACCGATACCCCCCCCCCCCCAATGTTACAGCCTCCCCTTTAAAGTAAAATGAAAAGAAATTAGATAAGGTCCTTATACCTTAGGTACAGTTAAATATCTTTACTTGAGAGTATTCATGCTGATACTGTGTGGGTATGATGTACTACACGTGTATGGATTTAAACTGGTAAAGTTTCTGAAATATAGTTCTAAAGTTAAATGCAACATAACATTATTAGGAAATGTTAACTTCACTGACTGCAATGCAAATTAAACATACAGACAAACTACTAGGGAAAAAATTGAACATTCTTCAGCTAAATTGCCGCGCTTGACTCTACAACCACATAATTGTAGTTGACTAAATTTGACTAGATTTTGTGTTACTTGCAAATAATCTCTTGGCACAGGGCTATCCTATATCAAACATATTGCAGCTTCATTCATTTAATATACATTTCTTTGATGGTGTGATGTATGGCTTTAGTACCTGTCGTGTGTTAAAGGAAATGAATGACCCCGTGGGTGGTTTAACTGGAATTCTTGGTGGTACGGCATTATTATCAGGGACAGCAATGAATCAACGAATGGTTCCATCCTAATGTTCTAATTCCGCATGTCATAGATTATATCATCTATTAGGGGGTCTAAGTCAACGTCGTCAATGGTTGATCATTGGTTTTAAGTAAATAGCAACGGATGCGACAATAGATTCCACCGTTTCCGGCACGGACGTCGTAGAAACGTGGGTAATCCTGCTGCGATACGATTGCCTGTTGCCGGGCACGGACGGCGTAGAAACGTGGGTAATTCTGCTGCGATACGATTGCCGGTTGCCTGGCACGGACGGCGTAGAAACGTGGGTTATTCTGCTGCGATACGATTGCCGGTTGCCGGGCACGGACGGCGTAGAAACGTGGGTAATCCTGCTGCGATACGATTGCCGGTTGCCGGGCACGGACGGCGTAGAAACGTGGGTAATCCTGCTGCGATACGATTGCCGGTTGCCATGTTACTGTCACATATGGCTATCATGCATCGATTACGAGTTTTTAGGCAATTTACGACCTTAAGTTCGAGTTGTTGGTTGGTAGATGGTACGACAGATCTTAAGTGCATGCTCAAGAGTAATTGCGAAAGTGAGGCGTTGGATTCTAAAGGAGTGTTGGTATTCTCAAGAATGTCATGGTAAGGGTCATTGTAGCATGCCTTCGCATTGATAAAAATCATTTTCATGGTTTGGACCGATTTTCCAGCCGAACCGTGGTTTGATAAGGTTTAAAGTAACATAGACAAAACCTCATTCATTACCGAATGCAACCCTTCAGAAGAGTATTGTGGCCCTTTTTCAGATATGGCCTTTTGTGATATGCCATGATGAAAATTTAATGCCTTTAGTTTGTTAATGACAGTCCTACTCTTATTTATTTATTATTTTTGTTAAAAGTCCATTTAATCAAAGTAGCGGCTGTTGTAATCTACTGCACAACAAATTCTTGATTGTCACAAGTGAACAAGACAGTTCTAATGACCTGCCATAGACAATCTGCTACAAGTGATTCTTAGACATTTGACGGTCTGTGCACCCAGCAGATTGGGCATTTCAGAAATGCATCCGTGATTTCTGCTGACATTTTGGGTCAAAACATTATATACTTAGCACGTTTAGTTGTTTTCCGAACACCCATATATCCTACATGAAATTTGTCAGGCATGTCTTCTCTTTTTGACGGGTGTATAGCTATTTTTCTTCATTATAAACAATATTATTCACAACACACAATTCTTTACAGTGTTTCCAGAACTCGCTTATCGAAGAAGGGTGCTCCTTTTTTGGTAGGGGGCCAGCGATAAAAAATTACGCGTTTTAAGGTAATGAACTGTGTGTCAACAGCCTAAAGTTTGGTATTTCTTGCAGTTTGTTGTTGCTGATGTGTGAAACCGGTGTATGGACTTGAGTATCCATGACCTCAGTCTGTGTTTGATCATGATATCATACTTTTGCAATTGCAGTATTGTTTTCTACATATAACCAAGCTCTTTCTTTAAGCTATCACATAGCGCAACGAGCACGTTCTGGGGTGGTTATATAACGGGTATAAGCGTTCTGCAAAATGTGGAGAGTACATTCTCCCAGAGAAAGATCAATACATTTAAATACATCTGAGTATTTTCAAAAGGTGATATCTGTGTTAAAGCTCGAGCTTGCGTCATCTTCAACCTGTCCCGCGTTATTTTCATCAACTGTAAGGCTAAAGAAGTTCTAATGACGATTCTGTATCTACGACAAAAAATATTTGGCAATGTCGTGTGTTTGGGAAGTAACCTGCAACAGCCTAAAATATTGAGCGAGCTACCACCATAAGCGGATTGATTTCGCTCTAAGCTTGGTACAATGGCGTGTCCCTACAAAATGAGTTACTAGTAAGCATTGACTCCGCAAAATATTTACTTCTGAGTCCGTGTCAAGCTTAAATGCGATTGTGTTGTGTTTTGGACCTATTTCAGTATTCACGAAGGCTTGATCGCGGTTTTTAACATAGCTAATAATACTATCCACAAAGAACTCTTCATCACTATCATTGAGATTTGGGTGTGTACTGTCATTAGCTTCAAAAACAGATCTGCAAACATGTACAAAGTGGAATTCCTTACTGCATGTGTTGCACTGCTTTCCTTTGGCGGGACAAGAGTCAATGTTTGTACGATTCCGGTCACAGTTTCTAAACTGTATTTCTTCCATTTTAATATTAGAGTTTTCCCTCTTAGGTGCTTTGTTGTTATGCCTAGAGGAGTTGTTCTCTTGAACTTTTGCTAGCTGCCAGCCTGGGGTTTTGTCTACTGATGCTTTGTTTCTGATTATATTCCTTATTGGATTCCTTGAAAACCTGAACTTCAGTTCCTGGGCATATTCATAGTTGTGAGCAATTTGTATTGATTCGTCAAAGGTAAGCTTTCTCCTTCATTAATAAGTTTTTCTCTCATCCTTGGTGAGAAGGTCCAGAACATTATTTTGTCTTGGTTGTAAAATGAGTAGTCGTTAGCTAACTATTTCAATTTGGTTACAAACAATTCATTGGACTGGGCGCCCTACACCTCATTATTGCAGTTATAGTGCGCTAATAGGGGATCCAGTTGGGGCTGAACGTACGCCTTGAATCGTTCATAGTAGGTTTCTGGCTTCTTAGCGTCTTCAGCGCTGATGCCTGACCAGGTGTTAAAAGATATCTCCTTTTTTCTCCCACCGATAGTAAGAAATATGGACATTTGACTTCTTCAGTTTTCTCTTTGAGGGGACCACTGAATATCAGTTCCTCACACTGTTGGATATTGTTCCATCTTAGTGAAATTTACTGGGCTCTCTGTTCATCTGCGGGGATGGAATGCCGATATCCATGATATCGAAGATTAGTGGTCAGTTCTGACACCATGCAATATGTCATAGAGCACCTAAACCACGAACACTAGAGAGCAGTAATCATAGAAGACAGACAGCATGACCTCCATCTGCAATTTACTCTTTATCGGAAAGTTATGCAAGGTTTTATATATGTACATAGGATGCCAATGATGGCACATGCTAATACAGGCATGTGACTGTTGGCATAGTACCGGAAACACAACCGGTAACAAAACCTTGATAGTGTTACATTAACAATAACCTATTATGAAATTTTCGTACCACCAAATTTTTTTTTTCAGTTGCACACACCTACCCAAATATTTGTTAATTTCTTGGGCCAAGTTGGTTTTACAAGATGAGCAATTGACAGATTCACTAAAGTTTAACTGTAGACCCTTCAAACATCCGGTCATATATACGAATGATAATCCCTTAAACAAGAGTCCGATTATGGCAATGTTTAGAATTCTTTTATGTCTCAAAGATTCATGAAAATAAGATTCGTATTTAGTGACTGATCTTTTGTTTTGTAGCCTCAAAACACTTGCTTTGGATAGTTATAAGCATTCCTGCAACACTTGCTGTTGTGATCATAGTTGGCATAATTCTTTGCTCCAGGAAAGAGGGGTAAGTAGGGCGAAATGGACATTGATCGTTTGTCATATCATTTTATAGCTATTACGTGTATGATGTTTCTAACTTATAAGAGTATGTAATATTCAGTGTAAAGAAAAGCTTGAGGTTATCTAGTATAAACTTTAGTTTTTCTATTGAAACCCGCATATTGTTCAGTACGTATTGGAACAGATCTGTACGTTCTTCTTTAAAACCGGCATATTGTTCAGTATATATTGAAACAGATATGTACGTTCTTCTTTAAAATACGAATCTGTAAAATTGTGTAAAGTTAAATATGAAAGTAGATATTAAACGTGGATATTTATGTCTGGAACACTAACCCATTCTTGAAACTGTTGATTTATTATCGCCCTTCGACGAGTTTACCGTTTTCGAGATATTATAAACTGATGTTTTGTTGTAAATCCAAAATGACACCAGTCAGAAGGAAACAACAAGAGTACTGTACTCTACAAGACCGTCATGTGCACTGAAAAATTTGGTACCTATCTTTAATTGATTTAATCGTGTATGAATTACTTTAAACTGTTGATAAAATACATTTGGCTCAATTCTCTTTCAAAATTGTATCATCTTTTGCATCTTTACTTTCCTTTTCAAGGATTGAACCACAAGAAGTCGAATTAGAAACGGATAAAAACATTTATGAAACGACCGTGAATCCAATGTATGGTCTCAGACCCGATGACCCGCGACGAATGGGGAGATCACTCTTATCATATAAAGGTAATTACTGTCATGGATATTGTATTATTGACAAGAAAAATGTATGTCTTGAAAACTGAAACCCAATGGCATAGCAAGATATTCTCCCCACCCCCCGCAAAACCTAATTTTGTCCCCCTTCCTATAAATGTTGTTTCATGGGAATTTTGGCCCACCCCCCTTCTCCCACCGGCTTATATCCGGCTATCAACTTTTAATCTATAGAGAAAAATCATTTTCATAAAGACCAATTTTTCGTGTCCTGGTTTTCTGTCTTTCTTTCATTTGCTTATTTTTGTCTTCTCCCCTTATTAAGCCTTACTATTCTACAACAGTCTCTCAAAACATCGGTTAAAAAAGTGCCTTTGATTGAGAATTAAATACAAGACACAAAAGCACATTTTTAAAAAGGCCACTTTCTGCAGTCTGTAGGTTTATTAGGTGTATTAGGTAATCTTCACTGAAAGGTATATATAAACCTCTTAAGATCAAAACCCGAGTAAACCGAAATTCCATTCAATCCGAATCATGTTTCTGGTCCCGAATTTTTCCTTCTTTAATTTCAATAATCTTTACGTCACTGAACCAGAACTTCCACTCCAACCCCTACTCTGAAAACAGAAATAATTTTTCGGTTACAAATGTCAATTTTACACAAAAATGAAATCTATAAAAGCCGACCCATATCAGCACATGTGGTCAGTCATTGGCCTTTAAACAGACTAATGCCACGCAGTGTAAAATAAAACCCAATATAGCAACACAGATTGATGCAATTAAATCATTATTATCACATTTATCTTCTTTAAAAACGTGTTGGCTATTTGTACTTTGTTGAAGCATGTAAACATTTACTCTTATCAGGAATGACATCCGGTCACATCTTATTCATGGGAGAAAAGGGTGAACCTCAGTAAACTGAAAACTCCTCAAAACCGAAAACTTAATTTGGTCCTGAGGGATTTTGGTCTTGAATGGTTTGACTGGATATAAAATCAAACAGGTTAGCGACGTATTATTCAATCCAACCAGGAATCGAACCCGTGCCGCGAGTAACTGCACATATCACCGAGACACTATGCACTAGCTGTACCCACTCGGTCATGCATTCATCCCCATATATATTATTTTAATTTTATATGTATTAAGACAGCCATGTACTCGTGCAGTTTTTAGTCTACTTAAAATATTCATGATAATCTTTGCGAAAAGATAGCTTCTTGTATTTTCGGGCAGTGCATTTTAGTGACTTCAATTTGATTGCTTTCCTCTAGTTGTGAATAATATTTCTTTTCTTCTTTG
Source organism: Margaritifera margaritifera (assembly GCA_029931535.1). NCBI lineage: Eukaryota > Metazoa > Mollusca > Bivalvia > Unionida > Margaritiferidae > Margaritifera > Margaritifera margaritifera. The sequence goes on from JAQPZY010001480.1 coordinate 1,736,975, forward strand.
ACTTCAGGAGAAAGACCATTTCATGTTAACTCCACAGTACGAGAAAAGAGACTTATCTTCTATTCAGAGGAGTCGGGCATCTCAAGGGCAGAGACACCCACCGCCCCAAAGCATAACTACTCAGAAAAGCAGATTCCTGCCAGCTTCTGTCCTGGTGAGGTCCAGAGCAACGGCTGTGCAGACATAAACGGTGTTCACCACGGTTCCCCTGCACCTTATCCCAGTTACCGCAATGAAACCAATCTCGCTCCGACCTTAGGATCTCTAAACAAGGTGTTTCGCGAACCCGAAAGTCCTACCCATGATGATCGATTACACAGATTTCCAGACACAACATTAAGCGAACTCGATGGGTCGCCTGAAGATCTCTGTAGTAAAGACCAGGATAAAGGACTCGACTTTGACCTTGATAGAATGCAGGATGAGTTAGCACAACTATATAAGGAAATCAAGTTCTCGGCCCACAAACGTGAAATTCGAGATGATGACTACATACATGGTATACCGGATCCCGATTATCCATTGTCAGATGACGACTTATTTTGAATAATGTCCACTACCGCTATATTAACACGTTTCAAACAATGACGCTCTAAGTTATTTCAAGGATTACTGTCAATCTGGAACATGGTGTAGAACGAAACAAACTGATCTTCTGTTGTCATTTTAGAGTAACGCTATACGATTTCGTAAAACATCATATTAGCGGTAAGAATTTTGTCCAGGCAAATTTTGTCTCCGCTTTTCATCAAAAAGGGGATATTAAATGGGGTCCATTTGATTGTCAGCAATCTATGTGATCGCTATGAGATTTAATGCCAGACCCCACTTTCGTTTCCGCACAGTCACTCCCTTAATTCTTATTTTATTTCAACCAGATTTTGTTTGCAGCTTGATTTTGCTGAGTCATAAGCTGATTTCAACTGTCAGCATTCTTTATCATCATTTAGCAGAGTTACAACTCCAGATGCTCAGACCACCCACTTTTATCTCTGCACAATAACTCCCTTAATTATTATTAGATTGAGGCCAAAATTGGTATGCAGTTTGATATTCAAGAGACCTTGAAGAATTTGTATTGTCAGTCTTTTATATCATCAATTAGTAGAATTATAGCCTTGATCTCCAGACCCACTCACTTTCTTTTCCGCGCAATAAAATCCCTTGATTGTTATTGGATTTAACCAAATTTGTTATGCTACTTGATATTGATGAAAACATGGCCGAGTTTGATTGTCAGTATTCTGCGTCAATGTTATGGAGTTATATCCGTTTATTTTCAGACGAACCGACTTTCGTTTCCGAACAGTAACTATCTTACTTAACTCTGCATTTCAGTAAAATTTAGTATGCAGCTTGATTTTTATGAGATTTTGGCTGAGTTTGATTGTCAGATTTCTCCATTATACTTTAGCAGTGTTATAGTCCTTGATTGTCAGACCCACCCATTTTTGTTTCCACACAATAATATTGAATTTGAATCAAATTTGGTATGCAGCTTGATTTTCATAACGCCTTGGCTGCAGTTTATTGTCGAGGTTCTGCGTCCTCGTTTGGCTGAGTTAAATCCCTTGATTGTCAGAAAAACCTACTTTCATTTCCGCAAAGTAACTCCCGTGATTATTATTGGATTTCAACAAAATTTAACAGGCAGCTTGATATTGATGAGGCTTCAGCTGGGTTAGATTGTAAGTATTCAACATTATCATTGAGGGATGTTATTGCACTTGATTTATGGACGCACCCTCTTTCATTTCCGCACGACAATACCCTTTATTACTGGATTTCAACCAAACTTGGTATCTTGATAGTGAAGAGACCTAGCCTGAGTTTGGTTGTGATTGTTGCTGAGGTACGTATTCAGCATGCAACATCATTTCTTATTGGAGTTTTTTGTTTGTTGAACTAATTTTTGAACTAACCCACTTTTTTTTCTGCGCAATAAGTCCATCAATTCCTATAGGATTTCAACCAATTTTGGCATGCTACTTTATGATGACACATTGGCTTCGTTTGATTTTTTTATTTTTCTATCTGCATCATCATTTAGCAGAGTTGTGGCATTTGATTGTTGGACCCACCCACTTTTGTTTTTACACAGTAATTCCCTTAATTATTATTGGATTTAAAGAAAGTTGCATATGCAGCTCTATGTTCTTCGGAATTCGATGATGATCAGCATTATATGTCATCAATTAGTTGAGTTATGGCCACTGAATGTTGGACCCCCATTTTGTATCCAGCTTTATGTCGATGAGACCTCACCTGGGTTCGAGTGTCAGTGTTCTTTGTCATTAGTAGTCTCTTCAATTAATAACCCATGTACTTTAACTAATTTACTACATCACCATTGTCATCTAATCTTTCCTGTACAAAATTATACTTACCTACTCCCAACGAAAAGCGGAGCACATCAATTTTTGGGAATTCGCTTGTTTATTAGGAATCCAATGTCACACTTAGTTTGTCGTAGTTCGACAGTGGTTCTTTATAAATAGTGATACATTTGGCTGTAACTTATCGGTTAGAAACTTAAAACCATCATATTTTGTGAACATTCCTTAAGAATGATTCACTACATTACAAGTCAAAGGTAATTATTAATTTAAGTGATAAGTTCGTCTCTCAAAGGTAACGTGTTCTGTGTCATCTTTCATTCCTATGACCGCAGTACCTGTAATATATTATCAGAGAATGGAAATGAATCCAAGCTGAGTAAATAATGGTGATAATATTGGGAGTATATCTGACTTTATTTAGAGTCTGCCGAATTTGTCCTACCGCCCCAACTTCATCAAAGCCCCCCTCCCCAAATAATATAAAAACAAGCAAATAAAAAAAGAACAACAGCATCGAAATAAATTAGCAGCAGTAAGATATTATCATTAGTAAATACAGCAAACCATTTTGCAAGTGTGTCGTAGACTCTGACACGTAAACACGTTTATAATGGATTGTTTGATTTTGTCAACATCTATCAAACTGATGATCAATAGCAAATTTATTTTTTATGACAATGAGAATGACAATTTTTTATGACAATGACAATTTATTTTGTAATCACCCAAGGACAGTGTGTGCATATATATATATATATATATATATATATATATATATATATATATATATATATATATATATATATATATATATATTAACGTGTTGTTGTATGAAGTAACCAAGTTTTCTGTATCCACTTTTGTATCCTTCCTATTTCAAATTCAGATAAATTCATCATTTTCAATTAAAGCAGATATAAATCTGTTGTGAAGTCTATTTTAGTTTTTGAAAGAAGTTGTGGTAATTTAATTTAAAGGAACAGTTACTGATACTAAGATACTAATAATCTAAATAGTATAAATATACGATAATTTCATATTTTTGTGCTTTACATTATCACTAAAAGCAATCAGTTTTTCAAAATCAATGATTGCGCTGCAACATAGTTAAAACCACTCCGTTGTCAAAAGTAACACTTGGACAAAACTCGACACGGCTTTTGAACAATCTGTGTTTCTATGTTTTGTTTTTGATACTGAATATATCGATATACATTGTACTATTGTAAAACATTTAATGAGTGAAACTGTCCTCTTGGTATACACCATTTAATAATGTACCATGTATACTTCACTGTTCCAAATGTATACTTCCTAGGATCTTAGTCACATACTTTTTCCGGAGTGACCAAGATGTAACGATAGTTTCATTTGTATTCAACTGTTTCTTGTGTTTCTATTTGGTTAGAGTCATTATTCCTTTGTCCTATGTTGTTTAAGCCAACATTGATTTGATGAACATTACATTTTTAAAAAAAAATTTGTACTTGGTTCTAATGTACACTCGTAAGCCCTTTACGGTGTATTTTCTCTCACAGAAGTGAGATTGGAAGTTCTAATTATCCTGATATTAATGAAGAATACTATTACTTTTTCACACTTAATATGGTCATACTGGTATAATATGGTCATACTGGCATATCGTCATACTGGTATATTATGGTCATACTGGTATAATATTGTCATACTGGCATATCCTCATACTGGCATAATATGGTCATACTGGCATATGATCATACTGGTATATTATGGTCATACTGGCATAGTATGGTCATACTGGCATATGATCATACTGGTATATTATGGTCATACTGGCATATGATCATACTGGTATAATATGGTCATACTGGCATAGTATGGTCATACTGGCATATGATCATACTGGTATAATATGGTCATACTGGCATAATATGGTCATACTTGCAAATAAATTGGCCGATACAGAGGTAAAAAACCTAATACATAGCATGTAAAAACCCTGAAAATATGCATTTGGCTGTAAACCGTGTAAGTACTATTATTACAAAAATAATTAGGGACGTAGTATATAATAGCAATTATTTTGATTGACAATTTCAATATCTTCCATGCATGCATCGTTCGTGCAGTGTAATTAAGAGGTTTGTGAAATAAAGTCAAATTGTTAAACTTAGCCACACAGAGAGAGAGAGAGAGAGAGAGAGAGAGAGAGAGAGAGAGAGAGAGAGAGTCATATATTTCACAATTTCTTGCGCATGCACTCGGAAAATTTCAATAATCCAAAACAGCGGTGACAAATTTCGTCTATAGCTGCAATACGAACGATGTGTAATTGGTGAATAGAGACAACATTATTCCATGTTATTTTGCCATGATTTTGTCACACTGACGTTTGAGTTCCGCTACTCCGAGTCACCTAGACGTTGTGACTGGTGATTGAAAGTTTGGAGCAGAAAGATCAGTGAGGATTAAACTGGAGATATTCTATGATTATAAATTTTATACATTTTTACTTGCGAATCATCCAATTTTTGAAAGTAAAGCTAAAGATAGATCTTTAAAAAAGCAAGGAAACCACAATATTCCCCAGCATCTATATTTTACAGTTGTTTGCTATTGACTCTGACGTCCCTATGGATATATTAATGAGTTTTCTCCATTAGTGCGTTATTTGCAGACACATTTTATCAGGAAAGTTGAGATATCTCATTTTAATTTGTAATGCTTTAGAATTTATTTACCCGTCGTACAACTTTATAATTCTGAACAACAGTAGAAGTAAAAACTGTTCTTTATTGCCATCTTACTTTTCAGGTGTATCTAAGAACGATAAAACATACAGATTAAACAACATGGAGTGTAAAAATATTAAATTTTTCTTCATTAGATAACAACCACCAATCACAATACGTCAATTCCGTTTGCCTGCATTCTGTAGTCAAACCTCCCATTACTTTTAGATCATGGAGGGAAACTAAGGTCCCATTATCTAATTTACATTTTGCATCAAGTCTTGAATGTACTAGTTTTTGAAATGTACAGTAACAGTTTAAAAGATTATTAGAGATGTTCAAATTGTAGAACATGCACATTGGAGCATCCAACATGAATTGCGGGGCGTTATATTTTACTAGAAATCAAAATTGATTGGAAGTTGCAAGGCTATAAAAACCTTCAGATGTATGTTTCTGATAAAATTCACCCTCAGAATGATCCATCTTGTCGTCCAGCCCTTGAAGGAATCATTCCTTATCTCAGTGATATTCTTGTATCAAATATTTAGGAAATAATGTTTCTTAATTCCCAGCAATGGTTCTCCAGGCATCATTGTGAAGAGAAAGCATTTGTGTGGATAAACGTGAGATCCTTATTCTAAAGGTTTAATATTTGCAATGTTCGTATGTTATTGAGCGCACGAGGAATCTCTGACAAATAATTATAACACAAACTTTAGATCTTCAAGTGAACGTAGCTCATTAAAAGCACCTGTTTCTACCTTAAAGATTTTGTAAGATTTGAGGATTATTACATTAAAAGAAACATGTCAGTAGTAGACCAGGACGATCGAGAACCAAACGGGGGCCCTGTGTTAAATAGGGTCAAAAGATTATAGACCCAAACGAGAATTTAACATAGGCTCCATCTGGGTTCATAGCTATATTGTAACAGTGTAGCATGAGATGACGGTCAGCACTCTAAAATGGAAAAGCCCATTACGTCATGGGTTTCAACAGGAGGAATCTGTCTGTTTGTAACGGTGTTGCGTGTGTTTGGAGGAGAAATGCGAGTTTGGTTTACCCTCTAAATGAAATGTCGTTGAGGAGTCCTGTGTTAAATAGAGTCGAAAGTTTATCTGGACAAACGGGAAATTAACATGAGGCCACCATGATGAAAGGTATGTTTTATTTTAACAGTGTATTGAAGTTGTGTGTCTTAACAGAAGTCCTGAACGAAGACTGGCGCCTGTATGGATGATAAAAGCTTGAAATTCTTCAGGTTTATCATGTGTAGGGTTCTTTCTTAGTTGTTCTCTATAACAAGAACAGGTAGGATGTAAAAGAAGTGGTATAAAAATAGAATTTAAATCCCTTCACAATAGAACTAACAACCTTAACCCTAACCCCAACCCTAATCTCTGTATAAAGCTAAAATCTCGACCCCATTCTATATTATGTTTATCCCTCCCCTACCCTAATTTTTAAAAACAAAACTACAATTCTCATAATCTTTACATGTCAAAGCCCAGTTATCTACTATTCACCAACCAGTGATTTACTCTCCAGCACCCAGGGACTTACTATCCACCAGCCAGGGATGTGCTATCCACCAACCAACCAAGAATCTACTATCCAATAAACAGTTATCTACTATCCAACAACCAGGGACCAACCACCAACCAAAGATTTACTATCCACCACCCAGTTATATATACCTTCTAAATAAAACTAACGTCACTAACTCCACTTACTTCTCTATGATTTTTTTTTTAAAATTGCATCTAGCCCCTTCTATAAGACCCTTAGTTACCTACTTTTATTATACTACCCTACACTACCCTCCTTCACTATCTCACTACAACCCGAAAGAGTAACCTTACTCAATAGACTACAGACCATATAAATCCCTTCTAAATTAAACTAACAACCCTAATCCTAACCCTTATAATGCCTCGTATAAATAAAGTATAAATCTCTATTTCCATCTATAATGTCCCTACCTATCTATTTTAAACAAAACTACCGTATTCATTCACACAAGGTAGGATTTGAAAGAAGGGGTATAATTAAAAATATTTACCCCTCCACCCCTACTCGTTACATCCCCTCTTATTAATAAAGTAAAACTTTCTATTCCCATCTATAATATTCATAACCAACTCTACTCTCCTAGGATCCATTTATAAAGTCAAAATATCTACCCCATTCTATAATATCCTTACCACTTTCTACTCTCCTTTTTTATAAACAAAACCATCATCCTTATAATCCTAACATATCAACACCCACTCATCTACAAGCCCCACACCTTTAGATGTAAAAGAAGCAATATAAAATACAATATAAATCCCTTATCAACAAAACTAACTTTATTATCTCCCTTACTACCCTATAATCCCTGTTATAAAATAAAACCTCTACCTCCATCTATAATGTCCCTAGCTCACTATCCTATTTTAAACAAAACAAGCACCCCATTCGCGGCTGTCTATTTTCAATATTTTTTTGTTGCAAAAATCGGAGTTTATCTGCACTCTAAATATATCTTACAATAGCAGGCAAAAACTTGTGCTGGATCTTAAATATGCTACAATTCTGCTAGCGTACTTTGGAGGCCAAAGTTTCATTCGTCAAAATTAATACAGAGTTACAATTGGACATCTTCACTAGCCATGGTAGATTGATAAACACGCGGACCAGCTTTTGTTTTTACCCAAGGTCACTATACTTGTGACAGTTGGGCCTTTGTTTAATTTAGACAAACACTCTAAAATTCCCTAAACCAAGGACTGTAAATTTTGGTTTTACCTAAAGCGAGCAGGTAAACACTTTTCACGTCTTGTTCTATTGGCAGCATGATATCTTCTGACTGAAAACAAGGCATACAATGTTACATTTTACCTAAACGCGTGTTTTGGCTCAAGATATTTGAGAAGGCAGAATAAAAGGGTGCATATTTTAAGTTATTCTTGCACTGTAAAGTGTCTTGAGGGGTTTTATTTATTTTGTAAATCCCTTTACAATAAAACTAAATGAAATTTTTATAACGTGTTATTTACCCTGTTTTGTGTACTTTTTCAAAAATTCGTTAACTCTCTCTCTCTTTGTTTAACACACACACACGCACACATGCTTTAGTTTTGTGATTTTCAACAACAGTGAACCCAAATTAACTTCAGGACATTACATGTTTGCTAAAACACTCTGCGCCTAGATTAAAGAAAGGTCCAACTGTCACAAGTATAGTGACCTTGGGTAAAAACAAAAGCTGGTCCGCGTATTTATCAATCTACCATGGCTACCGAGGACGTCTAATACAATTGTAACTTTGTATTAATTTTGATGAATGAAACTTTGGCCTCCCAGTACGTTATCAGAATTGTAACATATTTAAGATCCAGCACAAGTTGTTGCCTGCTATTGTAAGATATATCTAGAGTGCAGATAAAACTCCGATTTTTGCACATACACAAAAAAAAAATAATAAAAAAAAAATAATAAAATAAAATAGATAGGTGGAGTTAGGGACTTTATAGATGGAGGTAGAGATTTTTACTTTATAATAGGGATTATAAGGTAGTAAGAGAGATATTAAAGTTGGTTCTGTTGATAAGGGATTTAAATTTTATTTTATACAACTTCTTTAACATCAAAAGGTGTGGGGTTTGTAGACGAGTGGGTGTTGATATGTAAGGATTATAAAGATGATGGTTTTGCTTTTTTAAAAAAGGAGGGTAGTTTGTGTGAATGGGGTGGTAGTTTTGTTTAAAACTAGGTAGGTAGAGACATTACAGAAGGAAATAGAGATCTTTACTTTATTTATACGAGGCATTATAAGGGTTAGGATTAGGGTTGTTAGTTTAATTTAGAAGGGATTTATATGGTCTGTAGTCTGTTGAATAAGGTTTACTCTGTAGGGTTGTAGTGAGATAGTGAAGGAGGGTAGTGTAGGTATATTATGAAAGTAGGTAACTAAGGGTCTTGTAGAAGGGTCTAGATGCAATTTACGCAATTTTTAAAAAAATCATAGAGCAGTATGTGGAATTAGTGACGTTAGTTTTATTTAGAAGTTATATATAATTGGGTGGTGGACAGTAGATCCTTGGTTGGTGGATAGTTGGTCCATGTTTGGTGAACAGTAGATAACTGGGCTTTGATATGTATAGATTACAAGGATGGTAGTTTTGCTTTTAAAAAGGAGGGTAGGATAGACATAACATAGAATAGGGTCGAAATTTTAGCTTTATATAGAGATTCGGGTAAGGGTTAAGGTTGTTAGTTTTATTGTGAAGGGATTTAAATTATATTTGTATACCCCTTCTTTTACATCCTACCCTGTTCTTGTTATAGAGAACAACTAAGAAAGAACCCTACACATGATAAACCTGAAGATTTTCGAGCTTATGTTATCCATACAGGCACCCGTCATCGTTCAGGACTTCTGTTAAGATACATAACGTCAATACACTGTCAAAAAACATACCTTTTATTATGGTGGCCTCATGTTAATTTCCTGTTTGTCCAGATAAACTTTCGACTCTATTTAACACAGGACTCCTCAACGACATTTCATTTAGAGGGTAAACCAAACTCGCATTTCTCCTCCAAACACACGAAACACCGTTACAAACAGACAGATTCCTCCTGTTGAAACCCATGACGTAATGGGCTTTTCCATTTTAGAGTGCTGACCGTCATCTCATGCTACACTGTTACAATATAGCTATGAACCCAGATGGAGCCTATGTTAAATTCTCGTTTGGGTCTATAATCTTTTGACCCTATTTAACACAGGGCCCCCGTTTGGGTCTCGATCGTCCTACTCTACTATTCACGTCCTTGAGGTGATATAAAGTCTATGGGCAATGTCAGGGACACATTCCCGATCCTGGAAAGATCCAGTTGCTCGCGAGACCCGAATTCATACAGTAAAGGGATATGTATTCTCAAGTTGAGGCCTGTGTTTCTCAATACAAACCTTTTGACAAAATAGCCAACTCTTCCAACATAGCCAGGCACAAGATATTCTTTGTCGAATGGATTCTTACTTAGGTCAATCTTTTTAACAATCATTCTGATTTTGAAAACAGGATGGGATAATTTCACAGGGGTATTGTTTTGTAGCAAACGTTCGTGAACTTTTGGTGCCCTTTGGAATGTTGACATCTGGAGTATCGGTGAGATTGCGCTAGTGAATTGCAAATTTCCGGTACGCTCTTCAGTCAGCGTATATGTATCCAAGAGACAATCACAAGGAATATACGTCTGTCCGGGTTACTTTACCTTGCTGCTAAACAGTGGTGAGATCCAGATGGGAAGCAAAGCTAAGATCCAGATGTAAGCAGGTGGTATTGGAAGTGTGCAGTTAAGAAAATTAAAATAAAACTACGTATACTAGCTTGGTTCAGTTTTGCTAAAACAAACCCTTTTTAAGCAAAAGAAATTATTCATGCATGTATATATGGTTTTTAAGAGCTTTCAAGTTTATTTCTGTTTCAGAAACAAAAAAACTGGCTAGCAGAATAAAACAGGTAAAGAAATCTGAAAGTTTTTACAAACTAAAAAATGTAAATTTAGAGAAAAGGACAGATGCAAAGGATTATTCTGAAAAAGGACAACATCAAAATCAAACGGCTCTCAATATAGCAGATCACTGAAATACCGTATTGTTTGTATGTTACAAGCTGTTGTGAACAGGATAATGCCTCGGTGAAAGAAATCCTATCCAATTTAAATTAATCACCGCTTCATCATTTTTCCTTGACTCATTTACCTCCCAATCTTTTCCCTCATAAAGTTAGTATATATGCACCAGAATTCTCAGGAAAAGTCACGTCCGATCAACAGATACAATTACGATGAGCGACTTAAATAAAATAAAGAAATGAATAAAAAAGAAAACCGGAAATATTCAATCTTGAAACAAAGTGTGTACACAATCTCCCTTGATTAAGGGTTATGTCTCCTTCTTGGTCATTACAACAAGTATTTTGGCGATATCACTTAAAATGGTCACAGGCAACTAATTCTTTTATAAGTTACAGAAGCAGCCTATGTGTGGTGATATATTAGTAGTATAGAGGGCGGATACGACCTCAAATGATCCGTTATGTTCTAAATGGGAATTAACATTACGCCGCCATTTTAAAGTGAGTCGTTATCGCCTCAGTGGGATTTTAACATAAGTTCATAGGATTAACATTATGGGCCGTTATCGCCTCAGTGGAAAATGTAATGTTAAAATTTCCATAGGATTGACTTGGAGGGGTTGTTATGGCCTCAAGGAAAAATTATGACCTCTAACAGTACAGGTAATGTTTAAATGTTCATATGTTTAAAGATACAACACCTGCTGACCAACATCCATACCTAATGGCCAACACACAGAGAGACTGACCATCACCTACTCATCTACTAACCGCCACCTACACTTACTAGCCAAAACAGGGTAGGATGCAAAATAAGGGGGATGAATAGAAGTGTAAGCCCTTTATAAAGAAAACTAAATTTTCCCCTATTTCCAATAACTTCCCTGTCATCACTTATAAACAAACCTAACGGTCCTACCATCCTTTATAATTCCTTTAACCCTAGTAGTGAAATTTAAGGTGAGAAAACAGTAGGACTATACACACACTATACATACAAAGGTACTTATATACTATCAAACACAAAGGTAGGAGTGCTCACACACTATGAACATAAATATACTTATATACTATCACACACAGTACATAGGAGTGGCGTGGTTGTTTAAGTTTATTTTGGAAATAGACAAAAGACAAAGACATAGTGTTACGACTCTATGGTCTAAAAAAAATGTAACAGAAAGAAAGTGAAACCAACAAATCAAGTAAAAATCAACAAGCAATTTATTACTAGATAATTAAAATGAAAAAATCAAAAAGTCACGTACAGTAATGTGTTTTGAAATCTTAATAATCCAATAAGAATGATTGTTCTAATCACAAGTCCTAAATATAGAATGTTCCGAATTCACGGCTGTGTCCTTGAATGTTATGATGTGCTAATGGTCTCCAAAGTCCTGATGTACTAGAAATCTTGATGTGCTGAAGTCAAAATGAAGTATTCCAAAATCTCTGAATAAGTTCACATAAATTCCAAAATTGTCAATTAAAAATCCAAAATCCAAAAGTTCATGAGCACTGTTATAATCCAATGAATATTTAAAATAATTCCTCTCTTTAGAATTTGGAATGAATTTTCACAACTGTAATAGCTCTTTACAAGACTGATGGTAATGTCAAAACTGAATAAATGTCCACCAAACATGGTATATATAAAGATTGGTCACATGACAGAATGTTCTAGAACATGAGTCATCTTAATGGAATTTAACTTGTAAACAAAAATCAACCTTGACCTTCAAATTGAGAAAACATATTGATCAAAACAACCTAATTCAAGGACACTAGTTAAACATGTTTTTCCTGATAACATTAAGATTTAAGCAAATATTAAAGTGAAGAAACATTTACAATTTCCTAAAATATTTATAATATTATATAAACATCATACATAACACCTCCCCTCATAAAGAAAAAGAAAGATTTATATAATAAAGCTTTCTTTTGAATATACATCTAATACTATAATAACCAAAATTACATAAGAACATGTTTTATGATACTGGACTTAATTACATCAAGCAATATTACATTTCTATGCACGTGAGAGTGCATCTGCAATCACATTGTCTTTTCCCCTAATGTGTTTGATGTCAATGTTATATTCTTGCAATATCAAACTCCATCTCAACAATCTCCGATTTTTATCTTTCATTTTGTTGATGAAAGTAAGGGGATTGTGATCACTGTACACAATAATTGGAGAAAGAGCTGAGGTGACATACACTTCAAAATGCTGTAAAGCCAATATCAAAGCCAAACATTCCTTCTCAATTGTGGAATAATTTTTCTGGTGCTTGTTTAGTTTTTTAGAAAAATAACACACAGGGTGATCCACACCACTTTTGTCTTCCTGAATCAATACTCCACCAACCCCTACATCACTTGCATCAACAGATAATTTAAATGATTGGCTAAAATTTGGTGCAGAAAGAACTGGTGCATTCTTAAGCATGGCCTTTAACTTGTCAAAAGATTCCTGACACTTGTCAGACCAATAAAATTTTGTTTTCTTACTCAATAAACTTGTCAAAGGTTCAGCAATTTTGGAAAAATTGGAACAAAATTTCCGATAATATCCAGCCATACCTAGAAATCGCATCAGTTGCTTTTTACAAATTGGAACTTGAAATTCAGAGATAGCTTTGACCTTAGCTTCTATAGGTTTAACTTGACCTTGTCCCACAATATGTCCTAAAAATGTGACACAAGCATGGCAAAACTCACTTTTGCTCAAATTAATTGTCAGATTCGCATCGCTGAGTCGATCAAAGAATTTTCGAATGGTTTCCAAATGATCTTCCCAGGTGTTGTTGTAGATAATGACGTCATCGATATAAGCGTCACAATTATCAAGACCAAATGTTATCATGTTCATCAGATGTTGAAACGTTGCAGGCCAATTTTTCATTCCAAGTGGCATGACTTTATATTGATAAAGTCCATCTGGAGTTACAAATGTTGAAATTTCTTTTGCCCTTTCCGTCAGTGGAATTTGCCAGAATCCTTTTAAAAGGTCAAACTTGGTGACATATTCCGCATTTCCAATTTTATCAATGCAATCGTCCATTCTTGGGATTGGAAATGAATCAGTTTTGGTGACACTGTTGACTTTTCTATAGTCAGTACACATACGGAATGTATTATCTGGCTTGGGAACAAGAATACATGGTGAACTCCAGTTACTTTTACTTGGTTCTGTGAAATCATTCTCCAGTAGATACTGAATTTCTTTCTTCAGATAGTTCTGTTTGAGAGGATTCATCCTATAAGGATGCTGTTTCACAAGTGCAGAATCTACAATGTCAACGTCATGATAAATTTTACTTGTTCGTGTTGGAACATCAGGAAACAAGTGCTCATAGTCATGTAATAGCTGTTTTAGTTCATTTCTTTCCTGTTGTTGTAGATGTGAAAGTTTCTGGTCTAGGTTGTTCAATATTTCTGAATTCCGAAGATTGGTTATACCAGAGTCACTATAGTCTGATCGTACTCCATCGTTGATATCTTCACTGTGTGGGACAGGTACAACTAAATTAACTTAATAATTAGCTGGGCTATCTCTGTCAAAATATTCCTTTAACATATTTATATGACAAAGTTGTTTCTGTTTCCGTCTCCCAGGAGTGTTAATGATATAATTTAAGTCATTTACTTTCTTTTCAACGGTATAAGGACCATAAAATTTAGCCTGAAGAGGATTCTGAGGTATGGGAAAGAGAGCCAGAACTTTGTCACCAGGTTTAAAACTCCTTTCCTGTGAATTTCTGTCATACCTTAATTTCATTTTTGACTGGGTAGTGTGAAGATTAGTTCTTGCTACTTCACAGGCCTTTGACAACTTGTATTTGAAATCAGAAACATAATCAAGAAGATTAATCTTTGAATCTTCATTTGAAAGAAGTTTCTCTTTCAATAATTTCAATGGTCCACGGACAGTATGACCAAAAACTAGTTCAAAGGGACTAAAACCCAACGACTCTTGAACTGATTCCCTAACAGCAAACAACAACAAATGAACACCCTCATCCCAATCCTTTTCTGTATCAAAGCAATATGATCGAATCATATTCTTCAAAGTTTGATGAAATCTTTCCAAAGCACCTTGACTTTCAGGGTGATAGGCAGAAGATTTAAACTGTTGAATGCCTAATTCACGCATAACTTGTTGGAAAATTCCAGACATAAAATTTGACCCTTGATCTGACTGGACAGATTTGGGAAGGCCAACAAGTGTAAAAAACTTCACCAAAGCTTTCACAATAGTTTTAGTTTTTATATTTCTCAGAGGAATTTCCTCTGGAAATCTTGTAGATGCACACATGATGGTCAACAAGTATTGGTTGCCTGACTTGGTTTTGGGTAAAGGACCAACACAGTCTACAATTATTCTACTAAATGGTTCATCAAATGCAGGAATAGGTTGCAGATGAGCCTTAGGTATCTTCTGATTGGGTTTTCCTACCATTTGACAAGTGTGACAAGATCTGCAGTATTTAGAAACATCACTTTTGAGTTTCGGCCAATAAAAATGATTCAAGATCTTGTGATAAGTCTTACGGACTCCTAAATGACCAGCTAAAGGAGTTTCATGGGCTAAATTAAGAATTTCCTGTCGATATGACTTAGGAACAACAATTTGATGGCTGACTGACCACTCGTCACCAGCGGGTACATCAGGTGGTCTCCATTTCCTCATAAGGACCCCATTTTTCACAAAGTAACACACTGGAACTTGTGTGGCTTCAGTTTCACTAATAGCCCTCTGAAACAAACAAGATATCTCGGGATCTTGCTCCTGTTCAACGACAAGGGATTGTCGCTTGTCATCCTGATTAGAACAAAGAGAATGAGTTGCCAAAAGAGGATCACTGTGATCAATACCATTTGATTGATCAATACCTGAGGAAAAAGTGACCTCATCAAAAGACTGACCAATACATGTGTCAGCTAAAGGAATAATATCCTGATCAACATCACTCTGAAGAGCTCTTTTTGCCATAGCTCTAGTAACTGCACAAGCAGGGTACAAATCAGGGATTTCAGTTTCGACAGGATCAACTTTCTGATCCAAACAAGGCTTGTCAGTTACAAGTGGATTAACCACAACCTTATCTCCAGCTAGGTCATTGCCTAGTAATAAATGAACACCCTCTATGGGTAAAGAAGTCACTGCCCCAACAGTCACAGGTCCAGAAACTAAGTCTGATGCCAAATTTACACAATGAAGAGAAACATTTACAAAGCCGCACTCAACTCCCTGAACAAGAACACTTTCACTTGAAGAAGACTCCTCAGACAAAGGCAAAGTACCTGATAATAAAAGACTCTGAGAAGCTCCAGTGTCCCTTAATATTTTAATTGGGATAGGTTTGGCAGAATCACCAATAAGTGATATAGAACCTTCTGACATGAATGGTTCATAAGCCTCCAAAATAGAATCAGACTGGGGTTTGTTTGACCCAACAAATGTATTGCTTTCAATACAAGACCGTGACCTTGACCTCGTAGAAATAAGAGCATTTGGAAAAGCTCTGTCTTTTCTCTGTTGCTTATTTTTCAACTTGAAGCAATCAGAAATAACGTGCCCTTTCTTTTTACAATAAGTGCACGTAGGAAGAGATAAGGATTTCTGATCAGTCTTATCAGATGTTTGATTCCTAACAGTTGTGCTGTTGTGAAATTTGGAAGTACTCGAATGAGATTGAAATGGTTTTTTTACCAGAAAACTGCTGAGAGGACGACTTATTGCCAAATGAAATTTTGTGAGTCAAGGAATAATCATCAGCCATACGAGCAGCATTTTCCAAAGTTTCCACATTCTGCTCGTCAAGATAGGTTTTAACATCACTATGGATGCACCTCTTGAACTCTTCAATTAATATGAGCTGTCTGAGGTTATCATAAGCTTGATCAACTTTCTTGGCTGAGCACCACCTATCAAATAGTTGTTCTTTATCCCTTGCAAATTCGACATGAGTTTGTCCAGTTTCTTTTCTACAATTCCTAAACCTTTGTCGATATGCCTCTGGTACCAACTCATAAGCTTTCAAGATGTACTCCTTAACCACATCATAATCGGTGCTTTGTTGTACTGACAGTGAAGTGTAGACTTCACGAGCTTTGCCAATAAGTACACTTTGTAATAACAAAGTCCAATGCTCTCTGGGCCATTTCAAGTTTTCAGATATTTTCTCGAAATGAAGAAAGTATTTATCTACTTCCTTTTCCTGAAAAGGGGGTACTAACCTAATATATCTAGTAACATCAAAACCTGAACTTGTGTTTAAAGGAGTGGAGTGTGCTCTGTTTGCCAGTTCTAATTCTCTTAATTTAAATTGCATTTCCCTTTCTTCTCTTTGCATCTGCATTTGTATCTGCCTCTCTTCTTTCTCTCTCTCCATCTGTATCCGCCTATCTTCTTTCTCTCTCTCCATCTGCATTTGCCTATCTTCTTTCTCTCTCCCCATCTGCCTCTCTTCTTTTTCTCTCTCCATCTGTATCTGCCTCTCTTCTTTCTGCATTTGTATCTGCCTATCTTCCTTCTCTCTCTCCATCTGTATCTGCCTCTCTTCTTTCTGCATTTGTATCTGCCTCTCTTCCTTCTCTCCCTCCATCTGTATCTGCCTCTCTTCTTTCTCTCTCTCTCTCTGAATCTGAAGCTTTGCCAATTCTAAATCAATCTGGTTCTTTAACTCTAATTCCCTTAATTTCCTGTCAGAACCAGATACAGGCTTTCTCTTCAAACTTAAAGCACTGCTATCAAAAATTCCCTTTCCTACTAAATACTGAATCAAAATAATCTTTATCTCCTGTTTTGTCAATGATACTTTTGCCTCAGATAGACTGTATTTTCTGGCAAGCTCGAGCAACTCATCCTTTCTCATGCACTCTAACCCCTCCTGGGTAGGTTTTGAAATGAAATTCTGAACATTAGATGCCATTGTAAATGCTTGTTGGTTTCACACAAAAAAAATTTCTCTATTAAAAATCTTTGCCAAAGACAAAAATATTCTCCGAGACAAAATCAATATGAATTTCAAAGATAAATTTAATATCTCTAATATGCTTTAATGAAATTCGGATCCCAGAAGACGAGCCCCCAATTTCTGTTACGACTCTATGGTCTAAAAAAAATGTAACAGAAAGAAAGTGAAACCAACAAATCAAGTAAAAATCAACAAGCAATTTATTACTAGATAATTAAAATGAAAAAATCAAAAAGTCACTTACAGTAATGTGTTTTGAAATCCTAATAATCCAATAAGAATGATTGTTCTAATCACAAGTCCTAAATATAGAATGTTCCGAATTCACGGCTGTGTCCTTGAATGTTATGATGTGCTAATGGTCTCCAAAGTCCTGATGTACTAGAAATCTTGATGTGCTGAAGTCAAAATGAAGTATTCCAAAATCTCTGAATAAGTTCACATAAATTCCAAAATTGTCAATTAAAAATCCAAAATCCAAAAGTTCATGAGCACTGCTATAATCCAATGAATATTTAAAATAATTCCTCTCTTTAGAATTTTGGAATGAATTTTCACAACTGTAATAGCTCTTTACAAGACTGATGGTAATGTCAAAACTGAATAAATGTCCACCAAACATGGTATATATAAAGATTGGTCACATGACAGAATGTTCTAGAACATGAGTCATCTTAATGGAATTTTTACTTGTAAACAAAAATCAACCTTGACCTTCAAATTGAGAAAACATATTGATCAAAACAACCTAATTCAAGGACACTAGTTAAACATGTTTTTCCTGATAACATTAAGATTTAAGCAAATATTAAAGTGAAGAAACATTTACAATTTCCTAAAATATTTATAATATTATATAAACATCATGCATAACGATAGATACATACAAAGCAAATATTGGCAATGACTGAGTAGTATCTCCTGAAAAGGGTCGTTGGTTGTTGTCCTGGATCGTTGATATTATCAATAACCAGGACAACTGCGCTTCCTTGGTCGGGCTCTGCACGCCACACACCTCTGTTACCATCTCTTCCCACCCCAAGGATTAATACTGAGTGGCAGGGAAAAGTGTGGCTGGTTGGGTTCACTTTCCCAGTTCTCATTCTTTGGGATGAGGGGCCCGGCTCTTCGTGTTGTTGTTATGGATGTTGCTGCTGCTGTTTATATTCTTCCTACCATGGTTGAATGTGAACCTAAATTTGAACCAAATACAATAATGTTTGTTTTCTTTTCATTGATTGTAAGTTTGCAGTCATCGCAATATCTACGAAATGTATCAAGGGTATATTGCATGTCAATATCACTATCTGCAACAATTATAGTGTCATCAGTGTTTAACAGTGTATAAAAGCAACATAACATTTAATATATTTACAGCATCAGTATGCTCGGAAGGTACAGCACAACCTAGACACCCATTAAACTATAAAAATTATTCTGTCATTTAGGAATAAGGAGAACAATAATGGGGATACATTTTCCCCTCGTCTTACATCTTTTTCACTGGAGAAAAAAAAAAAAAAAAAAAAAAAAAAAAAACACGTAGTATAACATTAAAACACTTTCCCCTGGTGTCAATCGAATACAACTTATACCATAATCCAGCTCTCCATAGATTATCAAAGGCACTTTTAAAATCAACAAAAGTACATAGAACAATTTCTTCTTGCAATGTGTAAAAAGTTAAATGAGGCTATACAACAGAAATATATTTTCTATTGAAAAGTAGCCTTTCCTGAATCCAGCTTGAGTCTCAGATAGTAAATTATTATTATCAAGGAATTTAATCAATCTTAAATTTAATACAGCGGTGAAAACTTTACCAATACAGCTGACTAACGTTATAGGTCTATAATTGGATGTATCGGTTTTGTCACCTTTATTTTTTATAAATTGGAATAATAACACCTTTCTGTCCAACCATCTGGTACGAAGCAGATATTCAAGATTATATTGGAAGGTTTTACATACACATTTAGCATTTCAGAAATTGAGCTTTTTATATATTCATTCAATATGTTATCAATTGAACTAATTTGTTTTATACATTATTAACAACTTTTAATATTTCTTCAGCTATAGTTGGGTAATTTAAACAAGAGTTGTCGACAACATCCGCAGCTCCCACTGTTTCGGGGATAATTTGTTCGCCACTATCTGTGTCCACTAAATTTATTTCTTTAAAATATTAAACGAATTCTTGCAATGGGATACTTTCAACAGGTCTTTTCTTAGCAACATTATTTATCAGATTCCAATATCTCTTTGGATCTTTTAATTGTAAAGTGCGTATTTTCCTTTTTCAATTGTTTAATAACGAGAGAAATTCTTTGAAAGAATACTGTCTACTAGCTGTTAGCAAATTAGCTTAGCTCACCGCAGTATTTCTAAACTTTCCTATACATGTGGTAATGTATTCTGGCTTTCATATACTCGTTGCCAAACCATGGTATAGAGTCAGCTTTTTCTTGCGTGTATTTGTAGAACTTTCACCTTTATGTCCTTTATGAAAAATGTCAATTCAGCAGAACTAATCAAAATAGTACTAATATCGTTTATGATTCTATTTACATCGTTTCGTGTTGTATTATCCTTATTTATGAGGTCCTAAAATTCAAAATCAATATCATTCAAATTTTGAATATTTATGTTCGCTAGAAATTCATTTTTCTTTCTTGAGTTTCGCAATCTTCTTGTTCTATTTTCTGTTTTAGTAGCATCAAGTACATGTTGCTGATTACTTGGAACATTACATGCTAAGAAAAGTGAATATCTGAAAACAAAGTATTAAAATCAAGCACTTCAAAATTATTTTAACGATTGGAAGCCACTTAAAGTCGGTACTAAATAATCAATTAGGCTCTTATCATTTTCCACCTCCATTGTCTAAATCCACTCTTTCGTTACAAATATACATATTATTATTTCTAAATAAATGCATACCATACTTTTATTTATATCTTGTAAATAGTGGACCTGTGGTATGCCCTATTTGTCTGGACGCTCGGTGCCCTCTTTGTAATTGTATCATTACCAACACTAAATATTTCGGCTTGATTTATATCAAAAACGTTATTACCAATATCTGATAAATTAGCAGTTCTGGCTTTAAAAACATCAACGAGAAAAATATAACTTGAGCTATTAGAAATTTGTAGCTTTTCATTCTCTATTTCAGTAAGTGATTCATCAGAGCTATATTCCGTTCCTTCTGGGGGTATATATATTGATCCAACAATAACAGGATCACTATCAGTTATTTCTATAATTCTAATTTTGATCCAAAGGGTATGCTATGATTCGGATTCTACAACATCCACATAATCAGCGAGAGAGAGAGAGAGAGAGAGAGAGAGAGAGAGAGAGAGAGAGAGAGAGAGAGAGAGAGAGAGAGAGAGAGAGAGAGAGAGAGAGAGAGAGAGAGAGAATCCTTAATAAGAACTGCTATACCCCCAGAATGTTAGAAACATCTACGTATGTTCTTTTGTAATTATCTAATAACCTTTAACACTGATTTCATCTACGTTCTTACGCTTTGTTTCAGCAAATGAAACACTATGATAAGAATAAATTCAGAAAGCTCAGGTAGTAATAGTTTTTGTCATAAATCACAAACATTTCGAAAATCAATTTTTAAACATTCCGATTGTACAGGTTCATATTGTACATGTTAATATTCTTGACATCTACTCCCTCGACACCTTTAAGCGTTTACTGGGTCAATATTAGCTAATACACTAAACGATTGTCCATATTCAGGTCCATGCTGATCTTTTGTGGGCCAACTGCATAATCACTTCGCTTTTGCGCTGTAGCCGATCCTGATTAGGTCTGTAATGGGGTATTAGAACCTTGATTAGAATAAGTATCGGTATCGGTATTAACATTAGCTGTCAATCAGGGTAGGTTTTGCCCTAGGAAACGGATGGTGTCTATTCACATATGCCGCCTCTTGCTGCTCGTTCAGTTATATGCTATGGATGCAAAGTCTGTCCGCGACAAGTTTAACACTCAAATTTCTTTATTTGCTTTCCTGAAAGCTGGCAAATATATTGTCGTCGTTCTGCAACATCTTTTGGAAACTGTTCAGTTATACCATATGGTTTCTTTTTGAGAGGTACAGGTGCTGCTTGTCTTACAGTTTCGCGATCCTTGTATAGAGAGCATTTAGCAACAATCGGACAAAACTTTGGGTCCTTCTTTCGCTGCGTATCTATTTCTACAAAATATTGTGTGATATCAAAATTCTGTTGGACATTTCTGTCTGGAGATGCAGATTTAAAGGTCATATGAGTCTATGGAGTCTATTTTGGTGCAAGTGGACAGGTACAGCTTGGGCAGGTAGGGGCGGGGCTGCCAATAACCAAAACACGGGTGGAAGTGGCGATGCATAAATTGGCTTTGCATGGCAGTTGTGATACAATACAATAGTTGAGGCGCTTGTTGAAAAAGATGCTGGATAGCAAAAAAGAACCAGCAAGATTGACACTTTGTTGAACCGTATTAGGACTTGATATCGGATTGGAAGACAACATTGTCGTTTTGTTTTAGTTACTCTTGGGCACACAGCTATTGCTAAACAAGTTGTCGATTTTTTAAGTTTCTTTGTCTTTCCAGGTGCTACTTTTAAGTCACTCATCGTACATGATCATACATGATCAAAACACCGGGAAACAAATAATCGAAAATGATATCACTAAATATCATTAATCATGAATTTTCTTCTTTCCCTGCAGAGCTGTTGAGAAACACAACCTTCCTTTTTCACACGCATGCGCATCTCATGCCACAAGACTAATTAGATTAATCAACGCAAAGGTAGAAACGTAAATATTAGTCAGTCGTTGTGTAGCAGGCACACTCATTTTGGTTTACTATTCAGAAGAAAAAATTGAGGATCACTTAGTTACAAGCATCTCTCTCTCTCTCTCTCGTACATTAACTTTAATATTATATGCATATTTACCCACCTACCTGTATAGGTATATGTACACATAGAATATAAGCGGCATATACTCATGCAAATATCTATGCTAGAGGTGAATAGGGTTTATAGACCGTAAATATTCACTTGCTCTATATCTGAATAACCCAAAAGAGGAAGTACTATTAAATGAAATCCCATAATAACTAAATATGATATACCAAAGATATATTAAGAACGTGATGTCAATATAAGCTTGACCTATATAATCAGGGAAGCCATAATGGATACTTGTCAAACATGGCACATTCAACTGGATATTGTTAACCTGCTGTATACCGATCACGGTGAGTTTTATTTCATTCAATGAATTTCAGTTTCCTAAAGTATATTAAATTTTTGTAAGTTTCAAGTACATTTTAGGCACAGTTGTAGGTAACAGTTACATATTAAACTTCCTTAAAGGGGAAGAGGGAAATAGCACACCGACTATATACCTATGGCAAAGTGTCATTTTTATACTAAGCAAGTTTGCAAAAAGATAGATAAAGTTTGTAAGTGGTTACGTGAGTAGGTAAGTGGATACATAATACATACATACGTGCGTAAGTATGTACGTAGATGGTCAGGAAGGTAATTAGATAGAAAAGGTTTGTATGTAGTTATGTAAGTAGGTACATACATACATACATACATCACTGAGTGAGTCAGTTTGTGCGTAAATGGGTAGGAAGATAATTAAATAGATAGCTAGGTTGAAAGATAGATTAGTGGATGCATACATACGTATGTACGTGCATAGAAGAATGGATCTATGAATGGATCCATGCATGGTTAGATTTGGTCACGAAGGACAAGTAGTGAAAGAATTTGACTAACGAATTAATCTGTGAGAAAAAATCAATATTTAATTAATTAGATTCCTGGTCCCGGTTTAAAGAAACATCTCAAATGTTCACCCTCATATTCAGGTTTTAGAATATCTTCCTTATCATTTGTTGGAAACAGTGAATATTGTCAAGGAATATTCAGGAGACATCAATGGTTAGAATTGAGTCATAAGGTCTAGAATTCACCTAAAAAGAGTCTTGTTTGATCTCTGAGAAAATTTTTAAGATTTCATCAAATTCTAGGAATTGCATAACTCTTTTTCTTAATAACACAATAAGTAAATAGTATATAACAAACTTATATTAAGAATTTGACTTTAATAGAAACTTTCCCTATAAAAGGAGGGAAACCTTTATGGATACCTGACAAACATTGCATATTCCACTGGTTATTGTTAAAATTCTGTCTTTCGATCACGATGAGTTTAATTTTATTTAACTGACTTGACTTTCTTAAAGTGTATTATATTCTTTCAAGTTTTATATAATATGTTGTTAGCCGCACGGAGAAACACGTCCATATTAAACTTCTGTAATGAGGAAGAAATATATTCCGCATTGATAATACACTTATGGCAAAGTGTCACTTTTAGATTAAGCAATTTTGCAAATCGATAGATAGATCGATACAGTTTGTAAGTGGTTACATGCGTAGGAAAGTGGATGTATACATACACAAGTGCGAAAGTATGTACATAGATGGCTAGTAAGTAGGTAGTTAGATAGATTAGCAAATATATATATATATATATATATATATATATATATATATGTAGAAAGATAGAGGAATATGTTTATGGACGCATGCATAGATAGATTTGATCATAAAGGATATGTAGTTGAAGAATTTGACCAGCGGAACCCAACCCATCGACCAAAGATGAAGCGACAACTAATTACATTCCAGGCTTCACCATACATCTCAAATTTTCATCTTAAAATTGAGATTTTTAAATATCTTTCTTGCAACTTTGTTAGCAACATTGAATATTTTCAAGGAACATTCAGCGGGGATCAGTGATTAAAATGCAGTCACGTTATCTAGAATTCACCTAATAAGAGTCTCGTTTTATTTCTAAGGAATCTTTTACGGATTTTCTCGAATTTCAGGAATTCCTTGACTCTTTTGGTTTATAAATAGTTATATTTGTCATCCTTTCTTATATCTTTACCTTTTACTAAAATATTAATATTATCACATGTATCGTAAGCGAGATAACGAAATATTACGATAGATTTTGACAAATTTAGTGACAACGGGACTAATTCATGATCTTGTTAAGAGACCTTGATTTATATAACTTTGTTCGATTCTTCAATGAGTGATAGTTTTAAAACTGATTGGTCTTATTACCTCTGAGATTTTTTTTCTGACCTGTGACTCTGTCTCAAACCTAGTTAAAAGAGATGGTATTACACCAAATGCAATTGTTTCGTTAATTTTGTAAAAGAAGTTCCCTGACTTGTAACTACCTTTTGTTAATACAAATTGAAACCACTTTGTATCATCATCATCTTTATTTCCTTCCGTAGAAGAGTGCATGATATAACAATAAATCATCTGAATACAATCAATAAATAAGTACCAAAATAAAGAAATGAATACAAAACAAACAAACACGAGTTAAAAAAAAAATTAAAAAAAATAAAAAATAAAATAAAAAAATAAGCAAACTGTGAATCCGGGGCGCCGTAGAACCAACATCAATTACTTCGTGCATACAATAATGTCAAGAGATCTATAGTGTGAATATCATAACATTGTTCGTCTATGATATAAAATAGAATACTAGAATACAAATTCTTACAGTATATCCATCATTAAAGTGTTCCTCAGCTGCATAAGTTGCAAGTTTGAGTGCCTTATTTGCAGAAGATAGCTGCACACTGCACGACAAAGTATGATGCATACAGGGCGAATAACTTGGAGTTTTCTTTGTCGATTACACCTGCTGGTAACCTTTTACCTAGAAGATATTGAAGTAGCAGCTCATCTTCTGCATTAAATAACGTAATATGCAGGCTCAGTGGAAATTTATCAGTAAGGAAATCACAGAAAGAGTTTCTGAAATTCGACATATAAGGACAAGTAACACAACAATGAAGTATAAAGTCTGTATAAACATTCCCACATCGAATACACATATCGAGCTGTGTTTGAGGAACAGCAGCCCACAGTTTAGCTACATATGTAAATACCTTTAGCCGACTGCCATACTGAGGCAGGTCGCAAGGATTCGTGTATCGAAGAGAATCTATCAAAATCTGCTTGATTAGACATACGAACTCTCCAGAGGCTATTTTCAAAACCAGCAATTTTTGACCTTACAATTTCTTTCCAATTTTGTTTATCTGGAATTTCGGAATGCTGCAAATAATCAGTTAGATACTCAAGCAAGTCAAACTTCTTTAACGTATAATATAGATTTGAAATTAATCCGTAGCTTGACATGCATCCGCTCAAAATGAAGTGAAATAACGCAACGTTAAACACACGTTTAGTATGTACGTTATTAGGCATCAAACACAATCTGTGTAAAAACATCAATTTTCTTCTATCAATTTCGGACTGAGCTGATGTCCAGCCTAACATTCCCAGAGCGATGTTTGATCTTGTATGTGTTGGGAAGCCTTGTAAAAGTTTGGCAAAATACCTCAGAGTTTTATCCAATGAAGAGAGGTCACTTTTTGAAATATTAAACCATAATTCACTTCCATAAAACACTGAAGGAAAAATTACCTTTTTGATCACATTTGCAGCAACCAAAGGATTTAAACCATTAGGTTTAATGCCAATACCAAACAGACCGTGAAAAGATTTTTTCCCTTTCTTGCATGCATCGAGTATTGCGTCATGCGACGTCAGCTTTGAGTTAATCCGGTGTCCCAGGTGTGTTGCCGAATCAGTAACCGGCAAACATGACGGCCCATGATACCATTTCATATTGACATAATTCTTGTATTGGGGACCGAAAATGATAATGTATGACTTTGTGACACTTAGCTCAAATCGCCACTTATTACTGTAGGCGTATGCTATATCTAACAGCTTTTGTAAATTGCTAGGATATATAGCCAAAAGTGAAATGTCATCAGCTAGGGTTGGATTTCCCACAGCTAAGGATCCAATCTTCAAGGTGCACTTGCCTGTTTTCTCGAAAATTTGACAATAAAATTGCAAAATTTCTGTTAATATACAATATGAATCGCATAAGGATTTTGTTTTTATGTCTGACGACAAACGATGCACCGTTTTCAGTACACAAGTTTTGAACTTTTCCACTTGAAATTTGTCGGTATTTTTTGAACATGGATATCTAAGAAATGTTTTTCTCACTCATCATGAAATTATATTAATATCGTAACCATACGCATTTTCAAGAGAACCCTGTGACAGCTTTTCGAATTATATAAATACGCGAGTTTTTTGTTCCTACACCTGATGGTACTACAAAGCAAATAACAAAAGATCGGAACCTTTAATTGCAATATCCTAAATAAGTTGCTTTAAATAATCACGGCTTATTTATCACCGTTTATTTAATCCAAATCCATCAACAAATTGTAGAGTAATTGTTATTCAAAGATTGGCATTATTTTAAGCAGGATTTTGCAGAGAAACCGCTACGTACCAATACAATGTATTGAGTTTTTTTCGTAGATAATAATAATAATAATAATAATAATAATAATAATAATAATAATAATAAAAAGAACACATTAATAAGCCAACAATAATATTCATCATGCGTTCACGGTAGAGGGGAATATTCATCATAAGATGACAGGAAAAAAGAGGATACAAACTTGTAGATGCAATAGCAGTAGTGTGATTACCAAATGTTTATAACATCTTCAAAATGATGTGACAGTAGGTTTGTAATCAACTGATTACTCCATGGCATCAGACATTTGATCTTTCTCTAATTCTAAGACACAGAGAAACTTCTAATTTACTGGAAACATTTTTATTACTCTTTGCCATGAATTATATGTAGAAAGTTGTTCGAAATTTTTATATACGTGCATTACAATTGTAATGTATTAATCAATTAAAATACATACATATCTAATAAATTAAACAAAAACTGCAGTAATAATTGTTCTATTTTCTAAATTCGTGTTTGTAGTCGATCCTTTTGTTGTTAATATACTCAGTTTAATTGACTTATTGTATAGAAAGGAAGAGATGGGCGTAAAATCGTCAAAGAAATTGAATGTTTCACATCTCGAGGGACAACAAGCAATAGATCGCCAGGAAAATGTCGAGAGAAGAAAAAGAGGTTTGTATTTAATTTATGAAGGAATCATTATTTTATGTCTACATTACAGCTCGATGTAAAATATATTAAAGGTTTGACATATTTGGTATAATTATTTAAGAGATCACTGAACGAAAATGGATGTCCCAAACGGATGTAAACCAGTAAAATACGAGAACAGAGTGACAGTGAATGCATATTGTTTCCTCAAAATGGGCAGTTTCCTTCCGATGAACTGAGTTGTGGCAAAACAGCGGGAGAGGGGATGGGGGTGGGGGTGCATAACTGGAAATGTTGCCATAGCTATGCATCAAACTATATATCCTGGACAATGCAAACATCTAAACAAATTCCTTCAGGTTTTCTTTGTAACTGAAATCAATTCCCAAATGTTACAGACCAATGGTCTGCTGAGGTACTGATTGCATTCCGGTATAATACAACTGGTTGGCTATGATCTGAAAAAATAGTGTACGAGGAATTAAGGCCGAAAAACGAAAAGCATAGAAACTCAGCAAATACGTGCAATATCTCTGAGAAAAGACATTCAAAAGACAGAGTTAGAGACCACGATCACTTAACAGACAATTACAGAGAGGCTGCGCATAACGCATGTAATTTGATTTTCAGATACCCAAAATCGATGGAAAATATATTTCATTCAGCAAGGATTTTATAGTTGGTTGTTTAAAGAATTTTGGAAATTAAACAAAACTGAAAAGAACGGTTATATTTAGAGATAACCTTTAATTCATTGCCCAGTCATTAGAACAGCTGGTTAAATAAGATTTTAATGAAATCTGCACAGAAACGTTCAAACAATTTGGAGAGATTTACGTTGTTAACGCACACGACAAGGCTTGCATCATACATACAATGACATTTCAGTAGTTGAGGAAATACATTTACCCATACGAATAAATGGATAACATTGCTATATTCAATGAAACATCAATACCACCCAAAGATAGTTTACTCATCACTTAATGATTCAAAAATATCAAATGACGATTATCGATCTGTACATGATGTGATGTTACACTTCAGCCTTCAAACATTAGGTGATCTGCATGACTATGGCGTAAACAAATACACATTAATGTCGTATGATATTTTTGAAGAGTTTCACAGTGTATTGAATATCAAACTGTAAGTTAGACACTGCACAATATTACAACAGATCTATGTAAGTTCATGCTGCGAGTTTAAATATATATTGTGTTCAATTAGAACATTGAATAGCTCATGACATGTTTGTAATGATTAAAAGTGCAATTCGTGGCAAAATTAGTATGATACCGCATAGATACGCAAATCCAAGAAAAAGAATACTGCTCAGACAAACACGATAAGATAAACAATTATGCTTAGAATACCGCCCAAATTAATATAATGCATACTTGGTGTCTAAGGTTGCCAATATACAAAAATGTATTAAAAAAATATGTTTGGTATAGGTATCGGAACATTAATTATTTTACAGTCAGTGAACCAGTCTACTGGTGGGGAATTAAACATAAAGTACTAAATGTTTTGAAATGCCCACATTAGCTTGTATATGGATTTAATTTCTTTCCATTAATAATTTCACAAACTTAAATCTATGTACTATAGTTGTCGATAAAATATTTGCTCTATTTTGATATCATGTACTTAATTTCCAACGGACCAAGTATCATATGAACTCTTGGTGCGAAGCAATGTTGGTAGGTACAGGCCGGGCGGTCCTCCTATTTAACAGCACGAGGCTAAAAAATAAAAATGCTACGGAACACCTGTGCGGTGTGTATAATGCAGAAATTATTTTATTTTTTAATATATTAGCATTAAGTTCGATGGGAAATGAATTAGTGGCTCGATCCCTGCAATTAGGTTTCGAACATAAAAGGATACACAAAATTGTCCTGCTTGGTCAGCAACTGTGGCTTAAATCATACATAGAACTGAATACTATATTAAGACAAAAAGACACTAATAATTTCATACAAAAACTGTTTGAATTGATGAATAATACCGTATTCGGTAAACAGATACATATAAAAATATTGTTTTCAAATGCCAAAAAATATATCATTTACCATGAGTACAATAATATATGCATATTTAGTGTAGTCAGTCTGAAAAACAAAACGATCAAAAGCTCAATAAACTTATTTATGGTGGCCTTACAGTGCTAGAGTTAATAACTGATGTATGAATTCTGCTCTAACAAGCTAAAAAATAAACACTGATACAATTTGACCGTTAATGACTAAAACAGTTTCGTTGTGCATCTATGTTGAAACGGATAATTTGCTCTGATAATATGAAACAAAATATACACTTTTATGATACTAGTGACTATCCGAAGGAGAGCGTATTTGGTTTACCATAAATAAATAAAAAAGTTCCTCGACTTTTTAAAGATGAACTAACTACTGTCGCACATGAAGGAATGAGCATACTATAATAGAGCAGATATAATATATGTATAGTATGTTCACTGTATCTTTGATATACCAGGAGATGTATATATTTTTCATTAAAAGGAAGCAAGGTGTGTGTGTGTGTGTGTGTGTGTGTGTGTGTAAATCCGTCTGTCTGTTCGTCCTTTGTCATTCCAGCTTTCTGTCTCTAGATAATAATGCTAATTCTCTATATGTAATTTTTAGCAAATCCTTCCAAAAAAGGCAAGAAACGCAACACATATTTGCCATACCCGAAATTTTCCAAGGTAGCAGAGAAGAAAACTCATCCAAAGACAGGTAAAACTGAAAGCAACTCTTCAAAGACATCAGAGGATGACTGTACTTTAACAGAAGATAACGGAAGAATTATAGTACCGTACTTCTATCCAAAAAGTAAAATGTTTGTAGTCATGAAATTATTCGCTTATAAATGAACAAATGTGGAATGATGGAGAAATGTTGCACTATAAATGTTTACAAACACGGAGTCCGTCGACATGAGTAAAATTTGTCATGTATTTTCTCCTTGGAACGAATTTAATAACATACATTTTTGTTTGTTTTGGGGGAGTGGGGTTTGTGATTTGGGTGGGATTTTAAGCCAGTGTAAATGGATCTACTTAATCATGTTCGTATAATTAACAGTAAGACTACACCAGGGATGCGCAAGCAGTCTGTGCAAGTATACTTCAAGGGGATACAATATATTGTAGGTAACACTACACTAATTGCGCCAATCAGCTGTTACTGTATCCTACTATAGCTCCCGAGTAAATTATTAATGTTTTTCTCTAATTTTTCCTGGAGTAAAGAATGCTACTTGCATTCAACAGAAGAGGGGATTAAAACCTAAACAGAAAATAAAACTTTTATTGATTTCATCCTGTTGGTTTTTGCGTAGGATGACAAATATAGCACATGTGATTTGGCCGAATCCAAAACAATAACTCGCAGTAAAAAAAATCCAGTAATTTCACTCGAATGCAATTATTTCCAGAAACTGCAACAGAGCCTATGTTTACTTTTTACATATATTGTGTCCACGTCAGTGCCTAACACAAGCACGATAGTCTTCATGCATCCCAGCATTATAACTAATGTTCTGGATTTCATGAAAAATATATAAAAATGAAGGAAATTTATAAGTAACTCAATTAGTGTAATATTACCTTTTTGTTTTCTTTCCCGGGACTAAAATCGGCATATTTTCATGGAAGACCATAAGAACCCGTATACAATTTACTCGAGAAATTAAGATTTTAATATCTCTTCAAAATGAAATATTCAATCATTAAGTGTTGATACTTACTTACGAAGCAGATTATTATCCCGACAAAGCCTGATAGGATAACTAACAGATCAACATACCAAACAAATTTAATGATTTTCCTTTGGTTTATTTTTGGAACTAACCTGAAGAAAGACAGATAACAAACGTTCTATCGGCTAATCTATAACTTGCTTTTTAATATATTAATTTTGGCTTTCACAGGAACCATTTCATTAAAACATACAATTTGTTAACTCAGCAAAAAGCATTGTAAAGATCAGTGACGCTTCTTCCTCGATTCGTATAGTGTGTTTTAATTTGAATTTAAAATCACTTCCTGCCTTAAAATTCTTCTATGCTATTCTATTCCAGATGTTGGAGTCAATCCTGAGACAGTCGCGACAGAGGCCAATCCAAAAGGCATTATACATTTTCCTATTTAATTGAAACTAACTCATAACATTATTAGGAGATTGAATTGTTTCCTGAGTATTGCGAAAGAAAGTAGAACCTATCAATCATAAAGAATTGAAATAGGTAGTCTTCGGTAAAATCCGTATTTACTCAAAGATAACAAGATAATTTTACGGCTCATTATATAGTGATCATAGACAGTTTACTGTATGAAAATGTTTGTCGCAGCACAAGAAAAGAGAAAACCGCGTATTAATGTTATTCCTGTATGGTTAATTACTAGATACATACACGATACACCAGATACCTCAAAAACACAAAACAAGAATAACACAAAAACTCTGCTCAAACGGCACAAGCAATTCCAATATTCGAGTATGGCTGATGCTAATGCACTAAACCAATTAGAACTGACTTCATCTTGCAAGAAAAAATACTTATTTTCTGTACAATCTTTACAACAAAATTGTAGCTTCAATACATTTTAATTGACAGAGTAATGCAGCTTCTTCCTCTATTAGTGCAGCGTGTTTTCCAGAAAATTTAAAATCACCATGTAGCATTGCTGCTGCCTTAAAATTCTTCCATGCTATTCTATTCCAGATGTTAGAGACGATCCTGACGCAATTGAGCCAGACACCAGTGCCACGGGCGGTATGCATTTTATGATTCAACTAAAACTAACTAATAACATTTTTCAGGAGATTAAATTGTTTTCCTGACTATTGCAAAAGTAAGTAGCACGTATCATTCATCAACTATTGAAGTAGGAAGTCTTTGGTAAAATTCATATTTACTGGAAGATAACAAGATAATTCTACGGCTCTTTATATAGTGATCGCACACAGCTTGCTGGATACATAAACTATATAC
This sequence comes from Margaritifera margaritifera, assembly GCA_029931535.1. Lineage (NCBI taxonomy): Eukaryota > Metazoa > Mollusca > Bivalvia > Unionida > Margaritiferidae > Margaritifera > Margaritifera margaritifera. The sequence goes on from JAQPZY010001480.1 coordinate 1,769,727, forward strand.
CAAATGTCTCCAAAAACACGAAACAAGAATAACACAAACAAACTCTAGTCTAGCAGTGTACACAATTCCAATGTTCGGCTTATGCTAACACATTCAACCAACTAAAGGTGGCTTTATCTTGCGAGAAAGAAATATTTTTTTTCTACAATCTTTCCAGAAACATCAAATCTTGAAAACATTACAATTGACAAAGTTTTAAATAATATACCTGAAGATTTACAGACCTAATCTAAATATCTCTCAAAATGGAACGCCATTTAACTCATTTTTGAAATGTCCGTGAATTTTTCATTTTGTAAACCAAATATTTTATCCTTTGGATAGTCACTAATGTCATTAAACGCTATATCTTGTTTTATATCATCATAGAAATTATCACTTAACACTTATGTACAGATAATCTGTATGAATGAAATTCTGCTTCATGCTACCACCACATTTCTTTCTGAATTTGTTGTAGTAGAATTCGTTCATAAACCTTTTAGATATATCTAACACAGTAAAACCACCATAGATCGGTTTCGTTAATTTGTTTGTCTGTTTTCAAGACTGACTAGCACCAAATCTTCTATTAATGTCCTTATGGTGAGTGGTATATCTTGTAATAATTTGAAAAAATTATTGTCGTCTGCACATGTTTAAACTATTGTTATTTTTCTCAGATTCTCTATTATCGTCAGTTTACAAAATAAGTTTCATTCGTTAATGTGGAGAAATCCTTCTTGCAATTGTAATGAGCTCTTTGTCTTACACCTGCATTTAGTTCTGTGTAGGATTTCAGCAAAGACTGTTTTTTTGAACAAGACAACTATGTGCATCTTTACAGTTTTAAACGTAAAGTTTAAATTTATTTAATATATCATACAATTCGTTTTGTTTTTCAATGTACACATTAGTTTTGGTACAGCTTGTTTTCTAACTTAGTAATCAATCATTAATCAATTTATTTTGCAGGGGACATTAATCATTTTCTTCTGGAATAAGGTTTTTTCCCGGTGCTAGACGGTAGACCTTAAAATGACAATGGAGATGTAATAGAATCTCCAAGTCAACTTCTAGTATGCGGACAGCATTACATATATCGTCTAAACGTTGCTTCCCAACAGCGGCATCAGGAATTGCGAACAGATTTTGTTTTATCCATCTAATTCATTTATCATTTGCCCACCTAAAGATATTCGCGGGCATGTATTAACTCATCCCCACCCATATGATTTTGGTTGTGTCACATCGAACCGTCCGTCATCTTTTATCTTTCCACCTTCGTTCGCATACAATGTGTGGTTGGATATAGCATGCATATGCGGTATCATATTAATTCTAATACGAATTCCACTTTAATTCATAAGAAACGTATCATAGCCTGTTAAAAATTCTAACTGAACACCTGGGAGTTTAGACGATGCATCATGAGCTAATCCTGCTGCTCTGTAATGTGCAGGTTTAACTTATAGTTTACCCCTAAGACATTTCTAAATTCTTAAAAATTGTCATATATTAAAATTTATTTCTTACGTAATAGTCGTGCAGATCTCTGAGTGTTTTCAGATTAAATGTAACAATACACCCTAAACATATTTGTAGTCGTCATCAGATATGCTAGAGTTGAACCATGAAGAATAAAATGTGTAGCGTTGTTTCATTAAATCTATCAAAATACTCATAGGGATAGATGTCTTTTCCCAAAAATATAGGCAGCATTGCACCTGCAGTGCAAGCAGTGTTTCTCTTCAAGAACTTAAAACTTCGAAAATATGTTATAGTCTCAACGAATGTGTCATCATTTAAATTCATGGCGGCTGCTCTAGAGATTTTCCCATGAGCCGAAAACTATCTTTAAATCTAATCGTTATTTTCATAGTTCTTTAATTAATATCCTTCATGTTATATTAGTCGTGTTGAAAGAAATATATTTCTCGTCACGGTTGGGTGTGATTTTTGCCTTCTGATCTATAGCATTTCTTATAAGCGTCGTGAAAAATAAGTGGCTGTCGTAACCAGACAAATTATGAATGAATAGTGGGTTTTATTTTTGGCATCCAAAATTGCATTCTTTATGTATTTACCTGTTAAGTAATCATGGTCTCTAACTTTGTTTTGTAAATATTTGTCTCACAGATATGTCATGTATGTATTGAGTTAAATGTTTTTCATCATCCTTTGTGAACTCCATAGGTTTTGCATTTTTAGGCTTTAATTTGTCGCATATTATTTGGCTATCCTTTCCAACCAGTTGCAAAATATCTGAATACAATCATCAGTATCTCTGTAAATTCACTGGTCTGTAACATTTATCGAGTGAGTTTATGTACAAACAAAACCATGAGGAAATATGTTTAAATGTTCACATTGTCCAGGATGTATTTGATTGTTGCATGACACTATTAATTTTGTTTTGTGTGTGGTACGTTGATACTTTCAACATAACTAGAAAACATACGAAGCTTTTAATTGCGGCTACACATTTCATGTTTATTTATCTGTGATGACACCAATGTCGATAAATCTAATGTAATGGTACCGTCGATCTTTGTAGCTTTTAGGACCCTCGCTGGAAGCGAATACGAGTAACATGTCAGTATGTCAGACTTTCTTTCTGTCAGTTTTTTGAAAATGTTTAATGCACGTTCTCTTCATGCCGCTCCTTTCCCCTTCCAGCATTTCATACAGATTCACAGATAAATAAAATTAATTCTTAATTTTCCCAACAGTCACTACTTTTACTGGACAGGTGTCAAACCAGTGACTATATCTCTCTAAATTGTATTTTGATGGCCCCTGGGGATTTGGAGGGGGAGGGGGAAGAGTGGGTAAGTTCGATTCCACATCATAGAACCCCCCCCCAACCCTAAATCCCCAACCAACATTTACTATCGGTATTGTTTGCTCGGTACAAGCTGTAATATTTGCCACCCGTTCCGGGAAACCTATGCATGAGTTTCCCATGAGTGTTTGATAGATTTCCATGTTCAATGTTAAATACTCAATCCTGTGGAACTTCATTCTTTTATTTTAGCTTATTTCCTGTCTACATTTGGTATGTAAAATGTCACATAAACATTTAATGACATCATCTATTTAATCTCTGTTCATTATGTTTATAAATCTTGTTCCATGCTAAAACTTGCTGTACTCAACTTGCTTTTTCTTATGGGTTGGTCTCTTCATAAGTCTGATCGTTAAGTCTAGCTGTACTTTTACAGAACTAAATTTCCTAATGTTTGGAATGATGATTTTTTTAATGTATAGGGTTGAATGTCGGTGAAACATTAATACAAATCTTGATTCTTACCACTCTGCAATCTGAAAAAATGTCAATTCATATCCATGGCTCCAATTACCTCAGCTCAGACTAATCAACCGAATCCACTGTCATACACGAACGAATAAATCGACTGGAGAGAGCAAGTGTGCTCAATTATAAATTAAAAACAATTATGACAACAAGGTTTGAACTGCAAACTTCTCGATCTGAAATACAACATTTATAGTATATGCATTATCGAACTTTCTTAATAACACTGTTATATATCCTATAGACTAACATGGTAACAGACATGCACTGAGCTTCCATTATTGATTTACCGTTTGTCTGTTTGTGTAGTTGTATACATGGACATTAAAACCTACGTTTATTGTTAGTAGGACAACTTCAATATAATGATAGTGAGGTTATGATATAGTAGTGTATAAAGACAGTGCTAGAAGTAATTCGTCGGTGTTTGTTTTCATTTTTAATTCGTGAGCATGGACAAATTATATGCAAACAAAAGATATACATTCATAATAAATACCCGTTTGTCCTTGTTCTATTGTGAATATTATGCTATTTTAATTTCACAAAAAGCCAAAACAGCTAGTAGTGTACAAAATGAGAGTGCGGTAATTTAAATGTATAAGTGTTATATTTGTTTTTTGTTCGTGTACGATACGCGCGCAACAAAGACCGAACTAAAAACTTTACAAGTGTGCCTTTACTCTCAGTTTGTACACTACTAATGCAGATACGAAATCAGCGATCTATAAACCCTTCATCTTTCTCTCAATTTAGTAGTCAACCTTCTCCTCTGTCAGTTCGTCCTTTTTGTTCTTTCATCTTTCTGTCTCTAGATAATAACGTAAATTATCTTGATGTAATTTTTAGCAAACCCTTCCAAGCAACGTAAAGAACGCAAACAATGTCTTCGTCAGAAATTTCCCATGGCAGCAGACGAAATAGAGCCTCTAAAGACAGTTGAAGCTGAAAATAATCATTGGAAGGCAGTAGAGGATGAAAGCATTTTCAAAGAAGGTAACATATAATTTGCAGTTAAGTCCTTCTATCCAAAAACAGAAAGTATTTGCATCCATAAAATTGTTTTTGTATATCAGTTACAAAGCTAACGAAGTTCTCAAAAATCGGAAGACTTCTGTTGAGGACAGCATCCGCCCCGAAATGCTTAAGTCAGAAGATACAAAAACCCCAAAAAGGGTGACCTCGGGGTCTGTAACAATTGGAGAGGCATCACGCTGCTATCCCTCACCAGCAAGGTCTTCATCAGAATCATTCTCAAGAGGATCACCATTGCAGCTGATGACTTCGACAGAAAGGAACTAGCTGGTTTCAGGCAAGGAAAATCCTGCGTTGACCAGATTTCCACTCTCCGACAGATACTAGAGTAGACAACTGATTGGAATAGTACCGTCAGCACCAACTTCATAGACTTCGCAAAGGCTTCACAGTGGCTCCCTCTGGAAAATACTCCGGTTCTTTGGTATCCCACTGAAGATTGTAAACATCACCAATACATTTATAATGTATTTTCTCTTCCAACGAGTTTTGAAGAATTTCAAAAACCGACTTTTTTATTTTTTGTTTTTCTTTTTCTGTTTGTTACTGTTGTTTTGTTATTTTCTTATCTTGTTTTTTTTTAGCCATTGTAGATGAATCTACTGAATCATTTTGACTTAATTGACTGCAATACTACACCACGGATAGTCAAGCAGTAAATGCAATTAAACTGCAAGGAGGTGCAGTATATGTTTGGTAGCATTACAGTAATTGAGCCAATCAGCTGTTATTGCGTCACAGAGAAAATCATTAATATTTTTTCTCTGATTCCTCCTGGCGGTTTGCTGACCAATGAAGAATGTTACTTGCATTCAACAGAAAGCAGCATTAAAGCTTAAAAAGAAATGAAATGTTTATTGAGTTCATCCTGTTGGCTTTTTGAGTAGGATGAAAAATAAAACGTGTAATTCGGCCACTTCCGGAAAGTCACTTGTACTAAAAATTCCAGTCATTTCATTCATATGCAACTATTTCCAGAAAATGCAACATAACCTATGCTTAATTTGTTATATATGTTGTGTCCAGTTTTGTGGCTAACAACAGTAAAATAGTCTTGGTGCATCCGAACATTATAACTAATGCTCTGAATTTCATCAGCAATGTAGAACAATGAAGGCAATATATAAAGAACTCTGTTAGTGTAAATGATGCCTTTTAGATCTTTCCCAGGACTAACATTAAATTAATTTTCAATGAATGTTGGTGTCACAAGAATTAACCGAATGGGTTTCGATCAGTGAATGTATATCACATAGAAATGAAAACGGACGTATTATAACATGCGCAATTCTGACACCACCTAGTTAGACAATCAAGCCTTTATCTGGTACACAATTTAGTTTCGATAAATACTTTCTACAAATGGTCTACACATGCACTAAATAAAATACCGCTACTACAGGACAGTGACGCCTTGTATTGTAAATGAAGTTTTGAGAAGTTTTACATATGTGAGTCCTGAATGGCTACACGTTACCTACTGAACAATACAGATTATCTTGTCCTCATAACAAAGATGAATTCTAATATTTTTGTTCTCTTAACATACCAGGTATGCCACTGTTCTGTTCACTTGCCAGATATGAAACTTATCTGTCCACTTAATGGATATGAAACAGGGAGATTATGCTGATGACATGAAATTATGAAGCTATGCTATTCACATAAAGACATGAATTTATAAAACAGAATTGTTAACATTACAGATTTAAATTTAAAAAATACGCCTTTCGTATTACGGACAAAAAATATGATAGCACGTCGCTTGTAGACATGAATTCGCCCTTTTGCATTGAAATGGGGCATAACATAGAGAATGAACCCTCCGGAGAATCACTTTGGCACAGACAAAGGTCAGAGCATGTCGTTGATACGTTGACCCCTCAGACGATGAGCCGGATCGTCACCCGTGATTTATTTCATGCAGCCAACACCACTAGTTCCACAAAAATATTACAGAACCAAACCTGGAAAATCAACTGGAAATATACACAATTGAACCGTGCCAGAAACTTCTCGCGTGTTTGTGGTTATGGATGCGTACACAAGAAAAGTCCTTGTTAAACATTAAAAACGTGATAAGTTAAGAACGACTACATTGAATTACATGACAGACAAGTTCATGCATGAATCTATCTACAACGAGAATAATCACATGGGATAATAAAGTGCTAAAACCCTTTTTATCGTTTACTATATACAACACACATAATTCAACCCAGGTTGTCAATTCAGATACAAATACTACTGTAAACTGAAACAGACTATATTAAATCTGATAGTATTGTCTTATGTGAAATGTTTCTTACCTAACTGAAATTTAAGGAATAAAATCCGATCTAACGTATCAAAATATTCTAGGTGTCCAACACAGATGATAGAAAGTAAAGAGGAACGTATACAATTATTACATTACATTATTATATATTTACATTAAAATACAATACAGTGGTCACTTTGTGAACATAATTCTGTGACAGCAGGCCGTACCAGCCTGCATACAAACTGGCTAAGGAACAAGGAATTAATCGATAAGTTGCGATCTGTAACATGTCTTTAAAAGGAAACATTTAATCATTAAGTTTTGCTGCTTATTTACGAAGCAGAATATTGTCACCACAAGACCTGATAGATGAACATAACAAATCCATTGAATGTCAGAATATAGCCATCTACCTTGCAAAGGGTGAATGAAAGTGGATCCTCTCGCTGCTGGAAGCTATACATTTCGGGTTTTCCTTCGAATTATATTTGGAACTAATCTGAAGAAAGCAAGATACCATTATGTTCTATCTGCTTATCTATATGTTAGTTTTGGGACATACAGTTTATCTTTGACAGAAACCATTCATTAAAACATCAAGGTTGTTAACACAGAAAAAAACGGAAAGATCAGCGATACTTCTTGCTCAATTAATATATTATAATGTTTTTCAAACAATTTAAAATAACTCAGTTGCAGCCCTTAAACTTCTTCCATGCTATTCCAGATGTTCCTAATGCTGGAGACAATCTGCCATATGAAACAGTCGATCCAGGCTCTGGTCGTACAGGTGGTATATTTTTTTATGATTTAATTAAAACTATCTCATAAAATTTTCCCTGAAATTAAATTTATTTTCCTGACTAGTGCAAAATAAATTAGGTACAACCTATTATTAAAAAATATTGGAAGTAGGAAGTCATCGGTAATCTATAATTCCTGGAAGCTAACAAAATAATTCTGCTCCTCTTCAAAAGTAGGGATAGTACACAGTCTGCTGCATGAAAATGTTTTTCGGAGCACAATAAAGAACTTTAAGCAAACCGTGTACTAAGGTTATCCTTCCATGTTCAATTACTGTACACATACATTAGATATATAAAACAATACGTAAAAAAAAAAAACGAAAAAAGAATAACATGAAATAAAACCTCAAACAGTAAACGCAATTCGAGTGTTTGGGTACGGCTGATGCTAATGTGTCAAACCAACTAAAACTGGCTTGATCCTGCAAGAATAAAATATCTTTGCATAAAAACTTAGCTGGAAAGGTTTACATCTGACAAAGTTTTAAAACAATCCGCCTGAAGAGTGACATACCTGACCAGACGATAACATATACGGTTCTAAATGAAACCCACAAGCAGCTATATATACACTATGTGCAAAGCTTGAACAGATAAATGGCAAGCCGAGCTCTCGCTACATTCGTATCCTTTTAGAAAGAGTTTGTCACTCAGATATTAGTCGCCGAAGGTTTACAATTTAAGGAGAACCATGACTAAAATATTAAAAAGACAATACAAATAAATCGAAATTCAAATTTTAAAATGCTATTCATAAACAGCTTTCCACGAAAACACGAACTTTACTGCTGGACAAACTGTGTGGATTTTAAACATAAAATTACCGCAAACGGTAGTTATCATTCATATAAGACCATTATCGTTTAATTTTAATATTCTTTTATCTTTATATTCGACGAAATTCAGCTTAAAACTATATTTAGGACGCAAAATAAGTTGAATACTCTAGTAAGCAGAAGCCCATGCCAGAAATTCAGAAAACTTTAACCTCGAGTTTGAGATTGACCTCTGACTCTCTCCCGGTCAAAAGTGACTTTTCAAAAGAAAAGTCTTTACTAATTGACTGAGAAAAAATCTCAATTTTGACTCAAGCTTTAACGTTTAATGTTCTCCACAAATGCTGAAGAGGTGCAAAAATATCGCTAAAACAATTTTATTCAATTTTTTTAGCGTTATTAAACTGTTATTTGTATTGTATACGTTCTAAATTAAGAGATATATGCTTTAACCCGTAGTAAGTGTTTCGTTTTTCTTTTTGTCCCAATCAGAAAGGAAAAAGTCCTGGTAAATTTTATTATAACTCTTCGAAGCTAATTTCCATAGTTGGAATTATAACTACTCCTTAAGTATACAATGGGTCATCCGCACTGGTGAATATATCTGCACGTACACAAAACTAAGCTACAATTAGTTACCATAAGCAAGTTTCCACTCTCCCAACTCACGCAGACCTCTACTGTAATTGACATTTTTGTTTGTAAAAGCAGGATAAATTATTACATTTATCGAATGTGACTGGAATATGCTCGGCATTGCAAACACTTTATCCTTCACCTAATATGCATTAAAACATTTATAGGAATTTCAAAACCGTTGAGTACGTGCTATTAATTTCACATAACTTTTCTTAATAGAAGCTCATGAAACTTTTGCCTTTCAAATTGTATGGTCCATATATTTTATAGTCACATAAACATGGCTTGTTTATTACCACACAAATATGTATATTTCAGTAATAGGATAAATATCATACAAGGAAGCAAATGTATTGAATTTTTTTGCAAATATATGTTAAGAAATAGACATTGTAAAAATTCTTATTTTCTTTAGAAGTCCAAACAACGGGAATACCTTTATTGATACTTCCTTTATTTACACGAACTTGCCGTATAACATAAAATTTAATTAATTATTTCGTGACAAAGTTTAATACTATTTTAGATTATTAAATTTAGTATGTACCTGCCACATGTTGAAGAAAAGATACTCCTGTCTATCTCTGTTTAGATACAATTATTAGTATATTTAAAGTTTATCTTTGCTGCTAATTTCTCATTTGAAATGAACTGAAATTTAAGTGTAGCTGTTATGTCATGAGTATTGAATTAACGTGAGAACAGCACAAAATTTCACTATATTGAATATTGATTTTACTTTCCTGCCAAAGTGGAGAGTTATTCATTATCCCCCCCCCCCTTAATCCGTCGAACTGAGCATGACTGATTTATTTCGTGTGAAAGTAAAGGTTAGATTTTATAATACAATTCTAACACACACACACACACACACACACACACACACACACACACACACACACACACACACACACACACACATGGTAAGTCTACATTTTACATAACACATATGAAAAGGCATATTTGCAATTTTTCACTATTTTCTCCGTTTCATTAGGTTTTTCTTAAATTTACATGTTTTTTATCAGAACATGTTTCCGTGTACACTTTTAACAAGAAAAATAAAGTCTTTAACAAAATGTAAAAATACAGATCCGTATTCTTTAGCGAAGTTGTCATACAATAGGTAGCTGTAGTAGACTGAGCTTGCCAGTTACCTTTGCTTCATTTGTCAAACAAAGAGATCTGTATCGTCATTAAAGCTATATTTCCTCCAAATATTATTATATAAATAACTTATGACTGACTGGATTCTTTGTGACTTCTCGTGTAGGACAAACAAATTTGTAAATTCAATTGAAATGAAAATGTATTCGACGGGCGGACACTTTTATAAACATGTTGACATAATAATGAATGCATACTATAGACTCTAGACACACATGTGTGGTCCTTCTCTATCAGGAGACTTGCTATAACTAATTCTTGGATATCATATACGCCAACCACGTTAAAACCCTATGGAATATGCGTAGGAATGGAACATTTAGTTGTATTATACCGTTTTAAATTTCGTGAACTTAGATTTGTTTGCAAGAATTGAACATTGTCTCTCGTACTTTCGTATAAATACAAAATCAGCATTTAACGGGTACAATGGCATCTGTATCTATAGTAACATGTAACATTTCAGAAATGTGTAGATTTCATTTAGCTCTTTAGTGTCCTTGGGAAAGGCACTTAGCCTTCATTTAATCGGCATTATATAGCGAATAGTGTGTTTAAATTGCCGTTAAAACCGACAAAAAGTAAATAAATAAATTTAAAAAAAAATTAAAAAAGAGAGAAAAAAGAAAAACTCTTAGACTCTGCATAACATGAATACTTGCTAGGAAATAGTCATTATCAGATGGTTAATAAAGAAAATTAATAATGTAGATGCCAAAGTAAGTAGCTTTCTAATGCAACAGTTAGTACGTGCAAGCATTGTATTGGGCATTACAAAGGTGCGATTCCCCGTGATTAATAATGATTTTAAATCAGACAAAGGGAGATACGGATCATTAAGTTAAATATCGATTAAGAAAATGAAACACTTTAACCTTGAATTGGGACGATCCACGCATTCCAAGTAATGTAGCTTAAGTATTAGGCAAAAGCATCTGTCTCGATAACAAACGTTAACGGCATGAAAAAAGCAAAGAAAAGAACATTTGGTAATCAACACCAGCGTCAATAATAACAGCAAATTATTTTTTTAAATCTGAAAAATTCAGCAAATAGCACCTTGGAAAACATTCGTAATAACAGGCGGTCTTTAGCTAACATGTGGAAAAAATAGTACCTCGGTTTACATAATAGAAGATTTTTAAAATAGTATTCTCGGTTGTATGAGCTTTAAATATTGTGCATTAAACTAATGAATCTTTTTAATTAACGAATCTTCCTTGATCAAAATGAAACATATTTAACAAACGGTTACATGTTATAACTTTTTTGTTGCCTATTGTCCCTACTTGAAAAAAGATGTACGATCGCATAGGAAAATAGTAAGATAATGAGCAGTTTGTCTCAGCTGGTCGAATGGTTAACCAGTTGGGTCACGCACGGGGTTCCGGTGCGCCAGTGGTGCATGTTTTTAAATAGGTCGGGGTGTGTGGGTAACTGGGGCAGGGTCAGCAGAAGGTTGAAGCAGCAAGGTTTTGCCTTAGCCGGCCGAGTGGTTAGCTGTTTGGGTGGCGCGCGGGGTTACGGGGGAGTCAATGGCTCATGTTTTAGGTAGGTCGGGTGGGGTCATCCGGGGGATGGGCAAGCGAATTGGAGACAACTGTCAGCGGTTTGAACAAAAAAAAGGAAAAACAGGACTTTTTAGGCCGACCGAGCCCCTCCCCTCCCCTCGAGGCTGGCTCAAAACGATTGGAAGCAGCATTTCTTGAATAAATACTATTTTTGCCAATTAGATACTTAAATAGATTAATATAGGTATCAGTGTGGTGAGAATGTTTATTGCAAAACATATGCGTGTACGTGTATCTGGTTGGTGAATGGAAAGACAGATATGTGCGGCCGCCCGTGTGCTGCAAAAGATTGTGATGTGCATGCAGTAACTCTGTGAAAAGGGATAAGAATGTCAATAGCATGTCGGGTTTATGTGGTGGGGTGCAGGCTAGGCGCTATGCACGCGATGCGGCGGAAATGCTCTGGCAATGAGACGTTTGACAATATAGAGACGAGCGAGGAAACAATTTGAGCTCCTGGTGATTGAACTAAAATGTTTTCATCTTTCAACTCCGTAATGTAATGTAAAGTTTTTTTTAACTCGATGTCTACTATGATTGTTTAAACTAGTTGTTTCGCAGAGGGTAAATAGCTCAAAGTGAGTTTGATGAAGCGCTAGATGCGCAAATGGCGAGTATGGATCATCAGCAAGTCCAGTCCCACAACCAGTTCTGACTCCTAGGAGTAAGGTTGAGTAGACAGTCCGGGCCCTACGGCCAATTCCAGCTCCTAGCCGCAAGCTTAAGACTTTTGTTCTGACCCCACAACCAGTTTCAGTCCAGCGGCATATTCCTGTCGAGAGGTTTGTTTCACATGATAATTTTGACAATTTGATAGACGAGCTGCTTAATTCTGAGCAGCCAGTAAAATCAAATCCAGCTGGACAGCGTAACGGCAATGACACAAAGAAAAGTGAGACGAAGAAACACAGGATATTACAATCCTTCGTAAAGCTAGGTACTAGCAAGGCGACTGTAAAAGATTATCGAGCCGTGCCAGAAAATGAAAGACTCAAAACCGACGTTTCTGTATTTCTTAATGCTATGGCGCCTAGTACTCAAGCTGTCCTCGACAAGGAACTGAGGATACTAGATGGCCTGAAGTTTAGCCTAGTGTTGACGGCACAGCTGAAGAAAGCTGTACCAAGCTTGCAAAACGTCTATGAAGAAAAAGCTGTCCTAGCATACACCTTTAAAGTGACGGACTATTTACGGATAGCTACCATTGCTGTATTGCATACTGATGATATCGAGCGGCTGGTTTTCCTAGTTAATGCCACCATACTTAGCCACATTAAAAAAATGCATGCGTGATGGGTCTAGATTGGTATTTCTCCGCTGCTAAGTGCGTGACCTAGAATTGTTGCAGTACCACCAGTTTATAGGCCTGAGCTACATTTCAACACAAAAGTGCATACCACCACATTCAGTTCTGTCTGCCCTGTACCCTGTATATGATCGAAATGTTGATCGTCCAGGATAGTACCGCGAGCACCTTGGGAGGCTCAACTTTGCTGGCATTTACTTTCCTGTGAAGGTTACTGATTTTGACAAGTTTGAGCGACAAAACCCAGCAATTACTGTTAGTGTCTTCGGCGGGAAAAAAATGACCTCTACCCCTCACGTATTAGTGAGAAACAGCGGTTGGGTTGTACGTCAGGCTGGGGCTGCGCATTGCCAAGTTCCACCGTGTGATGGAGTTGGGGAAAAGCGCACCGATGGCACCTTACATACAGATAAACGAAGACCTGCGAACTAAGGCGAAGTCGGAGTTCTAGAAAGACTTCTTCAAGTTGATGAACAACTCTGTCTTTGGAAAGACTATGGAAAACCTGAGGAAGAGGATTCGGGTGGATCTTGTAGTACTTGAGGGCGAGATAAACAAACTGCGCAATCTGATTGCCGATCCAGCGTTTCAGTCGCGAAATATCTTTGACAGGAGCCTTTGTTGAAGTACATTCCACAAAGGCCAGCCTGAAGCTCATCCCGCTCCATCAATACCGAACAGATAATCCTCGACCTGAGCGAACACCTTATCTACGACCTATACTACATTCAGAAAAAGTGCGCTACGGCGATAAGGCGCACCTGCTGTACACGGACACTGACAGTATGCTTCTGAACATCAGGACCGCAAATGTCTAACGCGATATGGCCGAAGATGCTCATCTCTATGAGATGAGCGATTACCCTGACAAACATCTGATTTACAGCACGACGAATAAAAAGGCCTTTGCCACAAGATGTATCACATACTTGCTGTGTCAGCGGGAATGAGGGGGGGGGGAGCAGCACAGAGATACGTAAGACCAAATGGGTCGTAAGGGCACACCTCAGGCAGCACCTCTACCTCGATTGTCTCCGAGAGAAACAAGAGTTTCGACACTTCATGACCACCACAAAAAGAAGGACGGGGGTGAGGACCAACGAGTGGATTGCTCCGGACGGTATTACGATACGGACATACGGCCATGGTAGGTGAGTGCCCTCAAGTACTATTGAGAACGAAGCATCTACGTGGAAAACCACTACTCGAAAGATGGTACATAGAAGGCTAGCCTGGGGTGCTACACTTATCAGCCAACGTGAACAACTTGAGTGACCATACAAGGTCAGTGGCTCGGAGTTGCCTGATTTCCAGCTCTGCCAGCTCATATAGGGTATATGAAGGCAGACGTTGCTCTTCCAGACCAACTGCTCGTATCATAAACGCTGGATACGCCCATTGTGTCCTTGACCGCGCTTACGTAGCACGAATGACATCAGTTGAGCGCAAGAGTTGTGACACTGCGCCCATAAACTCCCGCCAGGGGTCAACCTGCAGAAGATTGTGCCACTTTAGCAGTACCCGCTTGAAGATACACCCCAAAGCGTCGGCGACTTTGGAAGCCTCCTTTGTGTCCAAAGGCTCAGCCTCCTTGTAACGACTGGCTACGTCAACCACGATCAGCGCATACTTGTACGTGTGTCGCGCAACAGCGAGCGGTCGGCGATGTGTTTTAAGTGCTAATAAGGCGAGCATGGGAATTTTTCGCGATGTGCAGCTGCACTAATGCCGAGCTTACTTGCCCACAGTTCGTCTGCATACATAATCGTAATTGCCCAGTGGCTCTCGTTGTGCTCTCATAACCGGGCGCAAAAATTCGTACCGGTGCTTAGGCCCCTCAATACTCGTGTCTAACATGCCATACGGATTAGATCAGGGCATTCTCGGTCTCGCGGAGTCCTTTCGGATGTTTGAGGCCGACTGTTTGAGTTTCGCGAAGACCAAAGGACGAAAATATAGCAAGCAAGCCATGCTTGCATACTAATACTCGCCACCCATCACCACGCCCCTCGATAGCGTTTAGGTCATGGTTCAGGTCCATGTCGGCTTTCTATCGGTCGCGGATGTTGCAGCTGTGCGAGTATGCCAGGTCGTGTCCGTATTACGCAACAAAAAAAACCAAAAAAAACAAACAAAAAAACCCCAAAAAACAGTGGCACCACTGGGTCCTGCCTTATCGCATCTGGGCATTGCTCACTGAGCCATCCGGCTGTGGAAAGTTTTCACTTGGCAGGCACAATAATGCCAACGTCCTGTACTTGGCTTAGCGCTACGCCCATATACCAAACGTGATTTGCAACAACGCAGATATCATTGTCCACTTCACTGACACAGACTCCCATCATCTGCGAAACCTGCACAGTACATGGTGCGCCGTTGACATGGGCTGGGACGAGTTTCGTCGCTTCTTTGACGAGACAATGTCCCCACCACATAGATTTGATGCTATCCACATAACCATCATAGGCCCTGCTAAATTTCGAGCCGGTCTTGATAATGCTTAGGGTGGGGGAAATTAAAGTTTTGTAATATCTAGCAAATGCATTCAAATACCGATTGTCAAAATATAAAGCAGGCAAAACCACATACGAATACTGGAGGAGTACGTCGTCCCCCGCAACGAGCTGCGCGATATGCTAAACAACCGTTAGCTTGCACGTGATGATATCGTCTATAAGTTCGAAAAAAGCTTTTTACCTCTCGTAAAGCCCTCCAAGGCCACTGCCTGTGCCGCAAAGGCCGCTGGGGAGACCCACGTGGAAGTCAGAGGTGTAAAGCCGTCCATGCATGACAGCGGGGATGAAACCGCATCAGCATCGGAAAGGCTGTCAGAAAACCTGTGCTGCCTTGCCAAGCCGCCTCCACCCGCGTACAGGTCCAGCATGCTCATTGATCTCCAGAAGTTTAGGGGCCTTGTAGCTGCTGCTGCTGAGATACCTAAGAACTGGTAAACGCTGCTATTGTTGCTGAAAGACCGACGGGTAGGTCCAATGTACCTAGGGGACAATTGGCCAAAGATGGTGCATCTGGAAATAAGTAGGCGAGTGGCCCCGTGTTTGATCAGTTATGGAAAAGGTTATCGCTTACAAGGAAAACATTGAAGCTATCACAAGTGCGGATGTAGAGGCCCACGTTGCCGAATGTTTCATCACAAAGTACAAAATCCAGCAGAAGCGCAGTGTACACACGAGCTGGAACAGCATAAGTGCAAAAATACTAAAGCAGATAGGCGACAACTCCTAGGCCCGCCTGCAGATTATTCAAGAGCATACCCCCGGGACAACACGGATGGTGTCAGAGAGTTTTAAAAAAGCCGGCGTTTGACGTCATTTTTCCAAGAGGCATAACCTCAAGATGCCTTCTGGCCAACAATACTTTTGTGTTTTCTTGTGACAGTGGTACCACCTAGAAGACCGTAAATCTGCCAACGGATGCCTACAGAATAGACGACATTAACTAGGAAATCCAGCAGCAGATTACAGCTCCTAAGAGCGACGGCAACAAAATTAGCATTTTTGCCAATGAGCACCTTTCTGCGTCGACATCACAAACTCAAGCCAGCGTCAGCTGTTGGGATGACCCGCCACGAACGCCATTGTCAACAATGGCTACAACGTCGCGCCCAGTATAGTATCACCACCCACGATCTCCATATATCTTACTTGCGACGCCGTAGCCTGCTTCTACATGGACACGAACACCAGAGATGAGGCTAGTCCTGAATACGTGTTCTATAGCTTTACCTCAGGCCAGACTCCTAGCCGGTTTCTGGTCTACTTGCCTTGCAAAAGTCCCCGCATCAATAAACTGCGCTTTACGCTGACCGACCAGGATGACAAGCTGCTCGAACTCACACGAGACGCTGACTGTTGGCTTCTATGTCCGAGATCGTCCGCCGCTTTAAGTATATTCGAGGCTGAAAAGCCGCACTTATCTTCTCAGCGTGCAATCGTCCAACCGTGCGAGCAATGAAAGCCCTGCAACGCATTATAAGAGTACGAGTCGTCGGCGCCCACCGGCTTGTCTTTCGCGTACACTGTAGTAACGGACTGGATGATCTCATCCAAGCCATAGTCAGGGCAGCACCTGCAGCCACAACAGCTCTGGCCAGAGCCGCAGCTACTGGCACCAAAGCCGTCGCTTTACGTGCCGCCAATGCCATCAAGACGGCCGTTGTAAACCAGGCAAAGGAAGTGCTGCCAGCCCTCACCGCGATCGGTGGTAGAAAGGCTCTAGCAGTTTTATGCGACCTCCTCAGAGAACTCGATGTAAAACGGGTTTCTCGCTGCCGGAGTGAACAGAAATCACTATTTCTATATCGCCAAGGTTAAAACTAATACACACCCAGGCACACCATCGCGCTCACCGTTCCTACCGTGCCAGCACAAAACACTACAAGCGTATGAAGGGTCTGACTGTGACATTTAAATGGGGTTTTTTATGGGGGCGTCATTCGTCTGCTGGTGCCCTCGAGCAGCAGCGTTCTGTCCGAGAGGATGTTGGCAACCGCACCATTTGCGTCGCGGGCCTTTAAGCACATGTCCACAACCGACTGCTTGACCAGGTTGAGGTTTTCCAGGTTGAAGTAGTAGATTTGATAGAGGCCGGTAAAGTCCCAGCTGGCTAATCTGGAGGCATAAATCCACGTTCTGTCACAGCCAGACCCTTCATACGCTTGTAGTGTTTTGTGCTAGCACGGTTTCAGCTTGTTGTTTTACCAAGAACGCTGTTGTAAACCTGGTTGATCCCATTCAACATCAAAATGCCGCCACTAAAACCTATGTTGACAGCATTGACGCACTCAGGGTTCTCAAGACCGGCGACCGAATGGCATGCAGCCTAAATATGAGCTCCAACAAGATCGTGTCCGTAGCAGACCCCATCAACTCCCAGGACTTGCTGCAAAAGCATATGCAGATCGTGTTTGTCGAGACGGCAAGCGAGTGGTCAAAAGCAACATTGGAATTGTGCCTTCATTTTTCAACGAAAACAACAAATGCGGCATGAAGATTATGCCAAGCAGCGGTTACGACAGCAAATATTAGGCATTTAATGTGTTAAATCTGACCTATGGGAGCGAATGGGCCACTCGTGGTCAAACCAAGGACCATTGGATATGAACACGTTTTTACCAGCCTGTAAAGATATGAAAATTCTTACTGATAGATTGAACTAATTTCCCTAGAGAGAGCATACAAAATGGCGACTCAAAGGAAGTAATGATAAACCTAAATGTTGTGGACATCGAGATGAAAAATTCCTGACGAGCATGCTTGGGGCGTGTTAAAGATCGTATCATTTCCAAATCTAATGATTTGCCATCTAAGAATCCCTATTTTTCCCTTTTTGTTTAAATGGCAGATGGCTGGCCTCCCGACCGGCTGACCCAATCTCTGGTTGACCCCACTCTGACCTATTTAAAATAGGTGCCGTAGGCTCGCCGGGACCCCGCGCCACCCATCCGGCTAACAACTCGGCCAGCTCAGGCAAAACCCGGTAGTCTCAACCTTCTGATGGGCTCGCCCCCCCCCCCCCCCGAATTATCTGAAAACATGCACCTTTGGCCCCTTGAGACCCCGTGCGCCACTCACTCAACGAGCTGAGGCAAACTACCCCTTTTCGTACTACTTTGGAATTATGCAGCACAAATTCACGGGGATAGCCATCTATATTTTATAATGGGGGATTGCATATCATTCTGGCAAGACATGCGCATCACCTGTTAAACAAAGTGTTTATTTTTATGAAATAATTGTCAGGACTGCATTTTTTCATATGGATATGTCCCGTTCTATATCTGTTAGACCATAACATTCTTATTCCTTACTTGATAACTTATTTTTTATTTTTTTTAAATGTATCTGCACTGTGTCCGCTTTTTCAGTCCACAGGTTTTGCTGGAGAAAATGTGTGTGATTTTTATTTATTTTTTAAAATTTGTTTGTTGAGTATCGTAACCAAATAGATTAATTTCATTGAATCATATCATTTTCAGATGCTGACAGGGAATCGCCACACTCAACAGCATATGAAAATGTTGAGTTTGGCCGAGGTAAGGAATTTGCGTGCTGACGAAAAATATTAGGTGAAAACATCTGAAACATGTATGGTTTTAAACCTTTGACACGTATGTAATAAATCAATATGAATGCTAAATAAACCATTAAACCGTGAACAAATTCCATGACAATATAGCTGGTAATTGTAAAAATTCACACTCGTCTTGTACTTACATGTATATAAAAATGTAATGCTTCACAACAAATATCTTAAGGAAGCTAAGACACAATATGACCCACAGAAGATTACTTAGCACTGAATTTGCTATCGTCCTTACAGTAAAATTAGTTATGTCTTGTCTATGTGTGTTTCATTATTTCTCATCTATTTATTGTTTGAACACAAAGATCTCATTTCCTGCTTAGCTCGCCTCTACGAAGCAGAAGAGAGCTATTGTACTATATACAGCATATGCATATCTACAGCCTCTATGCATCTCAACCGTTCTTTCTTTATATGTCATTGGCAACCGTTTGGAATGGGTTTCATAGCACCTACCCATTAAGGATGGGGCTATGTGGCTAGCTTTATACATGTGCATTTTTTGGACAATCCTCTTTACGTTTTTGGATTTAGCTCAGGTTTGTACGTCCTGTAAACTATTAGTGACACTGTTTTTTGAGAGGGTGTACAGGATATGAATACCATCCTATATTTCGTATTTCCCGAGGCATCAACCGAAGGAAGTACGAAAGCTAGGAGGGGTGGTAAAATCCCGTACACCCTCTCAAAAGACATTGTAACGAATATATCACCCCATAGAGCTCTTTTCTTTCCTTCCCCAACGTAGCAGTATATAATAACATTTCCTCTTCTGAATGGGAGGCAACTCGTTTGGCCAGATTCACAACCAGACGAAAATTTTCTAGAGTTATTTCCCGTTGACGTAATATTGCTGTGACGTCACGATATCGAAATATATATCTAATAATTAATGCATACATTTTGAATCATTAGAATAAAGGCGGTTATTTTCCCCTTTGTAAAACCCGTGAATAAATAGAGAATATTGTCTTTTCCTACGTTAATGCCATATATATTTCATTGTGTGGAACAAAAAACGTGATATTTTAACGAGTTGCGAAGCCACGAGTCACAATGCATCGTTTTTGGTACCACACGATGAAATATATCCGGTATTTACGCAGAAAAGGAAAATTTTCTTTTTATTATATCCTAAAGTTGCTCCAGAATCAAAGCTTAGAAAATTAAATTCGCTATTCAGCACAACACCCCACCCCCCATTTCGTTAATTCACCTCACTTTCATAGGTTGATCACATAAATATCAGTGACTTAAGAGAGCGGTATGATTGGGATGACCTAATCTGTCGCAGTAAATTACATTTTTGACATTTTGTAAATTTTTGATCATATCGGACCACAAAGCAAGTCCGATTCAGCAATGCATCACAATGGGTTTATCATTGTTGTCAAGGAAGTAAGGGGAAATAACTTCATACTGACGCGAACGGCGTCGAGTCAAAGTTCTTCAGCAAAAATTATTTTCCATGTCTGAAAGGTAATACAGTTTCTTTTATTTGTTCTAGCTCACAAAGTGCTCGTTTTTGCTGCTGCAGGTATAACTTCTGTAGCACACACAATCAAGCGTCGCATGGCAAGATGGTAAATCTTATATTTTCACATGTGAAAATATAAGGATATATTTTTCACATGTGAAAATATGAGAATGAAAAAAAAAGAAAGAAAATTATTTCGCCAATAATTTCCTGTATTTCACACTTAAGTATATAATAAATCACATTATTTTCATACACCGCGCATAAAATTTCGTCCACCCCATGAGAACCGCAAATATCGTATCCTATTCATTGGCTATTGACCAATCAAATACCTACAAATTTCTCTATCGGGTAATAAATATTGTTATACCTGGAATCACGAAACTTGGTGGGGATGGGGTGGATCTGCATCTTGATAAGTACTACACCGTCATCCCAAAAGTGGGTCATTGTGACACATATTTCACGCCTAACTGACTCTGGTTCAATTTTGTGTTTTAACTGTTCCACACATTGGAAGTTTATGTTCGAGAGAGAACACAATTTTCCCTGGTTTTTATCAACTAATTAGAGTACCTCTACTTTTATATCATAGAAAAGACTGTTGTTTTATTGTTTTATGTCATGTATGTCCCGTCAAAGGGGCCAACATTTTGTATTTAAGATCACTTTAGTCTGAATTTATTTTCCGCATGATACTTAATGCATACAAAAGTTGCTGGAGACTATTAAATGCTTCGTACAGACGAGCTATGTAATCGTTCATTACATTCTGATTTCCCTTACCTTCCCTAGTGTCAGTCACCCACAACCTATCTCATCTGGCAATGCAAGAGAGATATATAGCTGTAGGGACTGTTAGTCAGTCTAACATATCATGTTATTCAGTGTCGATCAAAAGCAAGATATCTCTTTCAATAAATAAATATAAAGCATCTTTATCTTTTTGAAAGCATTTTTTTTCTAAATCATCCTACTTTCAAAGCTTTTATTAGAGGTTCCAAAGAAATATGTGTATTTTATTTAGACGGCTGTGGAGCACAAGGTTCAAGTGTATTCCCGGGTCATCTAGAGGCTGAAGCAGAGATGTCAATACGAAGATATTACCGTGAGCTGAAGAAAAGAATTTCAGTGAAAGATGTCTGCGATCATTTGATTCAAAATGACGTCCTAGTGCAGGAAGACATCGAAGACATCGGGTCCGACAAGCAACTCGAAAGTGCGGACAAACTTCTGCAGATAATCATGCGAAAGAATCAGTTAGCTTATGAGGTTTTCTTAAATGTTCTCCGATGTACAGGTTTCCAAGACTTGCCTGACAAACTTAAACAACCCGCAGCAGCGTCAATGACAGGTATTCTCTCTCTTTCTCTAACACTGCCAACACTTGTAACTCGAATCTGGACTTTAAAAACAAATTGTCTGAAAGTATATATATATATATATATATATATATATATATATATATATATATATATATATATATATATATAATCACGTGGTAGTTTTTGCAAAGATTTCGAAAGTCATAGTATGTATTTGTATCACATGAAAAATATACAATATTCTAATTCCCTGTCTTTCGCTGACAGAAAAATGTATCGTTCTTTCCATTCAATGACCTCCAGAAAATCGAATATTTGATGTGAACTATATTTTATCTCATCTTATTTAGTTATACTTTAACGGTTTCGCATCCTAAGAGATTATTTCAGCGCATAACTTTGACGAGGTCGCATCCTCTATCCACAATATCTGCCCAAAATATATACAGAGTTGCATCTTAGCTTTATAAATTCATGGAAAAGTTTGGTTATTCCACTGATTCATACCGTGGGTTTTACAATCGATAAACTTGTCTGGTTAGATGTGTTAGTCTGGTAACTGAAAAGAGTAGGAAAATACCTATAATTCATGCAAATTTGTCAATTAATAATTAATTTATAATTATTTACATTTTATATTTGTAATTATTATTGAATAACAAGGCAGATTTATTTAAATCATGTGCATAACTTTGTCTTACGTAACACAGGCTTCTTTAGCAAACGACGTTGTTGTGCAATAGGCATTACTATAGCAAAATGACCCCCCCACTTCTTTCTATTTAACATTTTGACATGCCCCTACCCACATCTTACAAATCCATTACCGGTAAATACTCTACCATAGCATACTGACTCCCTTCTAGTAGATAGAAATAGCAATAACAAATTGACCCCTGAAGCAAATTTGTCTTTGACGTGTCAAGTTTTTATACTCACACCGAATAGCTTAGCGTATCATGTTATATCGATGTTATTCGTTCTTCACTCTGTCTCTCCGTCACTCAGTGCGTTTTGGTTTCTGCTCGACAGTCTGACTTCTACTCCATGCATCTTCGACAAACTTTGTCGATTGCTCGTTCTTTTGGGTGAGAAAAAAAAAATGTTTGAAATTTTTAGTGGAAAGGTAAAAAATAAAAGTCAGTATGACTTGAAAGGAGAAGCGATATCCGCACGATAGCTTGAGTCCTACTGTATATACCTTCATCAACATAAGCGATATCTCACAAAGTGTGGGGTCAAAAGTCTAAAGGTAAATATCACTGTGACCTTAAAGGTTCCATCGTGATAATTGTAGTTAAATATATGAGTAGTATAGGGTGAGTATTGAGGACAGGGGTGACACTCTGGGTACAAACGGGAATTTAGCATTGGGGGTGACACTTGGGGTACAAACGGGAATTTAGCATTGGGGGTGACACTTGGGTTACAAACGGGAATTTAGCATTGGGGACTATCGGGGTACAAACGGGAATTTAGCATTGGGGGTGACACTTGGGGTACAAACGGGAATTTAGCATTGGGGGTGACACTTGGGGTACAAACGGGAATTTAGCATTGGGGACTATCGGGGTACAAACGGGAATTTAGCATTGGGGAGAGTTGGGGTTAGAAGTATGGGGGAGAGGGACAATAGGACAGTAGGCAATCATGGAAAAATTAATCTTTTCTTGAAAAATGGGTGGCCCTGAAAAAGGCCATTGGAGGAGGATTACTTTTTCCTCCAACATTGAGTGAAGAAGCCTAGGAAGATGGTGGTCTTCTTCTTTTTCTTTGGGAGTGGTGGTGAATTGGGCAGCCAGTCGGGATGTTCCATGCGTCTGAACTTATCCTGGATTTTCATCCAGTTTAAATTCAGGCGTTGAAATTCCTTTTCTTTTCTGGCTTGCTCCTTTTGACTTCTTTCGAGAGCCCACAAGATCTTAATGTGGGCTATTTCTTGCTCCAAAACTTTTTTTAATAATAATTTTGTCATGTGAAGATTTATCTCTTCTCGCCTAACGCTACTGGCGGGTGGATAGATCCAACAATCTTCCTTCACTTGGTGTAGGAAGTATTTCACCCCATCCAGTAAGTCGAGGGCTAACTTGATAAATCCCACACGACAAGGAGCCGAAGAAGTCTTTAAGGATTCCTCCACCAAGACATCCTTCACCAGCCTCCTCGCTGAAGTGAGAGCCGCTAGTTGGTTGGTGACGTATGGCTTGGTGGCAGGATATCTCCACCAACATTCCATCCTTTCCATCAAAGACTCCACACCCACCATCACATCCCAGGCTTCCTGCAATAATTCAACAGTGTTCATTCTAGCAAAGTGAAAGTGTGAATGGTGCGACTGCGGAAGACGCCGCTTTATATGCTAGAAGTACGGACGTGAAGGAAAACATCCCTTTTTTCCAAAACATAATTTTTTTTATCAAACACAAACAAGCACACACCACACCATCCATTTTTGTTTTATTTGTTAAAAATCACAAACACACACCACACCATCCATTTTTTTATTTTTTATCAAACACACACCACACCATCCTTTTTTAAAAATTTTTATCAAACACACAAACACACTCTATACAAACACACTCTACAAACACATATATGGCAATCATGAAAAGTAATCTTTTCTTGAGTAATGGGTGGCCCTGAAAAGGGCCGTTTGGTTTTGTTTAGAGTACATCTAGAGGTGCGGGCAACTCCCTGGCTTGGCCCGACACGCAGGACAGCTCACACTCCATGTTGCTGCACTCATGCAGCGCTTGGAGCTGTTGTCCAGGATAAACGGAGGATGGTCCGCTTCCGACTCCCAATTTTCCTTCTCCTTCATTATCGGATGCGGCCTGATGGGCATCTTGTTTTCCTTCTCCTCTTCCTCCCTCTTCTCCACTTCATGAAGAAGGTGCCACGCCACCTCTAAATGTACTCTGATCTTCTGATGATTTCTACGGTGTTCATGTTGACAAGTGAACAGGGGAAGTTTCACTCGGGAAGGCGTTGTTTTAATATACTAGAAGCGCGGACGTGAAGGAAAACATCCCTCACACCTAAAAAACATCACCACCACTACCCGCGTCTGACGTCATCCTTATGACGTCATTCTAGGCTTCGCGGATTCTGCACTCCATGACCCCTTACCCCAAAAACACAGACCCAGTGCGCGGACCTAAAAGAAACTACTTTTAAAATTTTTTTATCAAACACACAAACACACCACCCTTTTTTATTTTTTATTTTATTTTTATCAAACACAAACACACAATCCTTTTTTTATTTTTTATTTTATTTTTATCAAACACAAACACACAATTCTTTTTTTTTTAATCAAACACACACCAAACTATCCTTTTTTTATTTTTTATTTTATTTTTATCAAACACAAACACACAATCATTTTTTTATCAAACACACATCACAAACATACAATCCATTTAAAAAAAATTTTTTTTATGAAACACACCACACCATTTATTTTTATTTTTTATTTTTTAATCAAACACACACCACACTATCTATACAAACATTATTTTTTGGGGAAAGGGATTTTTGTTTGGTGGGTAAAACACAAACATACACACACACACAAACACACAAACACATATATATGCCAATGATATGAAAATTAATCTTTTCTTGATTAATGGGTGGCCCTGAAAAGGACCGTTGGGGTTAATAAGTTATGTTGTTTAACTTCTAGTAGTAGCAGCAGCAGTAGCGGCAGCCGCAGCAGGGCGGCCACGTTTGGCCACGGGTCTCACGGTTTTAAGACAAGGTCTCTTTCTGGTAAAAGAGAAGGCAAACTCCTCACAATCTATCTTACAGCTGACTTCTCCGTCGGGTACTTTCATGGACTGTAAGAGTTGTTGTTGTTGTCTTTGCTGCTGCTGTTGCTGCTGCAGTCTTTGTCTCTCCTCCCATTCCGTTCTGTCCCTGATGATTTCTTCCCTTAGGACTTCTTCCACCAGATCATGAGCCATTTGTAGGAAGATCATTGTCTTTCTCTCAGGGTTGGTCTCCATCAAATGATGCTTCACCCTCTGCATATTCACCATAGCGTCGTTCAGTTTGCTTATCTTGGCTGCTGCCATCTTCTTGAAGTGTTGTTGAGATCTTGACGAGTCAACGAGAGTGACTACACTGGCCAACCGCTTTATATGCTTGAAGCGCGGACGCGATGGAAAACATGGGGTTCAGATCGATAGTGAGAAATGGATAGAGGTGGTGACTTCAGATTGATAGAAAGAGAGATAGAGCATATACATTTTGTTTTTCAAATTCAATAAACCACACAACACCATTTTTTCAAAAAATCAACATTTTTTTAATGAACAACAAGAAGCTTCTTTAAACATAAAAATTTCAAACTAACAATCAACAAGATATTAAACAGGAACTTATTTACAGGGTTGACAACGTTGGGAAGGTAAACTGAACTTCCACTTTTCTACATCTACATCATTCTGATGCACACTACGTTTCTGAGCTAAAGACAAGAGATAACCATAACGTTCACAAAACCATCGTTCTACTTTAGCATCGTTTCGAGCATATTCCCTATCAAAACAAGTCACTAAATGTTCTAAGGAATATCCGAGACTGCGTTGATGAAGAAAATGTACACAATATTGTCCACACACCATTGAATCCGATCCTTGTAATCGGGCATTATTGAATCGAGTAGAGATGGCATTTCTTATCATAAAGTCGATGATGTCGTCTTCCAAAGGAGGTAATCCATAAGAATCAAAATATTCCACACCACCACTGTGATCGTTGGGAAAGTACACAGCTACCCAATGGGTTCCTGGTAGATGACTGTCGTCGGTATTGATGACATAGGCATGAACGTCTTTAGGTTTGCGATGAGGTAGTTCATCTTTAGCACACACCACAGGATTCCAAGAAGAAGTGTAGGAGCTGCGAGTCAACAGGTAATGAAGTTCCCTGGTATCCATTTTTTCACAGGAAATAATAAGTTATCAAGTTACACTTGACTGTAAACTTGAATTGATCTGTCAAGTAAGTCCACGAATTCTCACGGCGGATAGTTTCTGTACTCTGTTGAATGAGAGCTTCCATGCGTTTGATCTCCAGAGGAGTGAGTGGAGGTGAAGAAGAATCCTGCAAGTCTTTATACCATTGTCTCAACACCTTTTCTTCCGAAATCTGAGACCAGGCCTCCTCCAAATATTCATCCAATTTTTCTTTGGTCGTCATCATCAAACATTGGTCGTGTTGTTTCTGACTGGGATGATCGATTTGACATCCATGACAATGTTCTCGGGTCGGGCTGTTAATTCTTTCAGTCAATTCCTTAGCATAACAGGAGACTAAATGTTTTTCTTGTTCAGGCCATCGAGAAATAAATCCAATAAACTTGGGAACAGTATTATTCTCTTCTTCTTTTGGAAGTTCTGGATGAATCAAGCCGTCATCATCAGTGATTTGTGACTGTTGTGCTTCACAAAATCCCTCATCATTATCTATCTCCATAGGTTCTTCTTCTACGTGTTGCATCTTTTTTTATTCTAATAGTCTAGAATCACTTCTCTTAAACTGTTGATCTCTAGAGTATTATCAAATTCTGCATACAAGACCACGTTCACTGTCTCGGGTAGAGGTTCTGCAAACTGAAGTTCCACACGAAGTGGGCCTGATTTTATAGGGTGGAAATGTCCTTCGTCGCTGCCTTGGTCAGGAGTGAAATCAAAACCCCACAAGGCATACCCTCCTGCATAATCCTGATACGAAATACCGTGGCTGGTGTTGGTGCCTAACTGTCCTGTGGCTTCAAACAGGCTCAAGTAAGATCGCAAGTAATTTTTCTGGGCAAAGTTAGGTTCGAAATGTCTGGTACACAATACCTTGCCATCTCGACTGACTTCTATCTTTTTGACGTCAAAGTGCTTGAAGTTGAACGGATTTT
The DNA here is from genome assembly GCA_029931535.1 of Margaritifera margaritifera. Classification (NCBI taxonomy): domain Eukaryota; kingdom Metazoa; phylum Mollusca; class Bivalvia; order Unionida; family Margaritiferidae; genus Margaritifera; species Margaritifera margaritifera. The sequence goes on from JAQPZY010001480.1 coordinate 1,797,412, forward strand.
CTTTGTGGGATCCATTGAAGGCTGAATTTTTGACGATGCCAATCAGCAAATTTTTGGGGAGCTGTCCTTGGAAGACGTGATCTTCGACTTTGGATTGGGCTCCAGTGCCAATGGTAAATGTTTTCACTTCCACTTGTCGCACAGGATACTTGGCAGTGGTTCTGCTCAAGGTTTGACTGATGTCGTTGGCTACTTTAGGTAAGACTTCTACACGGCGCACGTAAAGTCTGGCTTCTTCGATGAAGGTTTTCCACGGGTTGTTGTCACCAGTGGCTATCAAATGGAAAGCGGCACTACTGCGATTCAGTCTCAGACGTACATCTACTCCGTTCAACAAATACTTGTCTTGCAACCACATGTCCAAATGCAAACGATCCATCAGTTCTAAAGTTCGGTCTCTGATTTTCTCTCGACGGGCGTTAAATCCCACATTGTACGGGGTTTCTGGAGTTATATTTTCAGTTAGATCGTCACCAGCCTTCGTAACCTTCGCCGGTACAGTCGCAAGTGTGTCGTTGAAGATATCAATAATCTTTGTATTGGGGGGGGGGGGGAGCCTCCTTTCTCATTCCCGCGGTGTCAGGTTTCCAGACCACCGAAGCATCCAGATGAGTGTTCTTGGCTTCTTTTCCGTACGTCAAGAGATTTTCCAAGTAAGCACGGTAAGGGTAAGTATCCAAACTGCTGCTGACCAGTTTGTTATTCAAGTACAAATCAACTCCGCTAAACAAGGAATGCATGAAATTATTGACGGGTGCCACTAGGTCATCGGCATCTGGAGGGGCACCATCCTTCGTTTCGGCCACTTTGAGTTTCAAGTACAAGTAGCTGTTATTCAGATCGATGTAATCTTCGGTTTTGTCCTTTGATTTCAAATTCGATAGGAGCTGAATCCGTCAAAGACGATACAGGATGAAATTCCACCCATTGGGATTCTTGTATCGTCATCATGGTGGGAGCCATGGAAAACAAATCCAGTTCTGACTTGGTACATTCGCAAGAATCTCGGTGCATCATTTTCAATGGCTTTTAGTAATCAAACACGTCTAATTCTCTGAAGGTTCTTCTTTTCTTATTCTATTTTGAACCACCATGTGTTTTATGAGCTCTGAAGGGATGGTGTCGACGTCGTCTCTTTCTGCCTTGTCCTTGCTGTGAAGTGGAGGAAGATGTAATGCCAGGGCCAGAAGCGTGAAGCGCATTTATAGGACTTTCTAGGAGACCCAAGAGATCTTTGCCAGTGGTCATCAACACATTTTTGCCTGCTCTCATAAAGGCTTCTTTAGGATTTTGTTTGTCGATGAGGACGTTTTGCAAAAATTCTTTTCTTTGTGCCAAAGCGACATCTTTTAAGGCATGCAATCCTCGAGTCACCATGGGTTTCAAAATAGGGGCTACCGTACGAAAAGCCGATTTTAACATATCTCCTAAACCGTGTCCTAGTTGTCGAGCCACTCCTCGGTACACTGGATACATTTTGTTTGGGTCAGTTACAATGCGTTAGAGAACTTTTTTCGAAAATGTAGTTTCACCGTGACTTTTCCTTTGTCAATGAATGGCACATCTTGTCCCAAATCTCCTTTTATACTAATGTTGACACTGTCAAAATACGATTTACTGACTGGAAGATAATGAGGATGTACAAATTCACGGTGAACGTGAAACGTGTTTCCACCTTCTTCGTACGCACCAGAAGCAGTATCCACTTTGAAAGGAATGACTCTCAGTAAGGGAGCGGATGTGTGTCCCACCACGTTGTATTCTACCACATCGGAGTACACAAACATTAAATTCAGTCCAACGTTCAATTCGATTGGGGTTTTTAAAGCATCTCCGAAATCTGTGTTGGTGTGAATTGTTCGATCACCATGATAGCCTTTATTTCCACCCAAAATATCAAACAACCCAGAAGAAAAAGTGATGGTCATGAATTTTCTGTCGTGAATCTGAAAGTTGTCTTTGTCAACTTTGTCGTCGAATGGCATCCCCCCATACCCTTTCAGAAATTGCAAGACCAAACGGCGTACCACAGGATGGTATTTGATCTCTACCCATTTTTTTTTTCCAAGGCTTTGCCAAATTGGGCTTCGAAGACGGCCGCAATCGTCTCCACCAAATGTTGAGCACTAAAATAATACCCTTCAGGAATTCTCATGCGATAGGTCGAGTAGGGAGTATTGCCCTTTTGTGTACCTATTTTTTTCCCAATTTCAGGATCATGGGCGTCCAACTCTTTTTGCACTTTTTCGTTATAGATTGCTACGTCAAAAATGGTTTGATTTCCAGACACATTCTTGATTTGCGTAGGATGAATGATTTCTACCAAAGCTACTTCCCAATGAGCGTCGTGATACAATTGGATGGCCTGAGGTAATTTGGCTGTGAAACAACATAATTTGTTCTTGGGAAACACATCCATGGAACTGTCACTGGGTAAAGTTAAATAAAATTGGTCATTCATAGTAGGTCCAAAGTTTTGGCGTCCGAGGAGTCACTCGAGTTCAAATGATGTTCAAATGGTTCCAAAAGAGGAGTGGTATTATGGTGACTGGAAGAAGGTGGTTCACTGGCGTTGGTCGTACTACCGTGGTGTTGGCTGCTGTTGTTGTGGTGACTGTTGTCCGTCGTCGTAAATTTCAAAGAGGGACTAGGTAGAAGATAACCGATGCAACTGCTGAGTAAAATGGTCCACAATTGTTTGTCCCCTTGTTGCAAACTCAAATTGGCAATAGCTGCTCCGATGACACAATACACCACAAAAATTTGGCAGAAAAAGACGATTTGATTTTTAGGCACACGTTCTCTGCACCACACCCAGAGCGGTTGTTTTTGTAATTCTTGAAGTGAAGAACTCTGCGAAGGAGTCGAGGTCGTGGTTGTGTTGAATGGCATGTTAGGTTACTTCTTCTTTTTATAGTCGACGACTTGGGAAGCGGCAATCCAAGAATCAAAACTAGGAGGATATCCTTTCCAACGTACTTTGACTTCTTCTACTCGACGTTTGCCTACTTTGCGTGTTCTTTGTTCGAGAATGCTTTCGATGTCGTACAAGGCGTCTTCTTTTTTGGTCACTCGTTGTAACTCAGGCAAGTAAAATGTTCCTTTGAGCACTTCACCGTGCATGTCTTCCAATTTATAGACGGGAGGATTGCGTCCACGCACGGGTGTAGTGACACGAAACAATTAGGTGGTCCAGTTGGGTAAATAACCTTTGTCAAAAGTGCGTTTGGTTTTTCCGATGCGAACCCAATCTCCCGTCTTCAACTCCAGCAAGGTTTTTTTCTGGGGTGGTCTGCTCTGGGGTGTACCAAACAATCGATCAAACACGGTAATTTCGTTTTCAGGGCTGACCTCTTCGGGGGCACATCCGATGCTTCGATGGTACGATTGATTGTACGCTTTGACCAAACGGGGTAACACGTCGATGTACTTGAGAGTGTGTTGATGTGTAAAATCTTTCCACATGCGTTCTTTCAAAGTTCTTTGAAAACGTTCCACGATACTGGCTTTGGTTTCAGGATTTTCGGTGGTAAAAAAATGAATGTGCCTTTGTTTCAATTCTTTTTGAAAAGCTTGGTTTAGAAATTCGGTGCCTTTGTCAGTTTGCCATCGTAAAGGGTGACGACCACTTTGTTTCAAGACCAATTTTAAGGCACATACCAATTCGGTACTGCTTTTAGAAGTCAAAGGCACGACCCAAGCAGATTTGGAAAACACGTCGATGACACAAAACAAATATTTGTGACCACGATTGTAGGCTGCCAAATGAGAGACGTCGACTAAATCGGCTTGCCATTGATGATCGATGCCTTCCACTTGGGTTGGACTTCTAGAAAATTTTCGTCGAATGGGTTTGTGTAACGTGTACGTCGATTGTTCTTGTAACCATCATCGTACTTCTGGCAAACGTACACTTTTCAATTTACTTTTGGCAGCTCGATACAATTTTTGAACTCCTCCGTAACCAGTAGCATGGCCAGGATTGTAATAAATGGTGGCTAAAAGTTTCTCCATGGCTTAACTTCTCAATAAGTCAACCATGTACCAATGCTCTTTTCTTCGTGTGGCATCTTTTTGGATTGCAATGCTTTACGTGTCCGACGAGCCACTGGTATAAAGGAGGATGTTTGAAAAGGGGTCATCGGTTCTGTTTTGACTTCTGTCTTCACTTCTTCGTTTTTCTCTTCTGATGGCAAAGGGGTAGACATCATCTTTTTCATCCAACCCGGTGTGGCTAACTTTCGTATTTTTTTAGGAGGTGGAGTTTGTAACTCTTCTTCTTCTTCTTTCACTATCATCCCCGTGGCGGTGTCTGTTTTAGTTGTGGCTGGTTGAGGTTCGCTTTTCATCAGGGTTTTGAAATCTCTCAGAGTGGGTGGATCTGTTTCGTCTACAGCTTTTTGGTGAAAGAGTTGCAGACGTTGTAAGAGTTGACCGTACCGTTGCGATTTTTCTGTTTCAGACAAATCGCTTCTATTCATCAGCGATTGTAATTCTTGTTGTAACTGTGTCATCTCGTTGAGATTAGGATTGGCAGGTAAATGAGGTATCCGTTGTTCGTTCCAACGATGAAATTCCATCCATCGTTTGTAAGGAACTAAAGTCAGTTTTCGTCCTTCCATTTCATCCAAAGGTACAAAAATGTGTCGTCTTTCCAGAGAAGGGTGTCCTTTTTATCTTCTTTTTTTATCGCATGACACCTCCTAAAAGCGGTCCAGCAATCGTTCCTAACAAAGGAGCCGCTATTTTTAACAACGGTCCTATCAGCATGGGTAGAAATCCTCCTCGTTGCACCAACATTTTTTTCTTTTGCTGGAGAGGTATTTTCTTTTTGACCATTTGACGAAGAACGTTCCGATGTTTGCCTAATTTTTGTTTCTGTATCTTGGACAAAGGTACCGTTCCTTTCAAGAGGTTCAGACAACATTCGCACACGGTATCGATGATTTCTTTTGGGGCTGTTTGAATGAGTTGTTTTCGCATGGGAGGATTGGATTTGGTCAGGACAGACAAGAAGTCCCAATGTTTCGCCAGACGAGGTGAAAGTCGTCCTTTTTTGGTTTTCTTCTTTTGGTGGTGGTGGTGTGCACGTTTGGGAGCCATCTTAGAGGTTAGGAGTAAGTCTGAAGTCTCTGGCAGGTCACCCTTCTATTTTATACTGGAACATGTCTCCACTGATTGTCTGCACGACTTACCATCTTCATGACAGGCCTCACTCGACGTTGAGGTGTTTTCAATGGACTAAATCGTCTCAATTCTTCTTTGGATAAAACCACTAAACTTTGTAACACGCCGGTTCTTTCTTGGACTTTGGTTTTAGGGGACGGTACTTTTTTAGCGGCCGCTGCCATGGCCAGATCAGCCGAAGTTGATGGTCCCGAAGTGGTGACTTTCGAAATGGGTTTCCATTTTTGCATCAAATTAGGAAACACTTGTCTTAAGTCCGGTTTGGCAGGCATCATCATGAAAGGTGGTGAAGAAGACGAAGAAGTGGACGCAAGAGGAGACCTCGTCACTACTGGCTGTCGTGGTGGTGTCTTGCGGGTGTACGTTTGCGTCCTGGCAGCAGTACCTCTTTTGCGGGTGCCAGTGGTGGTGGTTGTTTTTTCTTCTTGGCAGAACTTTTCTTTTTCTTGGGGGCTTTCTTTTTAGGGCTTTTTTTTGTGGCTTTCTTTTTGGGACTTTTCTTCTTTTTTGTTTTTTTTGGGTTTTTTGGCTTGGGCATTAGGATCCCATGTCAAAAGTGAACGAATCATGACCCCTCCTAAAGAACCGCTCCCTCCAGGGGTTAGAATGATTTGTTTTTTAGTCCGTGGATCGATTCTAGGATCGGCTAGTTGTGACAACGCCCCTTTATGTTTTTGAAAAAAACGTTGAGTTTGATGAGGGATGTGAATGATGCCTTGCAGTAATTGACGTGCCGTCAAAGTAAACCATCGTAACACATCTTTAAGACTAGCTTCTAACAAATGAGCACGGACTTGGGCATTTTTTTCACGACTGATGCCATACAAGGCACGAATCAATTTAGCCGAAGGATGAGTTTGAAAGGAAGTCATCTCGAAGACTGAGACAGAAATGACGCGGTAATGTTTTAATAGTTTTTTTTAGAGAGTGGGTAAAGGGGACGTGTAAATGACAGGAACTCCTTCTTGACACCAATAGTGAAACAATTGGGTACGAAATCTCAAATAGTCGGGAGTGGTCGGTTTTAAGTCAATGAGTAAATACGCATGAGGTGTTTGAGTGGCATCGTCGTACGCATAATTCAACCAAGGAGTGCCTAACTATTTGGCTAACACTTGCACTTGAGATTTGTCTCTGGGGCTTTTAAGTAACACCACATAATGAGCATTGAGACTGATGGTACGATGGGCTTTACTTTGTTGAAATAAATTTTGAGTAATGTAAATGATGCTGGCATTTTGATGGTGTCCTTTTCGTGTAAACCAAAGTTTAATTTCTTCTTCGTCTTCTCCTAACATGTCGTCGAAGATGACCAGATGTGTTTGACTCACGTCAGACACGATCCCATCGTCTTCGCGAGGAATGCCTTCCACAAACGAAATGGCTTCTCCTTGACTTTCACGAAGTAAGGTGTAAGACGATTGCCACTCTTTGTAACACCACACGATGCGTTGAGGTGGACGATCAAACAGATGAGATTTGTGTTCGATCAAACGTTTGACAAATTCGGTTTTGCCTGAACCACTCGGTCCAGCAATCAACATGTTAAAAGGATGGCGCAGATACAAAGCTTCCCAACTAGGACGATCTAACTTTTCGTCGATCACTTTGACCACAGAGGAAGTAGAAGAGGCAGACGAGACAGAAGAAGATGTAGCCATGACTGAGGTACGAAAATTTTTGAGAAGAAGACAAAAGACCCAAGACATTTTATACGTTTCATACACGTTTATTTTTGTAAAACAACACAACAAAAACATATTTTTTTTTTACAAGTCATGAAGGACAAAAATGCATACCGCAAAAATGGTCAGGTACAAGATTAAGGCTACCACTAAAAGAATTAAAGTTCTGTATAAACAAATCAATGTACAACAAGAACAAAACACTGTCCTAGGAATGGAGTGTACAGGCACTGGCGGTATTCTTCTGCTCGTCTTTGTTCTGGTGGTGGTGGTAGAAGAATGAAATGTCTCTGACGGTAAGGAGGGGGTGTGTTCCTCAGGGGGTTGTATTTGGACGACAACGGTGTGGTCTTTCTCTGTGTCAGGTTCTTCCAGGATTGTTTCTAAGGTCATTTTTGACTTGGGTTTCAAGTGGTTCACTTTAGGAAACTTAGTGATTCACCAGGTATTTGGCAAACTGTGCCACTTCTTGTAGCCAAACATCGAAACCAATACTTTTCCAGTCACGTACATCTTTCCAATTGTAAAGTTGTTGGTGTAACCCACTAGCAATACATACTTCTTGAAACGTATGAAGGGTAGATAAAGTTTGACTAATGTCTTCTTCACACGGAGGTACCCCACTCGTCTTCATCACCACTCTCAACACTTTGAGTACAATTTGTCTTTCGTGTACCAATAAAGCATGAATGGTCATGTTTTTGATGGTTCATCAAAATAGTCCAAAACAACCACGGGCCCTCCAAAATAATCCAAGACAAACAATGGTCCTCAAAAATACTCCACAACGAATGTCCTGGAAAACGAAATCCAAGAAATGCAGTCACTAACACACATACTGCATAGCGTCCAAAATTCAATGGAAACAGTTCTTGTATCAAGTGTTTATAACCCTCTAAGGTCTGAACACGATCGTTGACTTCCTTCCACGGAATACGTTTACGGAGTCCTGGCATGGTGAGTTTTTATATCTAGGTTCCAAGGTGGTTGGTATCTTTTGTGGTGGGTTTTTATATCCAGGTTCCCAAGGTTGGTATCTTTTGTGAAAGTCTACTCTAAGGTGTCTACGATAGTCTCTCCCCAGAATCAGTCTTCTCATACTTTGGAAGTAAGCATAGTTTACAAATCGAGGAATGACTTTGAGTTTGCGTTTCACTTGTATCTGGACCAACTCTCGGTAAATGCGTTTTCGCAGCTCCAAAGGCAAACCACGAATGTGTTCTTGTAAAGTATCCGACTTGGAAAGAAGTAACTCTCTTTTGTTTTCTTCACAATAGCTGTGATAGTTTCTCCTCAGAATCAGACTTCTGATACGGTGGAAGTCGCGGTAGTGCGCAAATCGAGGAATGAATTTGAGTTTGCGTTTCACTTGGATCTGGACGAACTCTCCTTAAATGCGTTCTCGCAACTTCAAAGGCAAATCACGAATGCGGTCTTCTAAGCTAGGTTTGTTGGTGACAAAATACTGGTAAATGCGTTCTTGCAGCTCCAAAGGTAAACCACGAATGTATTCTTGTAAAGTGTCATCAGACATATTACTTCTTCTTGGTATCCGGCTCATCGTACCCGTACTCTTCTGAGGCAACTAAAGGCAAGTACTGACAGTGCGGAGACCATCTGGCATGTTCAATGTAAGCTGAGTCGGTAGGCTCCCATTGGTGAAGTCTCACACCGCAACTGAAACACTGAACTTTATCTCCTTCTCCCAAGTAGATAAATCCAGATCTGGCTAAAGCTTTGGGAGTAGTTGCTTGTAGTAGATATTTAGGCCACTTGTCTTGGAACGTCTGGAGTCGACTTTCAAACTTGGAATAGCCAGGCAAAGACACAGGTATCGTCAATTCTTTACTCCTGTAGGTATGACATTCATGTGTACGTTTAATAAAGAATAAAGATCGTCCTGCATCGTTAGAGGGACGGTGAGGTCGTGCAGTATCGCTGATGTCAAAGCGTACGGCATCCGTCTCATCGCGTGAATCGCTGATGCCAAAGCGTACGGAATCCGTCTCCTCGCATGGCACTGCATCGCACTCCAAGTCGTGATGGCACTTGGAGTTCACACTAGATTTCTCCCTTGGTGGGTGGGTGTTATGAGTATTCTTATTCATCTTGCTCGGTCAACGTTGAAAGTCAGAATGAATGGTTAGGCTTGGAAGTGGTTCCTTTTTTTATACCTGTCGACTGTACCATCCGCAAAGTACTGTAATGTAATCGGTGGAAACGCCAAAGAAAGGTAAGCACAGTTTGGAACCCATCTGACATGTTCCAGGATAGCTGAATTTTTAGGCTGCATACGAATGGTTGCACTACAACTGAAACACTGCACTTCGCTTCCCTGACCAAAGTAGACAAATCCTCCTCTGGCTAAAGAACTGGAAGTAGGTAATCCATTCCATTTAGGCCATTTTTTAAACGTGTTCAAGCGACTAGCACACTCACAATAGTCAGGCAAGACCACGGGAAATTTGTATTCTTTCAACTTGAGGTCTGTAGTGGGCTCATCACACGGTGTTGAAGTCATCGTCAATCTTGGTGTCTTTCTGTTCAAGTGGTCAAAACCTCAAAATCAACCACTCGGCTGGTTCGATAGTTTAGAGTCAATCCTTTGACTTTGCATTGGGTGTGAAGTTGTCTTTGTGGGTCTCGGTATCGGTAGCCGTAATTTTTAGGGCCCCCGTTGGCAAAGCTCAGGATGGTGTCTTGAGGGTGCTCGTCCGTCCAGGCTCTTAAACGATCTCCTTGGATGGTAGGGTGTGGGCAACCAGGGCGATGGATGTACATACAACTGTCGGTGTCAAAGTACAGGACACGATCTCCCAAGACTTCTAAAGCTTCGTCGTACAATTTCAAGCGAGCATGAGCTGTCACGTAAGCTGCAATGACCACGTTACTAAACTTGTCGGGTTTTACAAACTTGCATTCTTCTTCAAAATTGACTAAGATCAAATCATCACGGACGATTTCGACGTGTTTCATCAGTATACTTTTGTCGTCCACCAGTTTAAAGTAGCGATAAGGATCGGTTACGTATTCCGTCTTGGGTAAGATCGTACGCTGTGCCATTTTTCCCCACAAACAATTGACCATGACTTTGGCAAGCGATCTTTTTCCTTCGTTTTTTTCTACGTCTTCCAAAGTGATCTCTTCGATGTCACGGTACTCTTCTTTGAATCGAACTTGGTCTTCGGTAGTCTGACACCACGAGGGATAGCCGCTGGCTTCTTGTTTGAGTTTTAAAAATTGGTTGACGTACCCCGAGAAAATGCCTGGATTCGAGGCGTCGTCCTTTTGGTATTGTGCTGTGGTTGGAAAGTGCCAGATTTCGTACACTTTCAACAAACGGTACCCTCGATTCAGAGCCCGAAACAATTCGGCGCTCTCCCACGTTCCTGTCAAAGCGCGTTCTTCCTCCGTGTGGTGACAGGGGTGATCTTGGTTGCATGTTTCGGCACACGCACGGCATAAAGGAAACATCAGTTTTCCTTGGCAATGATGAGGTAAGATAGGATGGTACAAGTTAGTCGGGGGTAAGACCTTACATTTGATCAATCCTTCGTATTGACGAATGTGTTCCACGTCGATGTGTTCTGTCAAGATTTTAGGGTGACCGGTTGGAAAACGAGCATATTTGCACACCCAAGGATATAACGAACACACGTCGATGTACTTGATTTCTTCTCCTTTTGATTCGTCTACGTCGTACAGCAAGCGAGTGGCATTGGTTCGTCCTCCAAATAAACTGTGGCGCGGATCCAAAGGCTCGATGGTGGTCACGTCGTAACTTTCGGCGATGCTCTTAAATTCAGGATCGGTTTTCAAACGTCAATCTTACTCGTGCTCCCATATTTCTACCACTTGGTATCCTTGACTTTCTAACTTGAGTCGTCGTTGGCAAGTCCGTTCGTACAACTGTTCCATGGTGAAATTTGAAAAAGGACTTTTCAGGTCTCGTTCAGGAAAACAGGTAGGGCATCCGTGAAACAAGCAACCCTGAAATTCGTACACCGTGTTAGGGTTTTCTAAATCAAATCCATCCACGGAATAAGATCCAATCTTCTTTTCTCCTCCTTCGTTTCTAGCATGTTGTATCCATTTGTCTTCCTTTTGGCACAAGTAATGGAACCAACGCAAGGTTTTGGCCGAGTATTGACGGCTGGCAAAGAGAGACGTGTTTGAGTCTATGATGGCTAGTTCGTTCTCGGGCATGAATTTTTTGGTGTAGACTAAGGTACAGGCTTTGGGTAGGGTGGACGCTTCTTTCAAAGGATCGACGTCTCCGTGATCTAGAAATAACTGTCGAAACTTTCCACAGCAACGGCGCAAAATGTCCACATCGGATCGACAGTACTTGAGCATTTCTCCTTGGAAGTCAAACGGTTCTGACTGGTGTGCACGGTACCAAGCGTGAAAGGTTTCTCGGTGTTCGGGGCTCATCCCGTCGGGGCCGTAACAGATGACGTCAGGCAAATTAGGTAGTAGGGCTTGTTGATTGGCTTCCGTATTGAAGAAGTGAGGAAAATATCCTTTGCCTATTTCTGTCATGCCAAATGTTTTTGGCATTCGACTCAAAGGCATGGCTAAATAACTCATGGAATCTTTGAACTGCACTTGTCCTACTTTCATGTAGATGAGTTTGGCTCCGTTCATGGTGACCATGGGACATTCGGTACCTTGTTGCGAATAATATTTTAACAAAAACTGTCCATCGTATCCCGAGAAATTGTGAGCCATGACGGTCGCATAGCGATGACAGTCTCCGTAACGTTGAATGTCCTCTTCGCTCCAAGTATCGTCGGTGGGGTCTAAAATCCATTCAGCAAACTCGGACAAAGTGTTAGGACCGCGTAAGATTTTTTTACGTCCTCCTGGAATCCGACTACAATGAGGACAGTGAAAATGGATAGATTCTTGGATGCACTTCTCACAAGCCCGATCAGCCACGCAGAAATTGGGAATGTGAATGCCTGTTTCTTGCATGCATTCAAAATAAAAAAAGATGAAATCCACTTGGGTCTTGTTCTTCTGATCGCTCTTTAATTCTTTCTTCTCTGTATTGTCGTACTTTTGCATGAAACATCGATGATCATAATCCACCATCTGCTGACAAATGTTACGTCTTTTCTTACCAGCACAAACGTGTCTCTTGGGGTCGTTGGTACCAATCAGCTGTCCACACGTGGAGCACATTTTCAATAATTCGCAAGCACATTTTTGTTGGTGTCCTTGTGTCTTGTGATGCTGTTCGTAGCAAGAGGGACTGACAAAAGTGCGTCGACAGGTTTCACAATGGACGTGTTGTTCAGGAAGGCATGGTTTGGTCGCTAAACAGCCCCGTGTCTCTCCCGATTATTAACTCCTTTGTCGCATTTCTCGCAGTAGTATCCGTATCCTAGAAATCCGGTGATACTGGTGATGGCATCGAAATGTTCTTAGTGGTAATACACGTGAATGTATTTTCCTTCGGGAAAATCGGGGCCTCGAAACAGCAGAGTTCCGCTCACTTCTTGATGGTGTACTTTCAAAGTGTAGTGAGGAGCCAAGACGTCTTGAAGTTGTTGCATTTGAGAAATGCCACACACGGTGTCTTTGGGGATACCTGCTTGTTGTAACAGGAGTTCTGCTTCATTTCGTTGTTGGACTCTGTTAGATCGTCGAATGTTATTCCAGGCTTTTTTCCATTCTTCGCTCTCGTTCTTGTTGGCATACGTTCGCCCCACTACGATGGCTCGAGCCAAACACATCTGGTCTTGTGTATTGTCGATTTGGACGACACTCTGTTTGGTACTTCGAAGGTCGTTCACCAGTAACGCTTTCCTACTTCGTCCGCTCTCTCGAGGAGGAGCAACGTGAGTCATGTAAAGTGTAGCCTTTCCATCCGTGATGGTAAACTTTTCGTTGGATTGTTGAACGTGTTCTATTTTGCTCATGACTTTGTCTGGTGTTAATTCTGCCGGGGTGCTGAACTCGATCCAAACAGGTGACTTCAACCTGTCGTGATGGATGGCCAGTCTCAATCGATCGTCTTTTTTGGCTCCGCATTTTCGTTTCAAGTTCTGAAACACAGATCCCCACAAATCGGTAATGAACCCAGCAGCTTTCTTGGGAGGCACTTCGGACTAGAAGTCTTTAAAGTGAACCGTGTGAGTGTATGCTGTGGTTCTAAATTTTCTGAAGGTTATTTTTTGCGTCTCTCGAATCCGATAGTAATTTTCGGGAGCCACGGTAGGACTTTCTTGGTCAGGCATGGTGGTGGTGGTGGATTCTTTGGGTGGGTTAGAAGTTTGGGTTTCAGGCTCACTCATCTCATCTTCGAAATCGCTAGCATGGACTTGAGCTAGCAGTTCAGCGAGCGGTGTTTCAGGCGGCACAGAAAGTCTTCGTCGCCGTGGCCTCTTCGTTTCTTCTTCTTCTTCTTCTTCTGGTTTCTCATAGATTTTGTGTGATCTTTTCATCTTGAAATCTGATTTGAATCTGATTCAGTTTCACACAGGAGACTATATATAGAGAGACCTTCTTACCCTCAGAATCAGTCTTTGTGATTACACTTTCAAACAGTGAAGATGGAAGAGTCAAGAAGACAGATTGCTTTTTTGGTGAGAGATTTGCAGACAATCCTTCGAAAGTATACCAGTAAGAGTAAGGACTACTCCTCCTCCTCTTCCTCTCGAGATAAAAGTCAAGATACTTGTTATATCTGCCAAGAGAAAGGACATTGGGCTCCAGAATGTCCACAACGTCAAGAAAAAGAAAAGAGAGATAAAGGGAAAGATACCTGTTATCATTGTAAAGGAAAAGGACATTGGTCTTCGGAGTGCCCTCAGAAACAAGAAAACCTACCAGGGAGGGAGGAAGCTGAGGGATCTTCAGCCCCAGAAGAAGAAGAAGAAGAACCTATCGTCAAGAAAAGCAAGAAATCTAGACGCATTGAAGACAGTGAGAATGAAGAAGAACCCTTGATTCCTGTGAAGAAATTCAAGAAGAACAAGAGAGACAGCAGACAGTGAACAATGAACTTTTTTTGAGTGTGGTGTGATGTTCATTGTAAAAAAAAAAAGAGAATAGAACAGAATGGAAAAAAGTAAGTGTCTTTGTGTTGTTATTTCAGAGTATGGATACACGCACGCACGCACTCACTCTTACACAAAACCAAGGAATGGGATTTAAAGTTTTACTTGATTTGGCAATTTGATTTCTTTTCTAGAGATCTGGGTGGCCCTGAAAAGGACCGTTGGGGTGTTTGTTTGTTTGTTAAACAAACTTATGGACTCGACATAATTAACTTCAACTGTCGCAATCCTTTTCCACGACCCAGTCCAATTCCTGCTGCTGCTGCTTTGGTGGTAGTAGATGTAGTAGTTGTGAATGGTGATGGTGGTAGTGGTGGTGGTAGCATCTCTCTAGTTGTAGTAGTTGTGATGGGTTTTGCATGTTTAGCCCGTGATGGTCTTTTTCTCTTTGGTTGAGTTAAAGAATACTGATACAGCTTTCTTAGATTTTTTAACTCAGATAAAATGTCTTGGAGTAAACTCACCGTTTTATCTTCCTGACTCTCTTCTTTCTGTGATTCATTCTTCTCCTCTTCTAACTTTCTTATTTCTTCTTCTCGCTTTCTCCTTTCTTCTTCTTGTTGAAGAAACACTTCTTCGGCTTCTCTCTGTCGCTGTACAAATTTTTCCATTTCTTCTTGCTGTCTCTTTTTAAAATCTTCGATGACAGGCAAAGAGGCTGGTGGTATTGCAATTGTGGTAGTTTCAGGCACAACTTCTTCAGACAGAAAATCTACATAATCTAAATTAAAATCTCCCGGTTGGAAGTTCAACACAGCATTGGCCGTTGCAGGCTCACCCCAATACATAGTAGTCTTTGCGGTCTCCATTCGGCTGTCCAAAAAGTAAAATCCCTACGAACGCTGTTATGCCTTTATACTCCAGATGACGTCACACCCCCGCTCTCTTCCCATTGGAAGAAAAACCTACCCGCTTGTAACGCGCGCTTGGATTGGTAGTTCATTTCAATCCATTTCGATCCACTCATAAGGTATATATACCACCGCTTGTCTCATAAAGCTTCACCGGTTTTCTCCAAGACTACTCCAGAAGAAACAAAAAGATGTGGACTAGCGTCGAGTCATCCAGTATCGTCTCGGGAATGTTGTTTGTCCCAGCATTCCCCATGTATGTCAAAGCCTCATGGGCCATCACGAAGATCACAGAGACCGCTATCTGGAAACGTCGTATTTATGTCGAAAGACAAGGATGTTTAAAGAGGGTACTCCTCTACGGCCCGGAAGTAAGACGTAGTCTCAGAAGAAGAAGACAACCCTACAGGAGATGTGTATGTTAAACCAACAAAAACACTCCAATGGCCCTTTTCAGGGCCACCCATTTTTCAAGAAAAAATTAATTTTTCCATGATTACCTACTGTCCTATTGTCCCTCTCCCCCATACTTCTAACCCCAACTGTCCCCAATGCTAAATTCCGATTTGTACCCCAAGTGTCACCCCCAATGCTAAATTCCCGTTTGTACCCCAAGTGTCACCCCCAATGCTAAATTCCCGTTTGTACCCCGATAGTCCCCAATGCTAAATTCCCGTTTGTACCCCAAGTGTCACCCCCAATGCTAAATTCCCGTTTGTACCCATAGTGTCACCCTGTCCTCAATGCTCACCCTATACTACTTATATGGGATACCTTTAATAAACGTTGTGGAGGTAGGGACACAAAATATTAGGGCTGACCTATCTGCATTGCCAGGGAATGGGGGTTGCAAATATTTTGACCATAATTATTCTGATGCATCCAATGTTTACATTGATAAACATGGGTTCAAAATACAATGACAAAACATACTGAATAACCTGAACCTTTATGCTAATACAAAAGGATGTCGATATATGCAGGTCAAAATAATATGAATTTCGATCCCTCTCGATTTACATACTTGGGTAATCGGAGGGGCTAAAATTACTGGATTTAATTTTAACTTTTACAGTTTGGAAAATTGATAGAGGTTTCTAAGATAGCATGGACATAATATTCTCAAGCACCTTAGTTTCCCAATCTAAGATGAACAGATGTTTGAAGGTCAGAAGATTTTAACCATAATCTATCGAGCATCCTCAGCTGTTAGCTTTGGTAGAGTTCAAAAACAAAATATGATGATACATCTTTTACCCCACGCACTTTTTAACACAATAGTAAGAGGGTCCAAAGGATCATTAATTGATTAAAACTCAAACTCGCATAGATAGAGGTGTTAGGGTTCCATATGGTACGACTTCAATATATTGAAGACCTATTATGTTGATTAAGTTATACAAACTGGGTCGTAATATCATGGAGATTATATTTTGTATTTTCATTGGTTGTTAGGTTGAAGTAAAAGGGAGTTCAAATAATATTGATGTGACATTTGACTCCTCATAAATAATTTTACTCAAATGAGCTGAAGAGCGAATAAAACAAAAGCTCAAATGGGGTCGACATGTGGAGAACAATTGTGCCATTAATCCATCTAAGTTCTTATATAAAATTTGTGTGCATTGGTCAGAATAAATTGCTTTATTAGGAATAAAGTCTCGTGACTTGTGAAATATCGCTCAGATATTATGTCAGTAACGAGCAGGTAGTTATTTTTCTCATCTGCAGTTGACTCATTGACATGCGTATAATGAAATACGAGTAGAGTGTGGCAATAATATACCCTAATGTTAAATTTTGTATGTGTTTGGGGAGATGGGGAGAGTGGAGGGTGGCTGGGGGGTCGGGGGTGGGCATGGAGGTCAAAGCAAACAAATGTCTGACCGATTTTTCTCTATTGTCAATGGTCTCTAGGCCTATAGACACATAGTAGATTTTGGAACATTATGACCATAACAGTATATAGACCTCTACTTTAAATTAAATTGAAGGGGATTAAAATACTATAGTCACAGTAATTCAACCCTTGGCAAAAAAAAAAAAAAAAAAAAAGATAAAGAAAAAAAAAGAACCAAAGACTTGTTTCCTTGTTTTTGTTTTCTATGTCTTGAGTCAGGATGTGCATAAGAATATGACTGACATAGCCAAAAGATTCCCCAAATCATTTCTTTATGGAGACAATGATAACACTATAAATGCCCCTTCATATTCATGGCGGCGATTGATTATAAATCACCAGCGTTGAAGAGATTCATCTTAAATAAACTCCGGTCTTCCTGGATCATGGCTCTATTTCTTAAAGCGTGCGTCACGACGTGCATAAGAACATGATGGCATTGTCAAAACGACCTCCTTCCTTTATAGGAGACACTTGTAATTTGCATAAGAATATGACCCCCCCCACCATCCTCACCGCAATAGTCAAATGACTGACGATTCTTCGTTTGTGGTGGTCACTTTGTAATTGTACATAAGAATATGATCATAGTAAAAAGACCTCCAGTCCATCCATTATATAAAACACTTTGCTTTCCGTAAAAGGGTCACCTGCTGGGAGAGGAAAGTCACTTTACTAATAACTGAGAAATGATCGGGCGTCATTACATCTTGTGGGTCACCTATTGATCTGGCAAATATCTGACCAAAATTTCAGGAATAGTTTAAAGACTAGTGCTGAATTTCAAGAAGAAAAAAAAAAGAAACAAAATAACCGACATTATATAACTTTCTAACCTGTTAGATTATGTTGGTCTCATTATATAAAAAGTTCTTTCATATAATCATGTATCCTAACATATAATGTGGGATCCAGGGGTAAGCTCTTTCCTCTCTGTTTGGTATATAGGTGTCAATTTATAATGATAATTTAATGTATATACCTTCCATTTCCTGATAGAAACCCAGTGGGTTTGTACATATAGCTGAGTGTTAAATTCCATTTGCCTAGCACGTGTACCTCGAGTCCTTAACTTCGGTCTTGTTCCATCCTTTTTCTGGGATCAGAGCATGACCGAGTGGATTTGGGCGCTGGTGTATTAGAGCTGGGGGATAGTTGCCGTTATTCGCGCATGGGTTCAATTCCGGATTGGAACGAATTATAAATCTCTATTGTATTAGAATAGATTGGTGTGTGTGCGTATGTGAAAATTGGATATGTCCATGTACTGGTTCAAATACTTAATTTATTTTTACTTGAACAGGAAATCAGTAATATATTTGTACTTTATTTCTACAAGCGCTTTCACATCATTGTCATAGATGGTCTTCATGTAGTTACTTTATACGTTCAAAGTACCATTGTATACACCGTATAAATACATTGAAACACTTTCATAACATATTGTACAGGACCTGTGTTGAGTGCATTTCTGTCTAGTTGATTTTATTTTGTTCAGCCTCCTACTTCACATGGGTACAGTCGTCGATATGTTTGCTTTGCCAATATGTTCTTTTCTTTTTATTCTCCCGCTGATAATCCGTCGAAAATAGATACTCATTAATGACTTGTACCCTATTGAGATTGTGGCAATATCGACGCCTGGGGACATGCGAGATGTTTTCCCTGATGGATGCGGTCTATATCGGGATAACTTGATGAGAGTTATCAGGACGAATAATATTTATGGTTATGAAAATGGAGTTGTCTTGTTAAAGACCTTTTGGTTTCTTAATTTTGCTCGAGATTTGGCTGCTATAGATTTTGTTCCTTGAATTCTCTTTACAGAAAGACCATACACGCGGACTTGGAATGAAGGGATTATTTTGAAAGTTTGGCCGAAGATAGAAGACTTCCTGATAAAGGAACTCTTGCCTAAATATATAATTGATTTCTTTATGCAAGAGAACATCTTCTCTGTGGATGAGTATGAAGTCATATTTCAGTGTATGGGAAAAAGGCTGGAGATGGCGAAGAAATTTGTGGAAACAATTCAGCAAAAACTTCCCCAGTCCTTATTTGTCCTTGTGTATGCTCTAGAAGAGATTGGCAAAGGAGAAGAAAATGTCATCGTAAAGCAGTTGGAAAGAATCATCAGCGATGAATCTAATTTGGAAAATGTCCCGGAAAGTGATCGTATGTCTTCTTCTCATAAAACAACTACACATCGAGTGCATTTCCATTACAACAATAGTGCAAGACCTTATATAAGACATTATATTACATTGATAATTTTGAATGATAAAAGTCTGCCTTTCAGTGGCATCAAAAATTTATATTGAATCAGCCTTTTCCCATCAGACTGATATATTTATATATTATTGTACGATTTTTATTCTGACCCTAAGCACCAGGCCAATTAGAATATTGAAGTAACTTTTTGTGATACTGTAAGCAGAAGATGTTTTCTCGGTCATATTTAGAAAACGTCGAGGCTTAATAAACGTCTATCTTAATTTTATCAAACGCCACAAATGGATATTTTCAGAACTATAAAAATGTGCCAAAAGTTTTCCCTGTTTATTTTGTAAGATCTGCAAATATGCTTTTTTGGAGGGTGGGGGTGGGCATTTTGTGGAGTCCTCACTGAAGAGGGTTTTAATTAGATACACTCTCCTTCAGAGGAGATCGGCTCATTAAGTACCCATAGCTATTAATTTTCTCATAGATAATGACTATATTTGTCGTCTAGTCTTTCATTTAAATAGCGGGTTAATGTGAGCATGTCTGTTTCGACGTGTTTGCGCATCTAATGTCCTTGATCACAGCACCATTTTTAAAAAGTGTTCAAACATTAAAGTGGGTGGAAATATGTAGAAGGTGGTTTATCTACTTCATATATTAGATACAAATTTGCAAAATTTTAAATTAAGCTTGAATGATAGGAGACAAATAAAAATTGTTTTTAAAGATAGTTTGATGAAGGTGCAAATGTCTGCAATAAGGTTTGAGTTTATCTGTAATTACTACTAAAGTAAATTCGTCTAAACTTTCATTCAGACTTAACTTTTAGCCAGCCAGATAGCGGGATTCTAGCTTTAAGTTAAAAAACAAGTTCTCTCGGTGAAATTCTGACCAGTTGCTGAAAAAGTTGACACGGAAATTGTGTTCAAGGGACTGTAAATATATACCTACTAGTCCTTCTAACAAAAAAGCATTTAAAGTTAGATCGTGCTAATTTTACGGCAAGTTATTATTTTAAGCAAACCTTTTCAGGTCATTCATGACAAGGTGTTTTGAGATATCGAGAATGAAACTATGAATCTATCTTATGCAACACTAAATCTGGAAATGCTGAAGATTTTGCATTCTGGATACATGTTTTCGATGCAGGAAGATTCAAACTTTCAGCATTCAAATAGTTGTCCTGTTCGTACATGTAATTTTCTCCCCTGTTCCAGAATTATGTAAACTTAGTTGACCTTTATAAATCATCTATATATATATATATATATATATATATATATATATATATATATATATATATATATATATATATATATATATATATTGTTATGTATGATGTTTATATGGTGTTGTAGGTATTTTGGGAAATTGTAAATGTTTCTTCACTTTGATGTTTGCTTGGATCTTAATGTTTATCAGGAAAAGCATGTTTAACTAGTGTCCTTGAATTAGGTTGTTTTGGTCAATATGTTTTCTCAATTTGAAGGTCAAGGTTGAATTTTGTTTACAGGTAGAATTCCATTAAGATGACTCATATTCTAGAACATTCTGTCATGTGACCAATCTTTATATATGCCATGTTTGGTGGACATATTTTCAGTTTTGACATTACCATCAGTCTTGTAAAGAGCTATTACAGTTGCGAAAATTCATTACAAATTCTAAGAGAGGAATTATTTTAAATATTCATTGGATTATAACAGTGCTCACAAACTTTTGGATTTTGGATTTTTAATTGATGATTTTGGAATTTAAGTGAACTTATTTAGAGATATTTTGGAATACTTCATTTTGACATCAGCACATCAAGATTTCTAGTACATCAGGACTTTGGAGACCATAAGCACATCATAACATTCAAGGACACAGCCGTGAATTCGGAACATTCTATATTTAGGACTTGTGATTAGAACAATCATTCTTATTGGATTATTAGGATTTCAAAACACATTACTGTAAGTGACTTTTTGATTTTTCATTTTAATTATCTAGTAATAAATTGCTTGTTGATTTTTACTTGATTTGTTGGTTTCACTTTCTTTCTGTTACATTTTTCTTAGACCATAGAGTCGTAACAATATATATATATATATATATATATATATATATATATATATATATATATATATATATATATACGTGTGTGTGTGTGCGTGTGTGTGTGTGTGCGTGTGTTTGTGTTTGTTTGTGTGAACCTCATGTGTTTCAACCTCATTCCAGACGAAGAAGAGACGTTCATCGACGTTAAGGATAAAATAGTCAAAGAAGATGCATGCACTGAAAAAGGTACTATAAACTTTGAAGATGATAGAGAAAGACCTATTTGAAATAAAAAGTCATTGTATTTTTAAGTTTATATTTGATTTGCAAAAACTCTTTATGTATTTTTTCAAGCAATAATTCCACATAAATCAGTCGTATAACAATAGCTTTGTTCTTTGCAAAATTATACAGCTTGTTGGTCAGCATTGCTGATATAAAAATGTCCTTTTTCTAAGACAGTCAGAATAGTAAAATCCGAAAATAGGTTCTAGTACATCATTCAAGAGACCAAGCAGACTCTTTCTTGTCGGAATCATACTTTACATCTAGAGTTAGAAGTTAAGCATTCATTGACATTTATACTTTTCTGAACTCATGTCTGTATAGGGGCGAGGGCGAAATCAAATTTAAAATATTCAAAGTAAGTAATGTGCTGTTATGTAATACACTAATTTCAGTGCCATTGTCCAGAGATGGTCATGCCACTCTAACACTGACTTTGGAGAAAGATGGACAAACAGTAGATGCAACCGAACTGGAAATCAACACATTTATAAATACTGATGACGGTGCAATCAAGCTTCAAGTGTCCCTGAAACCAACAGACTGTAAAATTATAAAGTCTGAACATGGTTGTGTTATTGTACATCTTTGGCCGCAAAGCAGAGATGCATATCAGAAATTGTCAGAATTCTGCAAGAAGGGCCAAATGGCAAAGTTGGTGCTGGATTTGTTACGCGAGAAGGATATTGTCTCCTCTGTCCCTGAGGGGGAATTGTGCATAGATATCAAGGTCAGCTACCACGAGGAAGATCAAGAGGTCGAAGGTATAGTTTTTCAAGCTGGACAGAAAATATAAACAAAATATTGGAACCTACATGTGTTACCAAACATACATTTCTCTTTCAACTTTTGTGTGATGTAGGGCTTCACGTGAACGAATATGTTTAGTCCGTCTGTGATCTGTTACATCAGTGCATATTTTGAAATATTCCTTGCATTTATTTCAAACTGTTACACAATGATTAAGCGACAATTAAATACAAAAACAAGGAGATTTAACAACTTCCCATTTTTAATCAATTAAAATTTATATAACTAAAAGTTACCTATCACTCCTCGCCACCATCTGTGTCTTCAAAAGTTCTCCTAAGAAATCGATACAACTTTTCCTGTCATTGAGGTAAAGTAAATTTCAATTATATTTTCAAAACCTGCATTTGTAGACGAGGAATTTAATGTTTGAGGTAAAAAAAACGAATAAGGTACTTGTGAGCCACCCCTGTCGCGTTCAGATGGATCATTAGTCTTTCTTCACCTTTAATAGCATTGTGACTGTTTCGAAATCACTTTAAACAAATTGAATTTGTTGTCCGATAAAGCAAGCTGAATAATATGCAAACTAAAAACAATCAGAAAATTTGACAACACCTTTTCCATACAGAAGCAGGGGAGCCGCAGACGGACTTGATACAGTTGATCAAAGACAACCGATCGTTTCTTCGAGAGGAAATCGAGGTCCAAACCTTGATTGGCGAGTTTTTAGAAAATCAAAGACTGAAGAAAATGTTCAGAGATCAGGAGCTTACTGAGCTGAAGAGATTTGTGGCGAAGGATAAGCTTGAGGCTGCAGACTACTTCCTGAAATGTTTACTAGACAGAGATCCCAAGAGAAGACAATCTTGTATTGACACTTTGAAAATGAAAACGAAGACAAAAATCTTTGAAAAACTCCTAAACTTAGGATCGATGTACAGTAAGTAACAAATATATATCAAAGCTGTTTATGTGTACTGCTAACCGTATAAGCCAGACACTTCGTAGACGAATGGACCTGAACTGAATTCCGTTTGCAATGCACACACTACGAATCAAGAGATAAACAGTTTTGTAATTTCTTGTTTAGCGATCAAAAGGATAAATCAAGGTCAAGATGACCAGGTAATTATAGTACTCAGCAATAATTAAAAGTATTCATATTCTGAATAGAAAATATATCATTACTTGCAATATGAAATAAACATTGTAATTTCACTTTACAAAAAAATAAATTCCATTGCAGGAAATTCACAAGGGATCAAAGAAAATATTCTTCACCACTATGAATTAGTTGTGGATGAAATCGATCCATCTCAGTTTGAGGACACCTTCATGTACAGAGAAATTCTGGACAAGAAATTTTTCGAGGATCTAGGAGGAACACAACTCAGAAGGCGGGCTAGAGCAGTCAGCTTCTTAAAGGAGGTGTTGGACAAAGGCGGTAGAGCACTCTTTGCCCTCGTGGACGTCTTGAGAGAGATGGGGTGTGATGAGCTCGTGGAAAAGCTTACTTCTTTTGACGAAAAATCGCTAAAATCGAAGCAGCAGAGAAAAGGTGATTAAGATTTCCTGTAAATCGTTCTTCTGTAGAATGTGGTGATAAAATGATATCAACGTAATTTTGCCAGGAGTACAGAATATATATATATATATAAATATATATATATATATATATATATATATATATATATATATATATATAAACAAATATATAAACAAGAACAATGATACCCAAATATTTTATACTTACCCATTTCAACTTTTAAAATCTATAAAATTGTTTATTAGCGTCAAATACTATTTCATTCACAGACATGCAATTTTCTATTTGATGGAAGAACAAACCCCACTTTGATCAAAACAATTTGTCCTGTGTCACTTTATTTCATGCGAATCATATTGAATAATGTCGCGGTATAGAGTAATAGCTGATATTATTAGACGTTGTATAATTAAAAATAATAATAGTTGATCATTTTGTACTAATTTTACTTTATATACAGTGCGCGTGTGCAACGATGACAGAAAGGATTACGTAAAAGTGGAAGTTGTCAATGCAACTACTCCAGAGGTTTTGATGTGGTCATGCTGCATGACAGTAATTGTTGCAAAGAAACAGAAAGGTAAAATTATAATTCGAGATGAGCAGTGAAAGAAATTTGCTACAAGAATTTCAGAAAGGGGACTTGGGGGTTAGCAATCGGAAACGGTTGAATTCCCAGTGTTATATTTCTTTCCATCACTATGGATGAAATTTTGGTATGGAATATCAGATAACAAGTAATTCAGTTTTCACGGTGCAAAATAACGGACAATAGTGATCAGCTTTTTTATTACCAGACAATCGAAAGGTTATAAGGTTATAACTTTATATTATAAGAAAATAGTGTACTACATATCCTGCGATGACTCTTGTATGATATAATTATTTGTTTAAATTGCCTCCCCTTCCCCAACGTCTGGGAATTATTAGAATATACCATGGATAATTTGCACTCTCATGTTATTTGATCAACATATTGCTCGTGTATTTACCTCAACCTAAGATTCATTCTCTTCTTTAATTCTGATAGGAGTTTAAAAATTCCTCATGCAGATAATATCTCCTTTCACATATAAAGGTCATTAGTGTACATGTATTGGGTATTACGGCCAAATAGCAGGTATTCCAGTAAATCAATATCAACCCTGTATTGTGTCATCTTGAATAGCAGGTATTCCAGTAAATCATTATCAACCCTGTATTGGGTCATCTTGAATAGCAGGTATTCCAGTAAATCAATATCAGCCCTGTATTATGTCATCTTGAATAGCAGGTATTCCAGTAAATCAATATCAACCCTGTATTATGTCATCTTGAATAGCAGGTATTCCAGTAAATCAATATCAACCCTGTATTATGTCATCTTGAATAGCAGGTATTCCAGTAAATCAATATCAACCCTGTATTATGTCATTTTGAATAGCAGGTATTCCAGTAAATCAATATCAACCCTGTATTGTGTCATCTTGAATAGCAGGTATTCCAGTAAATCAATATCAGCCCTGTATTATGTCATCTTGAATAGCAGGTATTCCAGTAAATCAATATCAACCCTGTATTATGTCATCTTGAATAGCAGGTATTCCAGTAAATCAATATCAACCCTGTATTGTGTCATCTTGAATAGCAGGTATTCCAGTAAATCAATATCAACCCTTTATTGTGTCATCTTGAATAGCAGGTATTCCAGTAAATCAATATCAACCCTGTATTGGGTCATCTTGAATAGCAGGTATTCCAGTAAATCAATATCAACCCTGTATTATGTCATCTTGAATAGCAGGTATTCCAGTAAATCAATATCAACCCTGTATTATGTCATTTTGAATAGCAGGTATTCCAGTAAATCAATATCAACCCTGTATTGTGTCATCTTGAATAGCAGGTATTCCAGTAAATCAATATCAGCCCTGTATTATGTCATCTTGAATAGCAGGTATTCCAGTAAATCAATATCAACCCTGTATTATGTCATCTTGAATAGCAGGTATTCCAGTAAATCAATATCAACCCTGTATTGTGTCATCTTGAATAGCAGGTATTCCAGTAAATCAATATCAACCCTGTATTATGTCATCTTGAATAGCAGGTATTCCAGTAAATCAATATCAACCCTGTATTGTGTCATCTTGAATAGCAGGTATTCCAGTAAATCAATATCAGCCCTGTATTATGTCATCTTGAATAGCAGGTATTCCAGTAAATCAATATCAACCCTGTATTATGTCATCTTGAATAGCAGGTATTCCAGTAAATCAATATCAACCCTGTATTGTGTCATCTTAAATAGCAGGTATTCCAGTAAATCAATATCAACCATGTATTGTGTCATCTTGAATAGCAAGTATTCCAGTAAATCAATATCAACCCTGTATTATGTCATCTTGAATAGCAGGTATTCCAGTAAATCAATATCAACCCTGTATTGTGTCATCTTGAATAGCAGGTATTCCAGTAAATCAATATCAACCCTGTATTGTGTCATCTTGAATAGCAGGTATTCCAGTAAATCAATATCAACCATGTATTGTGTCATCTTGAATAGCAGGTATTCCAGTAAATCAATATCAACCCTGTATTATGTCATCTTGAATAGCAGGTATTCCAGTAAATCAATATCAACCCTGTATTGGGTCATCTTGAATAGCAGGTATTCCAGTAAATCAATATCAACCCTGTATTGTGTCATCTTGAATAGCAGGTATTCCAGTAAATCAATATCAACCCTGTATTGGGTCATCTTGAATAGTATTGTGTCATCTTGAATAACTTTCTTTTAAAAAAATGATAAACCCCCAACCAACAGATTGTGAAAATAATGTGTCCTTCTCTATGACACAAACGGTGTTTATGGCTAATATAGGATATCAAGCTCTTCCTTAATACGTAGACAATGCTACACTAAGACCTCAAATTATAATTAATAAATCTAAATATCTGAATATCTTCATGTATATATATATATATATATATATATATATATATATATATATATATATATATATATATATATATATATATATATATATATATATATATATATATGAAAGTGTAAGTAAAAGAATGAAATACTCCTCCACTTCTGTAAAATTAAACGCAAAAAATGCATTCTCTTGGCAAGACAGATGGTAGTGTGGTGACGATAGTTAAAGTCATATACGTTCTCCACACTGGGTAGACGGAGTTACACAACCGTGACTACAACCGGTCAAAAGCCAATTACATACATGTATGCAAACTATATATTTTCTCAACAGCTCTCTATAAATAGGCCAGTAAATTGGGAGCGTTAATATCTAATTTAAATCTCCATTATCTACATGTTTATTAACCATAACTTTCTCATAAAGCTCTTTCAAAAAAGGTCGGTTAATTAGGATGAACAAAACATGTAAAGGCTCCACTTGTCTAACATGAAACACAAATGAACTGATATATTATTAGCATGCGACGGGCAGATGTAGCATATCGACTAAAGAATAAATAATGGCGAGTGGGGTGTGGGTCGGGTTAAGTTATGACTATCTCATTCGGAATGAAAACTCAACATTTTCTATTATGATGCTAATATAGAATAGAAATGAAACTTTAGACACAAATGCCATGAAATAATAAGCTACTCAGATCACATACAAATACCAGTGTTAGTTCAAATTGTAACACCATTCTAATATATATATATATATATATATATATATATATATATATATATATATATATATATATATATATATATATATATATATATATATATATAGAGAGAGAGAGAGAGAGAGAGAGAGAGAGAGAGAGAGAGAGAGAGAGAGCTTGAGATGGAGTATCTGATCTCAAGTTTAGTTAATTCGTGCTTTGAATTACATTACCGGGGCATTGCAAGTCATAGTAAAACGCTGCGCCACTCAGCAAATTTTCAAAGAATTGCATCCCGAATATAATATGGGGACCATCTATTGACAAAAGATGCTGACACTCTCTGTCAAAAAATGGGGTTAGCAGACACAAGAAGCAAAATAAATAAATTTTCCATTGATAGTCCATACCTAAAAATAAAAAAATTACTGTATCTGAATATTAGACAAAATTTGCAGGATATTAAACAATACTACAACTACAAAAGACATTTAATTATATAACTTTATTAACAATACTACAACTACAAAAGACATTTAATTATATAACTTTATTAACAATACTACAACTACAAAAGACATTTAATTATATAACTTTATTAACAATACTACAACTACAAAAGACGTTTAATTATATAACTTTATTAACAATACTACAACTACAAAAGACATTTAATTATATAACTTTATTAACAATACTTAGTAATCAAATTATATTCATCAGGATTCTGGACTCAAATTGTTTCTAACTTGTGAGGTTGGTTAGTTGTTTGTTTGCTCGTTTTAACGGCACTTTCAGCACATTATTGACCATATCACACCTAGGAAACTTGAGTTAAGCACGTTATTGACCATATAACACCTAGGAAACTTGAGTTAAGCACGTTATTGACCATATAACACCTAGGAAACTTGAGTTAAGGACGTTTCCCAGGGACACACAGAGGCAGCTGATCCTTTGATTATGAGTCAAGTTACCAAATGGGGTATCGCGGCTGCCTTAATTGTAACGAGATTACTACCATGCTTGAAAATATAACTGAAAATATCTTTAAAAAATAAAAAAAAATACGTTCACGATGAGAATTGATTTATCATGGATTATTGTACAGACGTGCTACCAGTTGGGCTGTGACCACCAGCTGCAAGTAGATCACCAATAAGGCCTTTTACTGAGTAAACTAATGTTTCGCTTTGAACAGATACAATATTTTATAACAGAAATTAGAGACGGATTATAAAAAAGTAAGTACACATTATTTACTTACGTGTTATAACATCGATTGACCAGTAAAGCACACATACAGCTCTTATTCAATGCTGATATGTGCGAACGGACCATACACAGCAATGGCGACCATAAACAGCACTCCGCTTGTCTCTGACCGAGTTATCAGAATAAACAAATGACAAAATCAACTCTTTATTCTTCTACCATGATTAGAGAGCTAATTATTATGCGACAATTTGTTTTTATAGAATTTGCCACCATGTCAACTGACGTTCACAGTGGTGGAGACTCATGCAAAATATTGTTTAACGTTAGAAAACCAGATCATTTCTTTCCTCTTAGCCACCATTTACCGCTTTGATTTTTGAAAGTAAGAGTATATAGAATAGATCAGGTGCACAGATCGACTATACTAATGAGTCCATTCCAAAAACAACATACGTATGAAACTTGATTATGTTAGGAATGTTTTAATAACAGAATATCCCATTTTATCAAACAACTAAAGATAGTATCTTACAGAGTTTGATTCCGTTCCATTAAGACAGATTGAGCAACACTGTCAATATTATATGAAATGTTTTCTCCCATGAGGGAGTGTTACTGTGATAGGTCTTAATCGAGACATACCCCAGCATGCCATTCTGTTTCAAGATATATTTGTAATCAGAGATTTTTTATTCCCAAACGTAACTGTAAGTTAACAGCGTTCATGCTTTCATACCTCAATGTCGCGTTGATGTTTTAGTTACCCATGTGGTTGTACAGCTGAATATTTTGCAAATCATGTCTTTGAATTTTATATTTTCCTATATATTGCATTTTATGTATATGATAGCCCTCTGGTGCTTCGTTGAATGGATCCTCAGTACACCTGACACATAATATGTTTTCGCTTTTTTAGATGACAAGAACGCAGATATTTCAGACGTTTTAAGCACGGATAAAGAACCAATATACGAAAATTGGCGGAATGAACAACCAACGTATGCAAATGTCTCAAAGAATGAAACTGATGAGGGTATCTGCGATACAGAGGACGTCGGTAGTGTCTTTCGACGTTCAAAGACTGAAATGAGACAGTTTGAGCGTTCTGTCACACAACCAGAACCATCGTTTGGTCATGAATCGGACGAAAAATCTGGCAAGGTTTTGACATTCCCGCTTGCAAGAGGAACTGAGAGAGGAAAGCAATTATAACGCACGCAACTTAATTTTGCGGCAAAATGTAAAGCCGACAGTGCTACTGATCTGAGTCAGTGAACAATGTAACTCAGACTTACAATGTGCACTATAAAAAGTTATATGGACATTTTCTTCTGTCTTCATAAGATTAGGAGCCATAAAATTACTTTAGTAAAGCGACATAACCTTTAAAAACAATATTAAAATGAAATAAAGACCGTGTCCCATGTATTATTGAGCACTGCTACGGGTCTGTTTGTTCTGGACAAAGCCAAACTTAGTGGGTATTTATCCATAAAAGAGGATCGATTTTATACCTAACCACTGTAAGCCGACATCACAAAAGTTGAGAGATTTTTTTTTTAATTATGTATCTCCTAATTTTCAAAGTAAGTCAAAAAGATGATATTACATCATGCACTGAGCCAAAATAAAATCAAAAATAAAATCAAAGCGTACTTTAAAGCAATATTTATCATAGGGCGCATTGGAGTACGTTACAATTTTTTAATAAAAGAATTTTTAATCAAACACAAGCATTTTAGCAATAAATTCCGGGGGTACCTGTCTATTTGTCAGAGGTATAGGAATCAATATCCCCAAAAAGTTATTTTTTTCTTTACCTGTTTGATAGCTTCACATAATCAACATTACACTGGTAATACACATTATATTAATGCGACCAGTCATGTAAAGACATTTATCAGGGTGACATCCATACCAAACCCAACCTTCCTATTAACGAGACTTAATGTTCAGCTTTCATAAAACAGGTGAAATCAACCATTTTCTAATGTTTTCTCTCAGTATTTGAAGCAGAGCATGCCATTCTGTTCCACAACAGTCTTCGAAAGTTACATTGTCGTGTGTGCTTAAAGGATTAGTTACGTATTAAAGAAGCATAAAACAAATCGACCGTTCATGGAAAAATCACACTCTACGGACTGCGTAAATGTTTAACCACACAGCTTAAAGAAGCATTTTCCTTAAGGTTTAGACTGCGAATCGGGAAACCGACGTATTGTTATATCGGTCTATATCTGTATTACAGTGCACAGTGTTAATTAACTGCAAAGTGAAAGCTCGACTGGGACGTTTATTAGAACATGCAAAATGTGATCATCATGCTTGGTCATGAAGTTTATTTTATATACATTGCTTTCTTCTTTTTATTCAACATAAAACAGTATATTTCTGTCTTCCAATAGGATGCATATAGATAATATCACACGTATTAAACACCACTGTATCAATTGCATCACACCGCACTGATGGTATTGAAGGTATGAAGGTGTACATTATTGTTAATATCGTGATGTTTCTCTATTATAAGTTAAGTATTTTTATTCATCCATGAACCATTGAAATGCTGTCCCCCATGAATTTGCAAGTTTTTCATAACGTAGAATTGACATATTGGCTGAATGTTTCCGTATCGTATTGTTGCTTTTAGTGCAAAGATATAAGATAAGTGAGCCTACTCTCCCCTAACTAATACTTAGAAACAAAACTCATGCTAAAGCAAAGCGTACCATCAGTGAAAAAATATAATCAAAATGGAAACAGTTAAAAGGTGAAATTAAAGAAAATGTTACAAATTTACATATCAACCACATAAACAACATGATTGGAAACTTGACCTCAGATTCGAAACCATTCTGGAAATACATTATCAGCCAAATGAAGGACTCACATGGCATTCCTCCACTTAAGACAAATACCAAATTAGTAGAAACAGATTCCGAAAAGACTGAAACACTGAACACACAATTATGCAGTGTTTTTAGCCACTTCAGTGAGATGGCTTCACCAGGTAACTTCCTAAAAGTACCAGAAATGAATAATATAATAGTAACGTGTTTAGGAGTTCAAAACTTGGTACATAGTTTAAACCCATCAAAAGCTTGTGGTCCGGATAATATACATCAAAAAATACTTAAGGATTTATCTTCTGAGTTGGCGCCAGTGTTTACACACCTCTTTTAACAATCTTTGGACATTTGCAACATCCCAAAATATTGGTCTCTAGTAAATATATGCCCACTGTTCAAAAAAGGTCATCGCGCAATGGCCAGTAATTACCGCCCAATCTTACTCACCAGTGTTCTTTGAAAAGTGCTTGAGCATATTGTCTGTTCTAACATCATGAAGCATTTGGATAACTAGTCTATCATATAAGATAAACAACACGACTTCCGGAAATTACACAGCTACGAAACGCAACCATGTTTTGTTATTGATGATTGGGATAAACGTTTAGATATAAGGGACCAAGTAGACATTTTGTATTACTTTTTGAAAAGCTTTGACACTGTCCCCCAAGAATTGTTAAAGAGTATATTATTTCATTATGGAATTGCAGGCAAAACTTTACGCTGGATAGACTCTTTTTTATGTTTTCGAGGACAATGTGTGGTTGTAAATGGTTAAAAATCTGGTTGATCCAAAGTAGCTTCTGGAGGCACAGTGCTCTTCTCCTTGCACATCATTAATATCATGATTGAAACTGACTCGGAAATTCGCCTCTTTGCAGATGAATGTATGCTACAGATCAATCAAAATCGAGCAGGATATTAAGAATTAACAAATGATATTAATAAACTAGGACAGTGGGCACGAAAATGGAGCATGCGATTCCAACCTAAAAAATGCCACATAATGCAAATGAAAAGAAAGATATGCCATAAAACAGTCTGTCATATTCATTGGAAGGTTCTAGTTTAGAAAACCTCAATCAAATAAAATATTTAGGGGTCACAATCACTAGTGATCTGAAATGGAACCTTCAAATTCAAGAATAATGCACCAAAGCTAATCGTACTTTAGTCGTTTTAACATGTAACAAATCATTGTGCCACAAAATGCGAAAGAATTAGCTTACAAGGGTTTAGTTAGACCTATTTTAGATTATGCTTGTACGGTTTGGGACCCCACCGCCCTTAAAAAGTTTTAGAAGATGAAATTGAAAAAAATCCAGAAGCGAGCATCCATGTTTGTTACATCTGATTACGATTATACCCCTGGAAGTATTACCTCAATATTGAATAAGTTGTCTTAGAAACCGTTCAAAAATGTAGACTGGAAAATAGATTAAAACTTTTCTATCAAGGTCTGAAAAACAAGGCAAAAATACCTTGCCACAACTTAATCGAACCAAAACGAACCTGATAGTTACAAATTTAGTTTTTACCCCCAAAACAACCAAAGACTGAAATTCATTACCACAAGTATTAATCACAATTGCCGAACCCTAAGAAAACCCATTTGAAATCTTTTCAAATTTAAGACGGACACATTTCATCTAAAAATAAGTTCTTGTTGTAAAGGTTGACGCTGCGCGGTGCAACAGTGTCATTATGATGTAGCACTGAACTAATCAAGATCAAGATCAAGATCAGGAGCACGTAAACAAGGGACAGATAACACATGGCAGCTTGGAGAAGATAAATCGACCTTCTTTTGCTTCCCTTGTGTAAATCAGATACAGATACTATATATGTAGCGTGAAATAGTTTTTGACCTCTGTCTCAGAGATGTGTGCCTTGTTTACACGTGGACTTATTACGATAGTCGCCCTTGCGCTGTGTCCATTTTGGGTTAGGTTCGACACATTCCAGACAGAGGGGAGGCAGGTACAAGCGTTTTGTATCTGCATCCCTGAGAGTTCTCTTCTCTTCGTTGCATGTATGTAATCATCCTGTTCTTTGTAAATTCAAAATTTTACCATTTTTTTTGTCCTTGTAGATTTTAAAATATTTTTCTCACGTGCTATGGTAACATAATATAAGTGTCGAAAAGAATTGTCTTTGAATTCTCAGTAATTGTATTTCTCTTTTATACTTAGTAGGAAATTGTAAAATAGATTGTTCTATCTTTGTTAGACATGTATATTTTGTAATTAGGAAAAAGAAGTAACAATATAATTGATTTCTGTCATTATTGTTTGTGATTATGACAATAATTGTGTTGTTACAAATGTTTTTCGCTGCCAACTTCATGCTCTACAATAATTATTTTGGAAACAAATTCTTATTACTTTGGAAGTTATAAACCTTTGATTTTTCTACTTTTATGACCTTACATTGGAAATTGTGTATTTATTTCAATTCGTGCACAACGATTTTAGTATTATTCAGGACTTTTTGTTTCATACAAGATATCAAGTATATTTTGGGCACTTTTGATTAATTAGTTAAGTGATTATTTACAGAAAATAATATTTTCAAATACAGAAATTCTAGTGAAATATGTTCATAGGCCTTAAATAATTTGTAGAATAAGTGGAATAATTTCATATTTGTTTTAAAATGTAATTGTTGATTTTGAATGTTGTTTTGATTTAATATAGCAAACTGCATCTGAACGCCTGAGATTTGTTTTCTCAACGTTACAGTATCGAACTGATCACGTCTCACAATCACGCAAAAATGTAACACCTATTCCGAATTCCCTCGATGTTGTGACACCTCTCAAGTCACTGTGACAAAGCGAAGGTCAAAACGATCTCACTACTCTCACCTTTTGTTCTGCGGAGTTTTCCCTGCAAAACCTTTCAATAGAATTGTGGTGAGAACACAACTTTGATGATCAATTTGCAGAAAGGACAATACATCATCATCATCATAAATATTCCCCAATACCTCATTTTCCATCACATTTACAATCAAATCGTTTAAAGTTGATTCATTTCTTCCCCATTTGTCGACTTTGCGGACCTAAAGTGTCAAGAAGTCTACCTCTTTAATCTATATGAAATTGATTTCGGTAAAAATACACAAACCTTCTACAACATGCTGAGATATTTGATTTAAAATTGTGACATATTATTTGAATGATTCCGGCTTCGTTAAAGAGAAAGCAACAGCTTTTTAAACGCATTCTATGTAATTTAAGCATGTCCGTAAATATAACACACACACACACACACACACACACACACACACACACACACACACAGACACACACAGAGCTCAAAATTTACTCTCATCACTGCCGGATTGATAATACTGAATTGGTTAGTACTTCTTGAAATTTGTGTAGCAGAGGGCTGTTGAAAAACTAAGGATTGATGAGAGTTGTGATGATGATTGCAAGGATTGATGAGAGTTGTGATGATGATTGCATAGTTTTCGAGGTATTGAGACTATTAATCCCGAGTAAGTCAACACCCATGAGAGGAGTAATTGCTTTACCTGCACAACAACTGATCTTGAAGTTTAGACACTTCAAGACTACTAAACAACTTCTGATAATAAATTTTATGCCAAACTTTGTCAGACATATGTCCTCTCATCAACTCAGTATTTGTATATCAAAAACTCACTATGGTTCTTTCCGTACTCAGTCAATGATAATTAAATATGCATTTCAATTCTACATAAATGATTATACTCAGTAAATAAAATCTCCTGATACATCTAAATTAATGTTGAAACATCCGTGTAGATCGTATAGTAAGAGACCCATTCATTACTAATTATAAGGAAACCTTCTTCTAGATCGTATCGAAAGAGACCCAATTCATTACTAATTATATGAAACCTACGTAGAGATCATATAGAAAGAGACCCAATTCAGTACTCATTACTAATTATAATGAAACCTCCATGTAGATCGTATAGAAAGAGATCCAATTCATTACTAATTATAGTGAAACTTCCGTGTAGATCATATAGAAAGAGACCCATTCATTACTAATTATAAGGAAACCTTCTAGTAGATCGTATCGAAAGAGACCCAATTCATTACTAATTATATGAAACCTCCGTAGAGATCATATAGAAATTCAGTACTAATTATAATGAAGGCAATCATGTTTAACTTAACAAATAAACATTGTAAACTACAGACTCTTTATCTCAATAAATCTTTTAAGTTCAGTATTACCGTCATTACTTCACAAGACGTAAAACTTCCACATTTAGGACGGGAGAGGGGCTAGGATTTTTTTTAGCTTGAAATATTCTTGCTCTGATTTAAAGCACCCCCCCCCCCCAAAAAAAAAAAAAAACAAAAAAAAAAAAAACAAAAAAAAACAAACAAACAAACCCCAAAGCCTATTATATCCTTTACATTATTTAAGAAAAATAAATTGTCTTGAGGAAAGAGAAAAAGCAAAAATATCCCGGCTCGAAAGAAAATCCCATGCCTCCACCCTCCACCCGAAAATTAAACGGTCAATCCCTTCAAGAAATCATGAAAGTTCTATATCACTAAAGGGTTGAAACTAAATTCTAGGAATGATTAAATTTGATTAATTACAACTTTCATTTATTTATAATAATATGTACTTGGTCATGTATGGAATAATGATGATAATCAAATCCTTATTATAAATTAACATCTTATCATGAAAATTCTTTGTCTCGCTAAATCTCCAAACTTAAAGCTTCTCGACTTTATTTTAAATTTAAATTCTACACAATTGAAATTATAGAAATTCTACAGCACTAAATAATTAAGGCTAAATTATACAAATAATTAAATATATTGCACAACAGTCATTTAGTATAATTTGTACCTGGTCATAATATGCATACAAACATACCCACTGTATTTCATTTGTACCTGGTCATAATATGCATACAAACATACCCACTGTATTTCATTTGTACCTGGTCATAATATGCATACAAACATACCCACTGTATTTCATTTGTACCTGGTCATAATATGCATACAAACATACCCACTGTATTTCATTTGTACCTGGTCATAATATGCATACAAACATACCCACTGTATTTCATTTGTACCTGGTCATAATATGCATACAAACATACCCACTGTATTTCATTTGTCTGCATCAAATAATATTTGTGTATCAGAGTTACTGTCAACAATTTACACAAAAAGTCACAGTCCAAAGCGTTTAAAATTAGCAACAATTGCCTAATGGCATGAAAGTCAATTTACCTCATCTGTGTATGCATACCGATGTTCCTATACAATTTTATTTACCGGTGCCAAATAGTTTTTGATCAATCTTGCTTATCAGCTTCTCGTAATATATTGACATATGGACATACATACAGGCAGAACCAAATCTTAAAAAGCCTTCGCTGCAGGCAATAGGGGCTAAAAAAAACAACACCCCCCCCCCCCAACTATTATCAGTGGAATTGTACATTATATTATTATTATTTGAACTCTTGTCCATTATCCCGCTGTACCATGCTCTTGACTTTCTTCCGTGGTACCTACATGCATAACTTTACCGGGATATAATTTCTTTTGTACATTTTGATGATGGTGTAGATATTTCGTCGCGCATGGTGTCAGTCCTTTTTTCCTAGCCGGGAATTATGTCAAAACACTTTGGTCCTCTGCGTGATAAACACTTCTTTGAATTTTACACACAGTTTTGTTGGGCTGATAGTAACATAACATAGATAAGTTGTTTACCTGTTTTAGACCGATTTTTTATTTTGTCTTATTTCTTTCTTCTATTGTTTATCATTTGTTTGTTTATAAATATTTCCCCATCATTGTAACATGTAGGAGTCAAGAATTCTTCTTGACTTTTGTGTTTAGTGTTTGTTTTATGGATGTAAATTGTTTCTTCCCTTGACGAAGAGCTTGTTTAGCTCGAAACGTTGGGAAACTTTTTTGTATTTCCACCTTGTTAAGTTGCAGATTGATTTATCTAGATGATTTCCATAATGATAACTCTGATAATATTTGTGCAAGACGGATGCGTTATGTGCTCACCAGTATTATCTCATATGAATTGTTTTGTTCCTGTCAAATGTTTTCCTGAACACTGCAAAAAAAAAAAAAAAAAAAAAAAAATTATTCCTTGTTGAATTTCGATGTTACAGCCTTGTTGAAAGTCACCACCAGTCACTCATATATTTGCTTCGTAGAAAAGCTTTAATTTCTTCACACGCTCACGTTTAGAGTCATTTCTTTAATTATTTTCCTTACTTAGTATTGGCACCACTTGCATCTGTAAGATATAATTAAGGAGTCCGAGATTCCTACGTTCAAAAGGCCTGCAAATAGAGATTGTATCTCATTGTATATCATTAACTTCCTCGCTGACTGATTGATAGCATGTATGAGACCTGTCAATGATCTGAATATGCCCCATTTGAAGTTTGCATTAATTGAACAAAATATAAACTACAGCACTTATGGTAACTCACCACTGACAAATCCTTCCACACTTTTGATTTTATCTCATCCACAACCAATCCAGCCCCTCACACCCCCACCCCCATTTCATACTTCTGGCTCGGAATTGTTTGAAACTGCAGGAAAGCTATGAGAAAGAGGCCGACTTGTATGTATATTGTCAGCCAATAGAGCATTATTATTTCGTCAGTTTGGGACTTCAGCACACTTTGTGCTACCTCAATTCCTACATGAAACCTATGGAAACACCATAATTATTGAAAATTACAGTATATTTCAATTTCTCATTGCACAGGACTAAACATATATCTCACAGCATAGATCCATCCTCGATGTATACTTATGTCTTAAGAAAAACATATATCTCACAGCATAGATCCATCCTCGATGTATACTTATGTCTTAAGAAAAACATATATCTCACAGCATAGATCCATCCTCGATGTATACTTATGTGTTAAGAAAAACATATATCTCACAGCATAGATCCATCCTCGATGTATACTTATGTGTTAAGAAAAACATATATCTCACAGCATAGATCCATCCTCGATGTATACTTATGTGTTAAGAAAAACATATATCTCACAGCAACGATCCATCCTCGATGTATACTTATGTGTTAAGAAAAACATATATCTCACAGCATAGATCCATCCTCGATGTATACTTATGTGTTAAGAAAAACATATATCTCACAGCATAGATCCATCCTCGATGTATACTTATGTCTTAAGAAAAACATATATCTCACAGCATAGATCCATCCTCGATGTATACTTATGTCTTAAGAAAAACATATATCTCACAGCATAGATCCATCCTCGATGTATACTTATGTGTTAAGAAAAACATATATCTCACAGCATAGATCCATCCTCGATGTATACTTATGTGTTAAGAAAAACAAATATCTCACAGCATAGATCCATCCTCGATGTATACTTATGTGTTAAGAAAAACAAATATCTCACAGCATAGATCCATCCTCGATGTATACTTATGTCTTAAGAAAAACATATATCTCACAGCAACGATCCATCCTCGATGTATACTTATGTCTTAAGAAAAACAAATATCTCACAGCATAGATCCATCCTCGATGTATACTTATGTGTTAAGAAAAACATATATCTCACAGCATAGATCCATCCTCGATGTATACTTATGTGTTAAGGAAAACAAATATCTCACAGCATAGATCCATCCTCGATGTATACTTATGTGTTAAGAAAAACAAATATCTCACAGCATAGATCCATCCTCAATGTATACTTATGTCTTAAGAAAAACAAATATCTCACAGCATAGATCCATCCTCGATGTATACTTATGTGTTAAGGAAAACATATATCTCACAGCATAGATCCATCCTCGATGTATACTTATGTGTTAAGGAAAACATATATCTCACAGCATAGATCCATCCTCGATGTATACTTATGTCTTAAGAAAAACATATATCTCACAGCATAGATCCATCCTCGATGTATACTTATGTCTTAAGAAAAACATATATCTCACAGCATAGATCCATCCTCGATGTATACTTATGTCTTAAGAAAAACATATATCTCACAGCATAGATCCATCCTCGATGTATACTTATGTGTTAAGAAAAACATATATCTCACAGCATAGATCCATCCTCGATGTATACTTATGTGTTAAGAAAAACATATATCTCACAGCAACGATCCATCCTCGATGTATACTTATGTCTTAAGAAAAACATATATCTCACAGCATAGATCCATCCTCGATGTATACTTATGTCTTAAGAAAAACATATATCTCACAGCATAGATCCATCCTCGATGTATACTTATGTGTTAAGAAAAACAAATATCTCACAGCATAGATCCATCCTCGATGTATACTTATGTGTTAAGAAAAACATATATCTAAGAGCATAGATCCAACCTCGATGTATACTTATGTCGTAAAGAAAAACATATATCTCACAGCATAGATCCATCCTCGATGTATACTTATGTGTTAAGAAAAACATATATCTCACAGCATAGATCCATCCTCGATGTATACTTATGTGTTAAGAAAAACATATATCTCACAGCATAGATCCATCCTCGATGTATACTTATGTGTTAAGGAAAACATATATCTCACAGCATAGATCCATCCTCGATGTATACTTATGTGTTAAGAAAAACAAATATCTCACAGCATAGATCCATCCTCGATGTA
The DNA here is from genome assembly GCA_029931535.1 of Margaritifera margaritifera. Taxonomy (NCBI): domain Eukaryota; kingdom Metazoa; phylum Mollusca; class Bivalvia; order Unionida; family Margaritiferidae; genus Margaritifera; species Margaritifera margaritifera. The sequence goes on from JAQPZY010001480.1 coordinate 1,837,341, forward strand.
TACTTATGTGTTAAGGAAAACATATATCTCACAGCAACGATCCATCCTCGATGTATACTTATGTCTTAAGAAAAACAAATATCTCACAGCATAGATCCATCCTCGATGTATACTTATGTGTTAAGAAAAACAAATATCTCACAGCATAGATCCATCCTCGATGTATACTTATGTGTTAAGGAAAACATATATCTCACAGCAACGATCCATCCTCGATGTATACTTATGTCTTAAGAAAAACAAATATCTCACAGCATAGATCCATCCTCGATGTATACTTATGTGTTAAGAAAAACAAATGATCCGCTGCATTTTTCAAAACTGCATGCGCTTTGAACTTAGTCACCCATCCCGCACCTAACGAATAAATTGCTACTTTCCTAAACCAAGCTAAAAAAAAAAAAAAAAAAAAAAAAGGAAAAAAGGCCCCAACAGTGCCCGAGAAGAACCTTTCTTTCTCATTTTAATTATTGATATCTTCAACTTTGAAAGAAATTGTTACTCAATTTATACTTCTCATGTCAACAAAACATTGCCTCCCGAACCCGTATATCCTTTATTTTATGTTCATTCACTATTACACTGGTTCCAATATTCATATATTATTTGTATCGTGAGTCCTTCAGTTGAACTGTGGTAATAGGGTGTGGTTTTCAGTAGCATAGGTTAATGTGCTACTTTTAACAAAAGATCTAGAGTTCTAGTTTCTTGTTGTATTAATGAATAGTATGTCTATCGCTCCGCTTTAATCTTGTCTGACTCTGTCTCCCCATTAGGGGTCTAGGGGATATAATTTGTATAAATATACTGACCTTTAATTTTTGTGGTATTTGCGCTTCACTGTGATACGGACCTACCAGATTCGATCATCGATGATGGCTATACTTTCTCTTCTTTCCTGTTACATATGCAGGGTTTGAAATACACAGTAGCAAGTAACACATTTGCTATATATTTTATGGTCTTGTTACCTTATGAAAATCACGTAGAAAGTTTTTGCTGCTAAGAATTTTGGAAACAAAGAACTCCTTTTGATCTGAAATAGCCTTTCCAACACCTTTCTCTTGACGAGGATGACGGTCGAAATTACTGAAGTTTACATCAAAATGAAATTCGATCGATATGTTTGGTATTTGCTGGCATTTTCTAGAAAGCGCTTTCACAATGATAATGGTAATGTTATTGTTTAAAAATCATCCACGGGATATGGATTAATGGAATCCGTGAGGAATTCAGTGTTATTTCCACCCAAAGTGGATGACAACAATATAATAGGAATCAGAAAGTTGTTTAAAGAAACTGAGGCCGAATACGTCTTAGATTAAAGAAAAACAAATTCACTTGGTAAGCCCTTTGCTGCTGGATTAAAAAGTAGTTACCAACAACTGGATACCCGCTACTTCATGTTCAATTCTAATCTGATATGTATGTATGTATATCCTGTATGTATGTATGTATGTATGTTTGTACGCATGTATGTATGTATGTATGTATGTATGTATGTATGTATGTATGTATGTATGTATGTATGTATGTATGTATGTATGTATGTATGTATGTATGTATGTATGTATGTATAATGCAGGCACTCTGCTAAAGCAATATATCTAGCCGTTTTAGCATTTTTTTCTTCACATGTGAGAAGTACTATTTTACATATGTCAAAAAATAATTTCGCATGTGCAATCGTGTTACTTGATTCCACATATCAGAGAAAGAATTTTGTATGTGAAATCGTTTGACTTGATTGCACATATCTGAAAAGGAATTTTTCATGTAAAATCGTGTGCCTTGATTACTCATAACTGAAAAGGAATTTTATATATGTGAACTTGTTTTTCACACTATAAAAAATAATTTATTTCACATATATACTAAACATTCACGCCTGTGAAAAATAATATACCATCATTGTATATAAAAAAATTTCACATATGTAAAATATACTATATTTATCACATATGTGAAATTCTTTTTCATTTCAGTGAAAATCTTTGATGTGAAATTCTTTCTTACATATTTCAAATTTTTCTTTTTTAACTTCTGTGCCATTTATTTCACAGATGTAAAAATATATTTTACAGTGAATACATAATTTTTAATCCAAGAAAAACAGTTTTATATGATGGGAAAATAAATCAGCCTTTATTTTACATTTGTAAAAAATGTTCACATAGGCAAACTTGTTTTTCGCATGTGAAATAGTATTCAACAAAAACGAAAACAGAAATTAATGTGGCAGTAAAACTGTTAGCCATAGTCATGTGTCTTATTTATAGATGGTTCATAAAAAAGACAAACATATCAACACACTTTTGTTACGACTCTATGGTCTAAGAAAAATGTAACAGAAAGAAAGTGAAACCAACAAATCAAGTAAAAATCAACAAGCAATTTATTACTAGATAATTAAAATGAAAAATCAAAAAGTCACTTACAGTAATGTGTTTTGAAATCCTAATAATCCAATAAGAATGATTTTTCTAATCACAAGTCCTAAATATAGAATGTTCCGAATTCACGGCTGTGTCCTTGAATGTTATGATGTGCTAATGGTCTCCAAAGTTCTGATGTACTAGTAATCTTGATGTGCTGATGTCAAAATGAAGTATTCCAAAATATCTGAATAAGTTCACTTAAATTCCAAAATCATCAATTAAAAATCAAAAATCCAAATGTTTATGAGCACTGTTATAATCCAATGAATATTTAAAATAATTCCTCTCTTAGAATTTGGAATGAATTTTCACAACTGTAATAGCTCTTTACAAGACTGATGGTAATGTCGAACTGAAAAAATGTCCACCAAACATGGTATATATAAAGATTGGTCACATGACAGAATGTTCTAGAACATGAGTCATCTTAATGTAATTTTACTTGTAAACAAAATTCAACCTTGACCTTCAAATTGAGAAAACATATTGATCAAAACAACCTAATTCAAGGACACTAGTTAAACATGCTCTTCCTGACAACACCAAGACCCAAGCAAATATCAAAGTGAAGAAACATTTATAACTCCCCAAAACACCTACAACATTATACAAACATCATACATAACACCTCCCCTCATAAAGAAAAAGAAAGATTTATATAATAAAGCTTTCTTTTGAATATACATCTAATACTACAATAACCAAAATTACATAAGAACATGTTTTACGATACTGGACTTAATTACATCAAGCAATATTACATTTCTAGGCACGTGAGAGTGCATCTGCAATCACATTGTCTTTTCCCCTAATGTGTTTAATGTCAATGTTATATTCTTGCAATATCAAACTCCATCTCAACAATCTCCGATTTTTATCTTTCATTTTGTTGATGAAAGTAAGGGGATTGTGATCACTGTACACAATGATTGGAGAAAGAGCTGAGGTAACATACACTTCAAAATGCTGTAAAGCCAATATCAAAGCCAAACATTCCTTCTCAATTGTGGAATAATTTTTCTGGTGCTTGTTTAGTTTTTTAGAAAAATAACACACAGGGTGATCCACACCACTTTTGTCCTCCTGAATCAATACTCCACCAACCCCTACATCACTTGCATCAACAGATAATTTAAATGATTGGCTGAAATTTGGTGCAGAAAGAACTGGTGCATTCTTAAGCATGGCCTTTAACTTGTCAAAAGATTCCTGACACTTGTCAGACCAACAAAATTTGGTTTTCTTACTCAATAAACTTGTCAAAGGTTCAGCAATTTTGGAAAAATTGGAACAAAATTTCCGATAATATCCAGCCATACCTAGAAATCGCATCAGTTGCTTTTTACAAATTGGAACTTGAAATTCAGAGATAGCTTTGACCTTAGCTTCTATAGGTTTAACTTGACCTTGTCCCACAATATGTCCTAAAAATGTGACACAAGCATGGCAAAACTCACTTTTGCTCAAATTAATTGTCAGATTCGCATCGCTGAGTCGATCAAAGAATTTTCGAATGGTTTCCAAATGATCTTCCCAGGTGTTGTTGTAGATAATGACGTCATCGATATAAGCGTCACAATTATCAAGACCAAATGTTATCATGTTCATCAGACGTTGAAACGTTGCAGGCGAATTTTTCATTCCAAACGGCATGACTTTATATTGATAAAGTCCATCTGGAGTTACAAATGTTGAAATTTCTTTTGCCCTTTCCGTCAGTGGAATTTGCCAGAATCCTTTTAAAAGGTCAAACTTGGTGACATATTCCGCATTTCCAATTATATCAATGCAATCGTCCATTCTTGGGATTGGAAATGAATCAGTTTTGGTGACAGTGTTGACTTTTCTATAGTCAGTACATATACGGAATGTATTATCTGGCTTGGGAACAAGAATACATGGTGAACTCCAGTTACTTTTACTTGGTTCTATGAAATCATTCTCCAGTAAATACTGAATTTCTTTCTTCAGATAGTTCTGTTTGAGAAGATTCATCCTATAAGGATGCTGTTTCACAGGCGCAGAATCTACAATGTCAACGTCATGATAAATTTTACTTGTCCGTGTTGGAACATCAGGAAACAAGTGCTCATAGTCATGTAATAGCTGTTTTAGTTCATTTCCTTCCTGTTGTTGTAGATGTGAAAGTTTCTGGTCTAGGTTGTTCAATATTTCTGAATTCCGAAGATTGGTTATACCAGAGTCATTATAGTCTGATCGTACTCCATCGTTGATATCTTCACTGTGTGGGACAGGTACAACTAAATTAACAGAATAATTAGCTGAGCTATCTCTGTCAAAATATTCCTTTAACATATTTATATGACAAAGTTGTTTCTGTTTCCGTCTCCCAGGAGTGTTAATGATATAATTTAAGTCATTTACTTTCTTTTCAACGGTATAAGGACCAAAAAATTTAGCCTGAAGAGGATTCTGAGGTATGGGAAAGAGAGCCAGAACTTTGTCACCAGGTTTAAAACTCCTTTCCTGTGAATTTCTGTCATACCTTAATTTCATTTTTGACTGGGTAGTGTGAAGATTAGTTCTTGCTACTTCACAGGCCTTTGACAACTTGTATTTGAAATCAGAGACATAATCAAGAAGATTAATCTTTGAGTCTTCATCTGAAAGAAGTTTCTCTTTCAATAATTTCAATGGTCCACGGACAGTATGACCAAAAACTAGTTCAAAGGGACTAAAACCCAACGACTCTTGAACTGATTCCCTAACAGCAAACAACAACAAATGAACACCCTCATCCCAATCCTTTTCTGTATCAAAGCAATATGATCGAATCATATTCTTCAAAGTTTGATGAAATCTTTCCAAAGCACCTTGACTTTCAGGGTGATAGGCAGAAGAATTAAACTGTTGGATGCCTAATTCATGCATAACTTGTTGGAAAATTCCAGACATAAAATTTGACCCTTGATCCGACTGGACAGATTTGGGAAGGCCAACAAGTGTAAAAAACTTCACCAAAGCTTTCACAATAGTTTTAGTTTTTATATTTCTCAGAGGAATTGCCTCTGGAAATCTTGTAGATGCACACATGATGGTCAACAAGTATTGGTTGCCTAACTTGGTTTTAGGTAAAGGACCAACACAGTCTACTATTATTCTACTAAATGGTTCATCAAATGCAGGAATAGGTTGCAGATGAGCCTTAGGTATCTTCTGATTGGGTTTTCCTACCATTTGACAAGTGTGACAAGATCTGCAGTATTTAGAAACATCACTTTTGAGTTTCGGCCAATAAAAATGATTCAAGATCTTGTGATAAGTCTTACGGACTCCTAAATGACCAGCCAAAGGAGTTTCATGGGCTAAATTAAGAATTTCCTGTCTATATGACTTAGGAACAACAATTTGATAGCTCACTGACCACTCGTCACCAGCGGGTACATCAGATGGCCTCCATTTCCTCATAAGGACCCCATTTTTCACAAAGTAACACACTGGAACTTGTGTGGCTTCAGTTTCACTAATAGCCCTCTGAAACAAACAAGATATCTTGGGATCTTGCTCCTGTTCAACGACAAGGGATTGTCGTTTGTCATCCTGATTAGAACAAAGAGAATGAGTTGCCAAAAGAGGATCACTGTGATCAATACCATTTGATTGATCAATACCTGAGGAAAAAGTGACCTCATCAAAAAACTGACCAATACATGTGTCAGCTAAAGGAATAATATCCTGATCAACATCACTCTCAAGAGCTCTTTTTGCCATAGCTCTAGTAACTGCACAAGCAGGGTACAAATCAGGGATTTCAGTTTCGACAGGATCAACTTTCTGATCCAAACAAGGCTTGTCAGTTACAAGTGGATTAACCACAACCTTATCTCCAGCTAGGTCATTGCCTAGTAATAAATGAACACCCTCTATGGGTAAAGAAGTCACTGCCCCAACAGTCACAGGTCCAGAAACTAAGTCTGATGCCAAATTTACACAATGAAGAGGAACATTTACAAAGCCGCACTCTACTCCCTGAACAAGAACACTTTCACTTGAAGAAGACTCCTCAGACAAAGGCAAAGTACCTAATAATAAAAGACTCTGAGAAGCTCCAGTGTCCCTTAATATTTTAATTGGGATAGGTTTGGCAGAATCACCAATAAGTGATATAGAACCTTCTGACATGAATGGTTCATAAGCCTCTAAAATAGAATCAGACTGGGGTTTGTTTGAACCAACAAATGTATTGCTTTCAATACAAGACCGTGACCTTGACCTCGTAGAAATAAGAGCATTTGGAAAAGCTCTGTCTTTACTCTGTTGCTTATTTTTCAACTTGAAGCAATCAGAAATAACGTGCCCTTTCGTTTTACAATAAGTGCACGTAGGAAGAGATAAGGATTTCTGATCAGTCTTATCAGATGTTTGATTCCTAACAGTTGTGCTGTTGTGAAAGTTGGAAGTACTCGAATGAGATTGAAATGGTTTTTTACCAGAAAACTGCTGAGAGGACGACTTATTGCCAAATGAAATTTTGTGAGTCAAGGAATAATCATCAGCCATACGAGCAGCATTTTCCAAAGTTTCCACATTCTGCTCGTCAAGATAGGTTTTAACATCACTATGGATGCACCTCTTGAACTCTTCAATTAACTTTCTCATGCACTCTATCCCCTCCTGGATAGGTTTTGAAATGAAATTCTGAACATTAGATGCCATTGTAAATGCTTGTTGGTTTCACACAAAAACATTTCTCTATTTAAAAATCTTTGCCAACGACAAAAAAAATTCTCCGAGACAAAATCAATATGAATTTCAAAGATAAATTTAATATCTCTAATATGCTTTAAAGAAATTCAGATCCCAGAAGACGAGCCCCCAATTTATTTTACGACTCTATGGTCTAAGAAAAATGTAACAGAAAGAAAGTGAAACCAACAAATCAAGTAAAAATCAACAAGCAATTTATTACTAGATAATTAAAATGAAAAATCAAAAAGTCACTTACAGTAATGTGTTTTGAAATCCTAATAATCCAATAAGAATGATTTTTCTAATCACAAGTCCTAAATATAGAATGTTCCGAATTCACGGCTGTGTCCTTGAATGTTATGATGTGCTAATGGTCTCCAAAGTTCTGATGTACTAGTAATCTTGATGTGCTGATGTCAAAATGAAGTATTCCAAAATATCTGAATAAGTTCACTTAAATTCCAAAATCATCAATTAAAAATCAAAAATCCAAATGTTTATGAGCACTGTTATAATCCAATGAATATTTAAAATAATTCCTCTCTTAGAATTTGGAATGAATTTTCACAACTGTAATAGCTCTTTACAAGACTGATGGTAATGTCGAACTGAAAAAATGTCCACCAAACATGGTATATATAAAGATTGGTCACATGACAGAATGTTCTAGAACATGAGTCATCTTAATGTAATTTTACTTGTAAACAAAATTCAACCTTGACCTTCAAATTGAGAAAACATATTGATCAAAACAACCTAATTCAAGGACACTAGTTAAACATGCTCTTCTTGACAACACCAAGACCCAAGCAAATATCAAAGTGAAGAAACATTTATAACTCCCCAAAACACCTACAACATTATACAAACATCATACATAACACCTCCCCTCATAAAGAAAAAGAAAGATTTATATAATAAAGCTTTCTTTTGAATATACATCTAATACTACAATAACCAAAATTACATAAGAACATGTTTTACGATACTGGACTTAATTACATCAAGCAATATTACATTTCTAGGCACGTGAGAGTGCATCTGCAATCACATTGTCTTTTCCCCTAATGTGTTTAATGTCAATGTTATATTCTTGCAATATCAAACTCCATCTCAACAATCTCCGATTTTTATCTTTCATTTTGTTGATGAAAGTAAGGGGATTGTGATCACTGTACACAATGATTGGAGAAAGAGCTGAGGTAACATACACTTCAAAATGCTGTAAAGCCAATATCAAAGCCAAACATTCCTTCTCAATTGTGGAATAATTTTTCTGGTGCTTGTTTAGTTTTTTAGAAAAATAACACACAGGGTGATCCACACCACTTTTGTCCTCCTGAATCAATACTCCACCAACCCCTACATCACTTGCATCAACAGATAATTTAAATGATTGGCTGAAATTTGGTGCAGAAAGAACTGGTGCATTCTTAAGCATGGCCTTTAACTTGTCAAAAGATTCCTGACACTTGTCAGACCAACAAAATTTGGTTTTCTTACTCAATAAACTTGTCAAAGGTTCAGCAATTTTGGAAAAATTGGAACAAAATTTCCGATAATATCCAGCCATACCTAGAAATCGCATCAGTTGCTTTTTACAAATTGGAACTTGAAATTCAGAGATAGCTTTGACCTTAGCTTCTATAGGTTTAACTTGACCTTGTCCCACAATATGTCCTAAAAATGTGACACAAGCATGGCAAAACTCACTTTTGCTCAAATTAATTGTCAGATTCGCATCGCTGAGTCGATCAAAGAATTTTCGAATGGTTTCCAAATGATCTTCCCAGGTGTTGTTGTAGATAATGACGTCATCGATATAAGCGTCACAATTATCAAGACCAAATGTTATCATGTTCATCAGACGTTGAAACGTTGCAGGCGAATTTTTCATTCCAAACGGCATGACTTTATATTGATAAAGTCCATCTGGAGTTACAAATGTTGAAATTTCTTTTGCCCTTTCCGTCAGTGGAATTTGCCAGAATCCTTTTAAAAGGTCAAACTTGGTGACATATTCCGCATTTCCAATTATATCAATGCAATCGTCCATTCTTGGGATTGGAAATGAATCAGTTTTGGTGACAGTGTTGACTTTTCTATAGTCAGTACATATACGGAATGTATTATCTGGCTTGGGAACAAGAATACATGGTGAACTCCAGTTACTTTTACTTGGTTCTATGAAATCATTCTCCAGTAAATACTGAATTTCTTTCTTCAGATAGTTCTGTTTGAGAAGATTCATCCTATAAGGATGCTGTTTCACAGGCGCAGAATCTACAATGTCAACGTCATGATAAATTTTACTTGTCCGTGTTGGAACATCAGGAAACAAGTGCTCATAGTCATGTAATAGCTGTTTTAGTTCATTTCCTTCCTGTTGTTGTAGATGTGAAAGTTTCTGGTCTAGGTTGTTCAATATTTCTGAATTCCGAAGATTGGTTATACCAGAGTCATTATAGTCTGATCGTACTCCATCGTTGATATCTTCACTGTGTGGGACAGGTACAACTAAATTAACAGAATAATTAGCTGAGCTATCTCTGTCAAAATATTCCTTTAACATATTTATATGACAAAGTTGTTTCTGTTTCCGTCTCCCAGGAGTGTTAATGATATAATTTAAGTCATTTACTTTCTTTTCAACGGTATAAGGACCAAAAAATTTAGCCTGAAGAGGATTCTGAGGTATGGGAAAGAGAGCCAGAACTTTGTCACCAGGTTTAAAACTCCTTTCCTGTGAATTTCTGTCATACCTTAATTTCATTTTTGACTGGGTAGTGTGAAGATTAGTTCTTGCTACTTCACAGGCCTTTGACAACTTGTATTTGAAATCAGAGACATAATCAAGAAGATTAATCTTTGAGTCTTCATCTGAAAGAAGTTTCTCTTTCAATAATTTCAATGGTCCACGGACAGTATGACCAAAAACTAGTTCAAAGGGACTAAAACCCAACGACTCTTGAACTGATTCCCTAACAGCAAACAACAACAAATGAACACCCTCATCCCAATCCTTTTCTGTATCAAAGCAATATGATCGAATCATATTCTTCAAAGTTTGATGAAATCTTTCCAAAGCACCTTGACTTTCAGGGTGATAGGCAGAAGAATTAAACTGTTGGATGCCTAATTCATGCATAACTTGTTGGAAAATTCCAGACATAAAATTTGACCCTTGATCCGACTGGACAGATTTGGGAAGGCCAACAAGTGTAAAAAACTTCACCAAAGCTTTCACAATAGTTTTAGTTTTTATATTTCTCAGAGGAATTGCCTCTGGAAATCTTGTAGATGCACACATGATGGTCAACAAGTATTGGTTGCCTAACTTGGTTTTAGGTAAAGGACCAACACAGTCTACTATTATTCTACTAAATGGTTCATCAAATGCAGGAATAGGTTGCAGATGAGCCTTAGGTATCTTCTGATTGGGTTTTCCTACCATTTGACAAGTGTGACAAGATCTGCAGTATTTAGAAACATCACTTTTGAGTTTCGGCCAATAAAAATGATTCAAGATCTTGTGATAAGTCTTACGGACTCCTAAATGACCAGCCAAAGGAGTTTCATGGGCTAAATTAAGAATTTCCTGTCTATATGACTTAGGAACAACAATTTGATAGCTCACTGACCACTCGTCACCAGCGGGTACATCAGATGGCCTCCATTTCCTCATAAGGACCCCATTTTTCACAAAGTAACACACTGGAACTTGTGTGGCTTCAGTTTCACTAATAGCCCTCTGAAACAAACAAGATATCTTGGGATCTTGCTCCTGTTCAACGACAAGGGATTGTCGTTTGTCATCCTGATTAGAACAAAGAGAATGAGTTGCCAAAAGAGGATCACTGTGATCAATACCATTTGATTGATCAATACCTGAGGAAAAAGTGACCTCATCAAAAAACTGACCAATACATGTGTCAGCTAAAGGAATAATATCCTGATCAACATCACTCTCAAGAGCTCTTTTTGCCATAGCTCTAGTAACTGCACAAGCAGGGTACAAATCAGGGATTTCAGTTTCGACAGGATCAACTTTCTGATCCAAACAAGGCTTGTCAGTTACAAGTGGATTAACCACAACCTTATCTCCAGCTAGGTCATTGCCTAGTAATAAATGAACACCCTCTATGGGTAAAGAAGTCACTGCCCCAACAGTCACAGGTCCAGAAACTAAGTCTGATGCCAAATTTACACAATGAAGAGGAACATTTACAAAGCCGCACTCTACTCCCTGAACAAGAACACTTTCACTTGAAGAAGACTCCTCAGACAAAGGCAAAGTACCTAATAATAAAAGACTCTGAGAAGCTCCAGTGTCCCTTAATATTTTAATTGGGATAGGTTTGGCAGAATCACCAATAAGTGATATAGAACCTTCTGACATGAATGGTTCATAAGCCTCTAAAATAGAATCAGACTGGGGTTTGTTTGAACCAACAAATGTATTGCTTTCAATACAAGACCGTGACCTTGACCTCGTAGAAATAAGAGCATTTGGAAAAGCTCTGTCTTTACTCTGTTGCTTATTTTTCAACTTGAAGCAATCAGAAATAACGTGCCCTTTCGTTTTACAATAAGTGCACGTAGGAAGAGATAAGGATTTCTGATCAGTCTTATCAGATGTTTGATTCCTAACAGTTGTGCTGTTGTGAAAGTTGGAAGTACTCGAATGAGATTGAAATGGTTTTTTACCAGAAAACTGCTGAGAGGACGACTTATTGCCAAATGAAATTTTGTGAGTCAAGGAATAATCATCAGCCATACGAGCAGCATTTTCCAAAGTTTCCACATTCTGCTCGTCAAGATAGGTTTTAACATCACTATGGATGCACCTCTTGAACTCTTCAATTAACTTTCTCATGCACTCTATCCCCTCCTGGATAGGTTTTGAAATGAAATTCTGAACATTAGATGCCATTGTAAATGCTTGTTGGTTTCACACAAAAACATTTCTCTATTTAAAAATCTTTGCCAACGACAAAAAAAATTCTCCGAGACAAAATCAATATGAATTTCAAAGATAAATTTAATATCTCTAATATGCTTTAAAGAAATTCAGATCCCAGAAGACGAGCCCCCAATTTATTTTACGACTCTATGGTCTAAGAAAAATGTAACAGAAAGAAAGTGAAACCAACAAATCAAGTAAAAATCAACAAGCAATTTATTACTAGATAATTAAAATGAAAAATCAAAAAGTCACTTACAGTAATGTGTTTTGAAATCCTAATAATCCAATAAGAATGATTTTTCTAATCACAAGTCCTAAATATAGAATGTTCCGAATTCACGGCTGTGTCCTTGAATGTTATGATGTGCTAATGGTCTCCAAAGTCCTGATGTACTAGTAATCTTGATGTGCTGATGTCAAAATGAAGTATTCCAAAATATCTGAATAAGTTCACTTAAATTCCAAAATCATCAATTAAAAATCAAAAATCCAAAAGTTTATGAGCACTGTTATAATCCAATGAATATTTAAAATAATTCCTCTCTTAGAATTTGGAATGAATTTTCACAACTGTAATAGCTCTTTACAAGACTGATGGTAATGTCGAACTGAAAAAATGTCCACCAAACATGGTATATATAAAGATTGGTCACATGACAGAATGTTCTAGAACATGAGTCATCTTAATGTAATTTTACTTGTAAACAAAATTCAACCTTGACCTTCAAATTGAGAAAACATATTGATCAAAACAACCTAATTCAAGGACACTAGTTAAACATGCTCTTCCTGACAACACCAAGACCCAAGCAAATATCAAAGTGAAGAAACATTTATAACTCCCCAAAACATCTACAACATTATACAAACATCATACATAACACTTTAAAGTTCCTGTCCTTTAGTATCAAGTACCTTGGTTCCAATATATGCGAAACTTCTTCATCTACTTTTTCTTTAAACTTTCTTTGCAGTACTAGTCATTATTTGAAAGAGACGGCATTTATACTATACAGGATACAGCTTAACCCCACCATAACCTGCTGTTCAAATATTGAGTCTAAAAAATATTTCATCCTGTCTGCTTCCAAAAGTTGAAAATGTGAATAATTAGATTTATTCTTTTATAAGATATCAGTCAGTGTAGTCTCATTTAATTTAGTAGCAATTGCAAGAGAAAGCCCTAAGGTTACACAAGTTATGGACTGCATGTTTTCAGTTTGTTTTATTCATATATACAGGGTCGCTTAGCGAGTGTGCCTCCTACGCACGAAAGCCTATATTTACGTCTAAGTTCCATCCTTTTTGGAGGAGGAAGCACGCATCGTCGAAAAGGTATGGGGCTTTAGTACAACCATGCGAGGCGACGGGTGCCGTAACTCACAGACCTGGGGTCGATTCCCAATAATATTAGTGATATTATAACTATATAGTCCATACTTGCGTCACTATATCTGATCGCAGCTAAAATTCTCGTTTTTTTGTTTCTTTTTTTGTTTCTTTTTTCGGAATAATTAAATACAAGATTCAATCTTACTCTCAGCATGCAATGAAAAAATAAGATACAGGCTTTCAGGCCTATAATTCGCACATTGCATGTAAGGTCGTGCAATGATTTATTATGCAACAAACATCATAGATCAACAGATCTGATGATAATAGTAGAATGTTACGTTAAGAATGATTCATAAGACGATATTCAATCCTTATGTCATGAAATTTAAATATGTTACTACCTTAACGTACCAAATGTTCAAATTTAAAATAGGAATACTATTTATTTCTACTATAAATAACATGTATTACTGTTACTGTTTTGCATTAGTATATCACATGAACATGAAATTTCAGAATATGATGACATATTTGCCATGCGATCACTCCTACCGCCTACTGTTATTACTTTTATTCAGGGTGTGCGAGCTTGCACTGATAATTTGATATTGTTAACTACGAAGTAAATCTTACTCGAGAACCAACTGTTCGTATATACGGAATAATAACCCACAGCAAGTTTGTTTAGAAGCTTATTTCATTATTTTAGGGTGACAAAGTCCCTGGTAGATAGTTTTATGTCGAAACGTAGATTAAGAACCGAATATGGCCTAATAGACAGTGTGGAATACACATCGATCTCAGACAAAAAGCAGCGGAGATGAAAATACAAATGCTGACAAGGCTATTCTGATTATTTTTGAGTGATTAATCACCTCCACTAAAACGTCCACTCCTTCTATCCACGTTTGTGAAAATAATCACTTTCAAAAGTTGCTAGAAACTGTGATCCAAGAAGCACGAAATGCGGACAGGCATTTATTATGATTTGCCCTAGAAAGACTATGGTAATAAAAAACGTTTGAATTCCAATTTCAATACATAAATACCATAATATTAATAGTGTGCCTACAACAACACTGCAAACATCAATGTGAATTACATTAATGAAATTTTTAGTTACTCAAAGGTACCATTCTTCCAATTTGGCGTTTATAGCATAGCTACAGTTTCAGCCTGGCAAATAATTCTCAAATCACTGTGTTTCCCTATAAAATAATTATATCGCTACAGATAATTGAATACAAAATCACTTAGAGATAATAAAACTAGGAACGTATTCAGTATATACATGCTGGTTATTTGCTAATATTGAAATTATGGCTTTATCTTGGTTTTGTCGTAAATTCTGAATTTGTTGCAATGAACAGAGACATAAACAAGGTAATTTTCATAAACTCTCTATGTCAGTTTCATCTTCTGGTGATAACAATAAATTCTTGCTTACTATTGAAAAGTTGCTTCTAGATACAAAATAGAGAAATATATTAATAGTTAAGGTACTACCCTGGGGACATGGGTCGGTCTGGGGACAATGCAAATTAACATTAGGCCACCATCTTGGAATGATGGAAGTCTGGAGACATTGGGAAATCCATGTGAAAAAGTCCACTGGATTAACATGTGTGTGGGAGTCTGAAGAAAAGGGGGATTTAATATTGGTCTCTTTAACATTA
Organism: Margaritifera margaritifera; assembly: GCA_029931535.1. NCBI lineage: Eukaryota > Metazoa > Mollusca > Bivalvia > Unionida > Margaritiferidae > Margaritifera > Margaritifera margaritifera. The sequence goes on from JAQPZY010001480.1 coordinate 1,852,466, forward strand.
TATTTCCCATTGTCCCTAGACATTGTTTTTGGTCTTGAGTACAAAAATTGCACTCTGGGGACAAAGGGAAAGGTAATGTTAAAACTACACTTACTAACAAATACGCTGTCTGACTCACCATAAGTCAGTCATCTACTGATCATGACACAAACCTACTGACCAACACGCCGTTTGACTGACCATCACCTGCATCTACTAACCAAAATGCATTTTGACCAGTCAGCACCCACACCTACTAACCAATATGTCGTTTTTGACTGACCAACACCCAGTCATGTACTGACCAATGCCTACACTTAGTAACCAATGTGCCAGTTTGACTGACCAGCACCAGACCTAGTAACCAATACACCATGCTGACTGACCAACACCCAGTCATTAACTGACCAATATCTACACTTACTAACCAATACGCCGTTTGACTGACCAGCATCCACACTTATCAACCAACGAAAAGAGTAGGAGTGATTATGTACTACATACACAAACAAACGTATATGCTATCAAATATGGAGTGTAGAGAAAAGGGTAGGAGTGCTAGCATACACAAACATATTATCACCCATGAAAAGTGTAGGAGTGCTCACACATATACACAAACATACTATCACACTATCACGTACAAAATAGTAGGAGTACTTAAATATATACACAAACATCTATGGATGGGGGAGGGTAAAATACAAAAGACATAAAACTAATATTGGCAATCATTTGAGTAGTATCTTTGTTCATGAGAGAACTGGGAGGACATGAAATGGGCCATTAGTTGTCCTGGATCGTTGATGTTATCGAAATCCAGGAGAACTGCACCTCCCAGGTCTGGTTCTGCAGCAAGGGCACATCTCGTTGTAGTTGATTTATCCCCTTACTGTGACGGAGAGTTCAAATTTGGGAGCCTCTGCTTCCATCTCCCATTCTTCTGTTTGTGAACGGGAAGGATTAGGTCAGTCCTTTCTCTTGATATACAACCTATTTTCGATAATGGCAAATACCTCGACAAAGTGTTAACCATGAACGTGTTTACAAATCTGACAACTGTGAGAAGCAAAACTGGACGTCAAAAAAAAAAACTACAACAGTGTCATTTTGTTATCTATGGACACTCGTTTTTTAGCTAAAGAAAATAGATAGCCATTATGATCACACAACCACATTTCTATTTTGGTATCGTTTCTAGAGGAATCACGTTCAAAACAAATCAGTAAATGTTCTAATGGGAATCAAAGACTGCGTTGGTGAAGAAAACGCACACAATATTGTCCACACATTATAGAATTCGGTACTTTTAATCTCACATTATTAAATTGAGTGGATACCGCATTTCTTCTCATAAAGTCTGTGATATCGTCTTTGAGAAGAGGTAGTCTATAGGAATCAAAATATTCCACGCTGTAGTCGCTGGGAAAGTAAACGGCGACCCAGTTGGTTCCTGGGCAATGACTGTCGTCCGTTTTGATAACATAAGCTCGACCGTTTTTAGATTTTCAATGAGGAAGTTCGTTTTTAGTAAAAGCCACTATATTCCAAGGAGCCGAGTACGAACTGTGGTAATGAAGTTCCCATGTATTCATCTTCACGGGTAATAATACGAATATTATAGCGCAGCACTATAGCGTCAATATGGGAAATCCTATTATAAATCAGCTTTGTGGCGACACCTTGTGGCATTATAGCAACAAGATAGGAAATACTGTGTTAACAAATATCTGTTTACCATTATGGGTCTGTTCGGCGGGAAATGTAACACTTTAACATTATGGATATGTTTGGTCTCTAATGATAATTTAACGTTGAGGCTATAATATTTGCTTTCAAATATGGCATTTTATCCTAAAAAACGACACTCTGGCCTCTAGCGGGAATTAACATCACGCCGTACGTTTAACACGTGGGGGCAGTATGGTCGCTAACTGGAATTTAACATGGCGGGACTGTATGGCCTATTTCTGGCTGTAAAAATGCAGAGCTTTTATGAAATTCAAACACAAACATACATCCGACATGGACATTATTCCTGTATGAAGTCCAAGTAGAATTTAGAAATGGTTCGCTCATAAATGTAAGACTCTCACAAAAAATTCTACCAATGTTACTGACAGCAAGTTTTTTGTGCAAAAGCAGTCACTATCAAACCAGCCAGATTGGAATTTTCAGTTTGGGTAACAACTGTTACAATTTTGTCGACCCTACATTTGTTTTGTTTAGTACATGGATTGACCTCGGTTGACCCAATGTTACGTTTTTCGTCCTATATTGCATAAGCTGAGTGAAAATATTGCTGTTTGGCGAGAGCGTTACATTAGCTTAAATAAATTCAGAATTTGCTTGTATGAATACCATGCAGAGATTAAAACATTTCTGTCCTAAATGTAATATTCTCAATAAAATTAATGATGCCTATGTTACTGACAACAAAGTTTGTTGTTGTAAAAACAGCCACTATCAAGCTAGCATGATTATATTCTTCAGTTTGGGTGACAAATTTTGCCTCCCCTAGATTTTGTTTTAGTACACGGATCGACCTCGGTTTACCTCATGTTACATTTTTTGTCCTACAGTTCATAAGTTGGCTTAAAATATTGCTATTTGGCGAGAGCGTTAAATTTGCTACAGTGTTAAATGAACTCGGAAGTTTGCTTGTATGAATCCTAGTTAGAGTTTAGAATGTTTGTGTCCTAGATTTAAGATTCTCACTAAAATGAATACCTATGTTACAGACGGAATATTTGCAAAAACATCAAATGCCATGTCAACCAGATTGGGATTTTCACTTTTTTCCCAACCTGATATTTCTAGTACAATGGTTGACCTCGGTTTACCTAATGTTACATTTGTCGTCCTGGATTTCCTAAGTTGAGTGAAAATGTTGCGGTTTGGTGAGAGCGTTATATTTGAGAGAGAGAGAGAGAGAGACAGACAGAGAGAGAGAGAGCGAGAGAGAGAGAGAGAGAGAGAGAGAAAGAGAGAGAGAGAAAAGCAAATAAAGTCAACGAAGTTTTGAAGAAAAAAAAAACTAAACACTATTTTTTCAAATTCAACCATTTTTAATAAACTACGGGAACTCAAAGATCAAAAAATGACGATGGAGGATTAGGGCTAGTCCCTTCCTCTTTGTGTACAACTGATAAACATTAAACATGGACGTATTTACAAGTTTGATAACCTTGTGGAGTAAGACTAGACTTCAGATCATCTAGTGTAATGTCATTTCTTACATCACACACAGACACACACACACACGCACACACACACTTCATGTTAAGTATGAAGAATCCATAAATGTTGACGAATGCCTTCTTTGCACGGCGGTACAGAGATCGTATTAATCACTATTCGTATCCCTTTTAACACAATTAGTTGTTTCGTGCACAGATAAAGTTTTGGCTGTCATTTCTTTGCATGTACAGTTCATAAATTGGCCACAAAGAATCTGCTGGCAAACGAAATCCAAGAAATGTGTACACACAGGACACATCGTCCAAACTTCAAAGGAACCGTCTCGTCTTGTGGCATCAGTTCTTTTAAAAGTATTTGGCGATCCACTAAGTCTTGAACAATGTCATTTATTTCCTTCCATGAAATTTGGTGTAAGACTGATGATAGAAGTAGTGGCATAGCAATAAATGTATCCGTACGATAACGTGTTATGATCGCGAAGTCGTATTCGTTTGTCGAAGATGATCTGGTATCCCTTTTTCCTAGGGTCGACTAACGATTTGATGATGTGACAAACATAAAATTGTGTGATGATCCACCTTTTTCATACTAAAGTCTTGATCTTAACCTGACTTTAAAGCCTCTTTTAAGTAACCAAAGTTGATCACTTGACTGGAACGATAATTCAGTGTCATTGCTTTCAATTGATATTAGGTATGAAGTTCTCCATCATTATCTCGGTGCTGGTAGCCGTAATTGTGAGGTGACCACTTGCAAAACTCAAAATCGTCTCTTCCGGATGTTCGTCGCTCCAAGCTTATACACGTTCATCTTCGATTGCAATCAAGCATTTGCCAGAAGTTTATGACTACGACCGTGACGGGAACAACGAGAAGTATTCTAAGCCTGGTATCGTACCAACTCTACAGACCCTTTTAATTTTCAAGAAGAAATGTTGAAATTTTGTCGATCCTATGTGGAACATTTCGACAATTATTTTTGGATCACGGAGGTATCGATTCCTTGAAAAAAGTTTCTTCCATTTCAAAAGCATGTGAATTAGTGTACCAAATGAAGTTCATGCTCGAGAATAAAATAGCCATTATACCCACTTCATTCAAGCAGTTAGCCGTCGATATTCAGCCAAAGCTTTGCGCTGGCTACATTACTCTGTGGCAAATTTATGAACAGTATATGCAAAGTCGTGACAGTCAAAACTTTACATGTGCATCAAAAACTCACTATGTTAAAAGTATTGCTAATAGTGACGAATAGTACTTGTGTACCACAGTGTGGAGAAGACATTCATCGTACTTTATCAACTTTTCATACTTCCCAGAAAGTGTGTATATCAAGTTGGACACACCAACATATTTACGACTGAAAGGATGTACGTAACTGGAAAAGTCTTGGATTCGACACTTGGAAACAAGAAGTAGCTGACTACACAAATGACATCGTGTGTAACTGATCCAAGAAGTTTTTGAAATGTATATATTGTTTTTTGGTGTGTTACACCATGAAACGGCGAATAAATAAACGTGTATAAAATGTCTTGCGTCGTTGATGGAATTCCAGAATTGTAAACATGACTTCAAAGTGATTGACGAAAAGTTATATCGTCAAAGTTGGGAGGCACTGAATCTTTGCCATTCCTTTAATATGTTGATTGCTGGACCTAGTGGTTCAGGCAAAACCGAATGTGTCCAATGTTTGATCTCACACAAGTCACTTTTGTTCGATCATCCTCCACAGCGTATCGTGTGCTGTTACAAAGAGTGGCAATCCAATTACACGTTTAAAGAAAGACAAAGAAAATCTATTTCGTTTCTAGAAAGGATTCCCAGCAGAGCCGATGGGATTGTGTCTAACTTTAGTCAAACACGTCTTGTTACTATCCGTTGACATGTTAGAAGAAGAAGATATTAAACTTCGGCTTACACGAAAATGACATCATCATAATGCTAGTATTATTTATTTCAAAGTAAAGCGCACCGCACCATCAGTCTCAATGCACTTTATGTAGTGTTGTTTAAAAGCTCAAGAGTTAAATATCAAGTTCAAGTGTTGGCCAAACAGTTAGAAACACCTTAGCTAAACTTTGCTTATGATGATGCAACTCAAGTGCTACATGCATATTTGCTATCGATTTAAAACCAACCACTCCCGATTATTCGAGTTTAGTATCAATATGTTTCACAATTGGTGACAAGAACGAGGTCAAGTTATTTACACATCGCCTTCTCCGTTTTCGTCTGTGTAAAAAAAGAACTATGAAAACCTCTTGAACAATGATGTCGCAAAGTTCACACCATTGTCCAATGAAACCTCTTCCCACCCCAAAAAAACGGTCTTCCTTCACGTTTGGCTAAACATTGGAATGTTTTGTCAGTACTTACCCAATCTAATGCCCTGATGCGAAAACAAATCATTCAAAAAGCACATAAATAAATTAGCGTCACTGTGTGTTTGCTTTTTGAACATTTTGAAAGGAACGGTGGCTTTGAACAAAAAAAGAAACAGCGATTTGGATGATATTATCACATTCTTCACCAAATGGTGACAAGAAAATATCAATCAGTCAAAAAGTAAGACATGCTCGTTCAACGAGGAGGATTTCTACTCATGCTGATGGGACCGTTGTTAAAAGTAGCTGCTTTTTTGTTACGATCAATTGCTGGACTTCTTTTAGGAGGAGTAATGAGCCATCAACGTGTTTTAAAAATCAGCTTTGGCTTATCCTTAGAGTTCTAAAACAAGTTTAGAGTCAGTGTGAGCTTTAAAACTCGCCTTGAAACAATGTGGTCAACACCGAATTTCTTAACCTAGCTTTTCAAAAAGAATTTGAAAGAACATCTGTGGAAATATTTTACAGAACAACATACTCTCAAATACATCGATGTGTTAGTACGTCTAATCAAGCTTACAATCAGCCATACCATCGTAACATCAAATGTGCTTCAGAAGAAATGACACCTCAAAGCGAGGCACGGAACGTCAAAGACCAGAAAAAAGAAAGAAGTTTTAAACACCAGAGATTGAATTCGCATTAGAAAAACCAAACGCACTTTTGACAAAGGTTATTTACCCAACTGGACAACATAATTGTTTGTTTGCCCAAGTTACAACGAGTTATCAAGAAGGAAAAGGACGTGTACGATATCGAACATATTCTGGATGGAAGAACACATAAAGTGGGAAAACATCAACAAAAAGAAGTGAAACTTCGTTTGAAAGGATATCCACCAGTTTCGATTCTTGGATTGCCACTTTACAAGTCATCGACTTATATAAAGAATCCGAACAGAAGACATCTAATAAGGGAGATGACATCGCTATGAATAGCCAAGACCTTTATAAGAAAAGTCCTGGAGGAGGAAGTAATAAAGATTGAGGCATCATGGGCTGACGAGAACAGAGAAAGGGAGCGCCAAAGGAGGAAGGGGGAATTTCATTGCCTCAACCAGAATTGAATAAGGGTGCAAGAGAGGCAGCAACAAGAGGAAAATGAGCAGCATCAAGAACCAGAACCAGAACAAGTGGAAGATTATGAGATAGAGGCCAATGAGTATCTTTTTGGGATAAATCTCTGCGTCCGAAGTATAAAGGAATACTTGGACCAGATGTGTCCTGTTTCAGAGCCCGTCCTGAAAGGTGAAGTTGTGCTGGATGTAGATAAACATCAATGATCCAGGACAAAACCAAACGGTCCTTTTCAGGACCACCCAGATCTCTTCGAAAAGAGAGATACTACTCAAATCATTGCCAACAAAATCTTTTTTATATGTTAGTGCATGTCTATGTCTATGTCTGTTCATAACCAACTAAAATTTAAAAAACCCTTACCCCTTCTTGTGTGATAGTATGTTTGTGGGTACAGTGTGTATATACAAACTACTACCCTTTGATAGTATGTTTGTGTGTATGTAAATATAGAATGTGTGTGATAATATGTGATTTCACCCCCCCCCCCCCCTTGTTAGACATCCTACCCTTTCGCTAGTTAGTAGGTGTGGGGTTTTGGTCACTACACACGACGTGTTTAATAGTATATGTAGGTATTGTATAGTAAATAACTGAGTGATCGATAGTAGATCACTAAATGATGAATAGTAGATCACTAAGCGATGGACAGTAGATTACTTAGATCACTAAGTATTGGATAGTAGATCACTATTTAACAAGTCCGTCTATACATATCCACACAAATTTTTCAACATGAAGGCGTGATGTTAATTCCAGTTTCAGGTCAGACCCCACCCCTCTCCTCCCAATGTAAACCTACGGTTTACACACCCACGCCAAGTTTTAAAAATGGATGCGTAATGTTAATTTCTGTTTAAGGCCAGACCTCCCTCTCCCCAACAAGAAAAAAGTGTAAATCTGCGGCGTAATGTTAATTCCCGTTACAGGTTCAAGTGGCACATATTACCGCGTATATATATATATATATATATATATATATATATATATATATATATATATATATATATATATATATATATATATATATATATAAGGTGATAATCAAGATGAACCGTATATGAGGAGATAATATAGGCTGTTATATGTGTATTCTACTGACCTAAAGTTGTTTAAGCGTACGCGTTGTGTGCAGTTAAACGTCCTGTATTTTCCAAGAAGATTATGTTTATTGCACTATTTTTGTTATCAAAGAACACGGCAGATCAACTAGCTCTTATTACAGTTTGTTTTCGATGGTACACCTCTTGCAGAGGTAAATATTTATTATTAATTGTTGGCATATCTATCATAAATCTGTGGTGAGTAATGGAGAATTGTTTTTGTTTGATAAAGCTTTTTTGCATGTTAACACAAAATGTCATGTAACGCGGTGGAGGTGGAATTGTTTATGTTTGGTTACTTTATGGAAAGACTGACCAAGGTAATATTTATGTGGATACAATAACACCACATCGAAGCTAAGACTGAGAATTCTAATTTAAATGTCGACTTGTGTGTATTATTGTGAGTGTGGACAAGCTTTTGATAGGGAGACAAAGAAAAGAGAAAAGAATAATCGGAATCAGAAACACTATTTGAGAGACGGCATATGTCTGTGGACTGTAATGTAAAATATGACTATGTGTAAATGAAAGTATGCTATTAAATCTACAATTTTTATAAATTGGAGCCCAAATAATTCAACATATACCTTTTTTTAGATACTTAAGAAACTAATATGTCAATGAATAATTAACTACAGTGAAATTATCAAGTTACCTAAAATAACGATATACATGCTATTTGGAAAAGACAGGAAGACAGACAGTCAGATAGACAGACAGTGAATAATAAAACAAGGAGCACACCTTTAATAGTATTATGCTTAAAACCTATAAAAAGAGGGAATAATGTTCGAGAACTCTCCCTATACGGACTACGTGCGTCTCAACTGAGTCGGAAGAAATAATAATATCATCCAAATACAATAAACAGGCCTTATACTGTAGTCCGACTAAAATACATTCCATCAAAGGTTCAAAGGTCGGTACTGTATTGCAGACCCTAAAAGGTAATACTCGGGACTGGTATAAACCATTTGATGTTACAAAGGCAGTTTTCTTGCGATCGCATGGATCCATTACAACTTACGAGTATTCACTTGCAAGGTCCAATGTGTAGAACCATTACGAGACTCGCAAAAAATCAAACATGTCATTTGGTCGTGGGAGTTGTTATGAGTCCTTCAAAGTTACCCTGTTATGTCTCCTAAAATTAATAAATTGTCGCAGTGATCCATCTTTCTTGCTGACTACTGCAATAGGTGAAGCCCAGAGGTTTTCTTGAGGTTCACAAATTCCATGGTCCAGCATACCTTGTATCTCAATATCTACTTCTTCTCTCATAGCTAGGGGTAACCGTATTCGGTCTTGTTGTATTGGTTGTGCATCACAAGTATTTATTTTATGCTTTCCCCTGTCAGTGCGGCCTAGATAATTCTTTCCAACAGAACCAAAAAAAAAAAAAAAAAAAATTATAACAAAAATACCAGCTTGTATGTAAACAATAGTTTCTCGACATCACTCAAGTGTGAATCAGAAGAGTTAACAGTACATGAAGTTTGTAACGCTTGCAAATGATATGGTAGCTTATCCACTGTTTCAGTCACTTTACTGATTCGGCTTCTTTCTACATTTCCAGGTAGTTTAGTCTGCTGTTCTGAGATAACTTCCATCGGATAGCCTTTTACTTGCAAAGTTGCTGTGACTCATCTCTTTGGCTAACAAATCTTACTGGAACATAACTTCTGTTAGGATCCACTACCAACCTGGCAACTAGAATTCCATTTCCTGCAGAGTTGGTGCTCTTGGCTTCTATCATCACTCTGGGTCTTTTTGGTTTCTTGCCTTCTAATTTTGCATTTACAATAATTTCCGTGCGAGGTGGAATACATATGTCTTTAACAAGTGTAGTTCTAAATACATACCGCGATTGACTTTCCAGCTGGCACTTTATTCGCTCTCCATCTATTATAAGTTCACCTTTTCCCATATCTATTTTATATTTATTCTTTGTTTGAAAGTCAATTCCAAGCTGTGTCTCCACTTCTGTGACCACAGTACGGTAGTAGTTGTATGAGGCTATTGGGGGTCTAACGGGAATTAACATTAGCCCATAGGTTTACATTATAAGGGGATATGGGGTCATACGGGAAATCGTCCATAACATGGGGATGGTAGTATGGTGTTAGAAGTGTTTATAGGTCAGAAGTGTTTATAGGGTCAAAAGTGTTTATAGCGTTAAAAGTGTTTATAGGGTCAAACGTTTTTAGGGGGTCAAATGGGAATGGCAATGTTAACATTTGTATCTACAATCCAACACATCACATATTCAATCCAGTACCTTGCTTTTTGATTACAATCTAAATACACCACATATACTATCCAGCACCCACTTTTTGATTACAATCCAAACACACACCCATACTATCCAACGAAAATAGGTAGGAATGTTTATACACATACTCTATACTTACATACACATACTATCACACACAAGGGTAAGGGAATGTTTATAGACACAGTCTATACCCGCACAAACAGACACTATACCCAACAAACCCACATTTTATAAGGGCAGGGGTTTTACGTTTTTTTTTTTTAGAGGAAAGACAAAGACATATACTAACACAAACATAAATTGTTGGCAAATATTATTAGTATCTCTCTTTTGTAGAAATCTGGGTGGCCCTGAAAAGGGTCGTTGGGGTATGTTAACCAAAATCAGTTAACACATACCACACCGCTTCACTTGTCTCCTGCTTCTCAAACTTCGTCTCACGGCAGGTCCGTAGACTAAGACCCTCTTCCGACACCCTTGCCTCTCCACATACACTCTTCTTTTCCATATCGCTGTGTCTGTAATCCTGGTAATGGCCCACGATGCCGACACATACTTAGGGTAGTCCGGGTTAAGCAAATATGCCAGAAACGATGGTTGAGGACTCTACGCTTGTCCACATCTTGCTTGAGTTGTCTTGAAAACAGGTGACACTATAATAGAATGCTCCTGTATATATATATATATATATATATATATATATATATATATATATATATATATATATATATATATATAACCGACACGGATTGAAACGTTCCACCAATCAAAACGCATGTTACAAAATTCAGTCAGAGCGTGGGAGCTATCTTTCAATCAGATGAGAGCGGACGCGTGACGTCACTTTCAATATATAAGCGCACCAGCGTTCCTACGCTTTACCATTGCGGAACAGTTCAAGTATACTACTATGTATTGGGGCGCGCCTGCTGATACTTCGTATACTAGGAGTAATAGTACAATTACTACGGCTATTACTACGGATGTAACCAGTATTCCTCTCCATCGTTACCATTGGTGGATGATTTTAGAAAGAAACAAAAGGAAGAATTGGAGAAATCTTTGCTACGGCAGAAGAAGGATTGTTAATCAACAACAACAATAACAACAACAAGAGGAAAAAAGAAAGCAAGAAGAATAAGAAGAAGAAGACAAGAAGAAAACTTTGAATTGTAAATGGCAGTAGAAACGGACTAAAAACGAAACGTTGAGTATGTTACAGGACATTTTCAAGGAGTTAAAGCGCCTATGAGAAATGCATCAGACGTCTTTAGCCACTCTTCACATGACCCACATTTCGCCTCCTAGAGATAGCGGACCACGTAGAAAAGTGTTATTGGTGGATGAAATTCGCAGTACCAAACGAAATATAGTCCAGATTTAACAATTCACAAGATCAGATATACTTAGCCCGTGCCATCGTCGTGGCCGAACGTATGCTTAGAAGAACAATACAGTGGAAAAGAAAATATCATGGAAGAGCATTCGACAATCGGACAGAAGCAGACGTCCTTTTGCAGCAAGCAGGCAATGTCAAAGAGACAGTGTGTGGCATTCCTGAAAAACAGAAACTTCAAGACGTATTGACACCTCGTTATACTTCGAAAGTGTACCCTAAAGTCGTTCTTAGAGCTCTCGTGTTTCAAGGACTAGATTTCACAGACGAAAAATACATTCACGTGTATCATCCTCAAGAGCATTTCGACGCTATTACCAGTAACACAGGATTTCTTGAATATAGTAACTATTGCGAGAAATGTGACCAAGGATTTTGCATTCGGGACCGATACATTCATTGCGGAGAGAGATGTCGTGTGTGTTTAGCGTCGAAAACTAGAATTCCTGAAGGAAAAGAGAGGATTTCACGTTTCACTTACAAGTGAACCTTTGTCAGTCCACTTGTTACGAACAACATCGCATGAAACAACCACAACAACAACAGAAAAGTACTTTCGAATTATTGAGATTGTGCATCACTTGTGGAGGTCTTATTCGAACGAATAATCCAAAGGCACGCGTTTGTTCAGGGGAAAAATGTCGTTTTTGTGACCATTTTTGCCACAAAGTTTCAATGTTACATCCCAAAATATGATACTGAGCTGGAGGAAGACTTAGAGCACGATCAGAACAAGAACAAAAAGAAACAAGTGGATTTTATCTTTTCTGACTTTGAATGTACACAAGAGACTGGCATTCATATCCCTAATTTCTGAGTAGCTTATCGTTCTTGTGAGAAGTGTATACAAGGACCTATATTTTTTCACTGTCCCAACTGTAGAAAGATTCCAGTAGGACGTGAACAAATCGTTCTGGGGCCCCACACACTTCCCGATTTTGCCGAATGGATTTTAGACCCTACTGGTGATACTTGGAGCGAGGAGGATATTCAGCGTTATGGGGACTGCCATCGATATGCTAAAGAGATGGCTCACCAATTCTCACAATTCTCGGGATATGACGGACAATTTCTTTTGAAATATTATTCAGAACAAGGTACCGAATGCCCCCCAGTTACCATGAACGGAGCCAAACTCATCTACATGAAAGTGGGACAAGTTCACTTTAAAGATTCCAAGAGTTATTTGGCCATGCATTTTAGTAGAATTCCTAAAACGTTTGGAATGACAGAAATGGCCAAAGGCTATTTTCCACACTTTTTCCATACCTAAGCTAATCAACACGTTGTGATCCAGCATTTGACTGACGTTCGCTATTACGACCCCGACAGTATGCACAGAGAACAACTAGAAGCATTCTACGCTTGGTATCAAACTCACTTTTCAAATCCGTTTGAATTTTAAGAAGAAATGTTGAAATATTGCCTGTCTGATGTGAACATTTTACACTGTTGGTGTGGAAAATTTTGATTTGTGGATTAGTCTATCGAAAGAAGTTCATGCCGGAGAACAAAGTAGCTATCATATCCCCCTCAATCCTATCTCTTGGTTAGTCATCAATATTCCGCCAAATTTTGCGCTGGCTACATTATTTGTGTGAAGTTGAAGACAAATGTATACAACATGCTAAAAACGATGGAGAAAAGAAAATTGGAAGTCTTTATGTGGATTGCTGGGATTTATAAAAACCCCAGACGGTGCACAGATTCCAGGGATATTTATTTCACGGATGCCCCATTTGTTTTCCTCAATGAAACCTGAAAAGTCCTTTATCAGAGTTAACCATGGAGAAGTTGTACGAGCAAACATACCAACGATGCCTAACGTTAGAAAGTCAAGGATACCAAATGATAGAAATGTGGGAGCACGATTACGATCGACGTTTCAAAACCGATCCAGAATGTAGACGCATTGCCGAAAGTTACGACGTGATAGACATCAAACCTTTGAATCCACGAAACAGTTTGTTTAGAGGGCGAACCAATTCAACGCGCTTGCTGTACGACATGGAAGAATCTCAAAGAGAAGAAATCAAATACATCGATGTGAGTTCATTGTATTCTTGACTGTGCAAATATGTTCGATTTTCTACCAGCCACCCGGAAAAGTTGAAAGAAAACATCGACGTGGAACACATTTGTCAATACGAAAGGGTAATCAAATGCAAAGTGTTACCACCAACCAGCTTGTACCATCTGTCTTACCACATCATTGCCAAGGAAATCTGATGTTTCCTTTATGCCTTACGTGTGCTGAAACATTTAATCAAGACCAACATTGTTGTCACAAAGATCAAGAACGCGCTTTGATGGCAATGTGGGTAAATGTCGAATTGTTTCATGCTCTTGATCGTGGATACCCTTTGTAAAAAGTATACGAAATTTGTCACTTTTCTACCACCGAACAAAACCGAAAGGACGACAACTCATGTGCAGATATTTTCTCAGGCTACGTCAACGAATTCTTAAGACTGAAACAAAAAGCCAGCGGCTATCTTTCTTGGTGGCAGACTCCAGAAGACAATGACAAATGCAAAGAACGGTACCGAACTCAAGAAGGCATCACTATGGAACACGTGGAAAAGAATGACGGAAGACTTTCGTTTGCCAAGTCTCTGCTTTCAACTATTGGACGACAAAGAAAAACTTATGAACAACGTGGAAATCCTCTGTGAAGATTTGATCGTGGTAAATTATGAAGAAGCGACAAAGTTTGCACCCCCGACGCGTTTGAAAAGTTATCATTGCAGCGTACGTGACGGCTAGTGCCCGTTTAACATTGTATGATGCCTTGGCACTTTTAGGAGATTGAGTCCTTTAGTTTGAAACCGATAGTTGTATGTACAACCATCGTCCAGATAGCCATCAACCAGACATCGAAGGGGACAGTTTAGGCGCATGGGTTAACGAACACCCAGAATACACTATTGTAAGTTTTGCTAGCGATGGCCTAAAAAAATTCGGATACGAATACAGAGACCGGCATGAAGCAATTCATACCAAGTGCAAAGTCAAAGGACCGACACTCAGCTATCGTTTCAGTCAAGTTGTCAACTTTGATGTCTTCAAAAAAGCTTTACATTCCGGACAAGATCAAGATGTTTGCGTGAAAACATTGAATCCACACAGAAAAAAAGTATATCAGATTGTGTACCAGAAACGAGTGCGACTTCCAGACCACAACACTTTACCGTACGGACACGCTGAGCTCCAGTATAAAAAAGGGGAAAGTTCCAATACAAACACTTTACTACGAATACAAACACCGACCAAGAAAGATGATGAATAATCATGCGATGCTGTGCCTTGCACCAAGAGTGATGCGACATCAGCGATGCAGCACGACCTTGCTGCACCTCTACCATCGAAAGCGGTGCCGTTCGTGTGCTTTACCGATCTACTAGCGAAAGCCATGCAGCACGACCTTTCTGCTTTACTGACAAAAGTGATGCCGTGCGTGCACCTATATATGGATGTCATCCATGCACTCGCAAACCACGTTGGACACCACTAGCTCATCGAGATATACCAATCAAAGAAGAATACACGTTTCCTGTGGCTTTGCCTGGCTTTTATGACTTTGAAAGTCGACTCAAGACGTTCAAACAATGGCACAAATATATGGATGGAATACCCAGTACCAAAACGTTATCAAGAGCTGGATTTGTCTACTCGGGACGAGGAGACCAAATACACTTTTTCAGTTCTGGTGTGAAGATCCACGAATAGGAGTATGCAGATTTGGCTTTAATGAAACATGCCAGATTGTCTCCGTGTTGTCACTCCCTTCCCTTGGTAGGGCATGATTATCATCCCCATGGATACTTTAGAAAAGAATATTCGTAGTTTGCCTCCTAAGCTACGAGAACTCATTTACAAAGAGCTCATACAGATTCAAGTGAAACGCAAAGAACAGTTACATCCTTTATGCCATATACTTTTAAATCATTAGTACTTGAATGCTATAAGGGGGTTGATTACTTTGAAAGTGTTCAAATGATCAGACATGGATCAACCTCCTACGAGTCAGGAGAATTTTGTGGCCACGACTTCTACCTACAAGGTTGGAATACTTCAGAGAATCCTACAAGAGGATGAAGACTCACAGGATTACAAACAACGTTTACAAGAAGTGTCTCATCAAGACGAGATTTCTTGAAGACGTGTGATGTGCGTGTTAGTGATTAAAATAGTCTTCTCCACTCTTAACTAGTAGATACCCTTTGTAAAAGGTATGACTATTTCCTTAAAAAGAAAGACATTCCAGTGAAGGACTAATATAAAAGCTTACCATGCTACGACATTTGTTCTCAGTGTTGCAACAACTTCCGTGGAAGGAAGTCAATGACAGTGTTCAGGATTTAGACGATTACCAAACCCTTTTACAAGAACTGTTTCAACATACCAATCCATTGAATTTTGGACGACGTGTGGTGAGCGTGTTAGTGACTCCTTTTCTCGAATTTCAATTCCCAGCAAATTTATTGTGGACTATTTATGAACAGAACATGCAGCAACGGAATGACCACCAAAACTGTATTCTTGCACGAAAGACAAATTGTGTTAAAAGTGTTCAGAATAGCGATGAAGACAAGTTGTGTACTTCCGTGTGCAGAAGACATTCGTCGTACTTTATCCACGCTTCATACTTACCAAGAAGTGTGTATAGCTAGTTGGTTACATCAGCCAATTTACAACTGGAAAGATGTATGTGACTGGAAAAGTCTTGGCTTCGATGCTTGGATACAAGAAGTTGCTTATTATGCCAAAGACATTGTGTGTTATTGATTCAAGAAAAGAAGTTAATTAGATTCGGTGAAAGACAAACCAGAAGCGAAAATGTAATTAAAGACAATTATAGAAATAGTGGTAGGAGAAGAACCCAACATAGAAGAATAAATACTACAAGTCCACGAGAGTAGTAGTAATAGCAGTATTGTGCAAATACAAAAGAATGAGGAAGAAATGACATTCCCGGAGAAATTCGAGACAATGAACTCCACAGACACTAGAAGAACACCAGAGCGTGTACATAGATTTCATGTGACACAATAGATCTAGAATGTTGTACAGTTACTTGTTTATATGCAGCTACAGTTATTTTAATTTGTACCATATTGATGTACGGATTCATTTATTCTTTATGTTTTTTCGTGTTTTAATTTTTGAAATATAAATATGTTTTTGTGGTTACACTTTTTGAAAAACATTAAACTTGTATGAAATGTATAAAATGTCTTGTGTCGTGATGGCAATATCAGATACCATGGTTATGGCTGCATCCTCCACCGTTCTCAAAGTGATTGATGAAAAGCGAGATCGTCAAAGTTGGGAGGCATTGTATCTTCGTCATCCCTTTAACATGTTGATTGCTGGACCGAGTGGTTCAGACAAAACCTAATTTGTCAGACGTTCGATCGAATACAAATTACAATTGTCTGATTGTCCACTACAACGTATCGTGTGGTGTTACACAGAGTGGCAATCGGCTTACACATTACTTCAAGAAAGTAAGGGGGGATCCTTGTAGAAGGCATTCTTCGCAAGGACATTGAGATCGTGTCTGACATGTTAGGAGAAGACGAAGGAGAAATTAAAGTTTGATTTACACCAAAACAACATCATAGTAATGCTAGTATTATTTACATTACTCACAATTTACTTTAACAAGGTAAAGCACATCGCACCATTGGTCTCAATGCCCAATATGTGGTATTGTTTAAACATGCAAGAGATAAATCTCAAGTGCAAGTGTTAGCCAAACAGTTAGGGACACCTTGGCTGAATTATGCGTATCACGATGCCACTCCAAGACCCCATACATATTTACTCATCGATTTAAAACCAAACACTCCTGATTATTTGAGATTTGGTACCAATCTGTTTCACCATTGGTGTCAAGAAGGAGGTCCTATGATTTACACGTCTGTATGAAAAAACAATCTATACAAAATTCCTGCACTTCTTTTCTTTCAAACAGTTTTCAACATGACTTCCTTTCAATCTCATTATCCTGTCAAATTGATGGGTGCACTGTATGCCATCAGTCGCGAGAAAATGCACAAGTACAGTCACATTTGTTAGAAGCGAGTCGCAAAGAAGTGTTACGATGATTTACTTTAACAGCACGTCAATTACTTCAAGGCATCATTCACAAATCCCATCAGACGGAACGTTTTTTTGAATAACATTAAGTAGCGTTGTCACAACTTTCTGCTCCAAGATACTCAAAACAAAAAAACAAATCATTTTGAAACCAAGTGGAAGTGGCTCTTTAGGAGGTGTCATTATTCATTCCCTTTTAAAATGGGGTCCTAACGCTGAAGCTAAAACGAAAAAAAAGCCAACTTCCCACAAAGATGGCAGACCAAAAAGAACAGTTGTGGTGCAGCACAAGAAAAATAAAAGCCCCAAGCAGAAAGGTCCTCAGAAACAAACATCTGCCAGAAAGAGAGGTACTACTGTTAGGACGCGCACGTTCTCCAGAAAACCACACCGTTCGGTGACGGCGTCTCCTACCACTTCTACTTTTTGGCCATTCAGGATGATGCCTGCCAAACCTGATTTAAGACCAGTGTTCCCTCTTTTCGTGAAAAAATGAAAACCCATTTGTAAAGGAACGTCTACTTCTCCGGCATCGACGACGAACGTCTTCCTCTACTGCTCTAGCAGCTAAATAAAACTGGATTCAACTAAGATAAAAGTACAAGACAGAACAGTTGTGCTACATAGTTTACTGGATTTATCCAAACAATAACTGACAAGATTTAGTTTGTTGAAAATACCTCATCACCGAGTGTTGCCCAGTCAGTTTGATACGACGTGCCAACGATCAGTGGAAACGAATTCCAGTATAAAACAGAAGTTTGAGATAGGATTCACTTCAGTGTTTTTACTCCTGAAACGAAAGATGTCACCAAGAAATGCACACCATCACCCTCCTCGTCGTCCCCAGACACAACCTTACTCAAAACAGGAAAAGAAAGGGACTCCCTCCACGTTTAGCTAAACATTGGGATGTTTTGTCAGTACTAACCAAATTTAATCCTCCGATGCGAAAACAAATCATTCAAAAAGCACCCAAAGAAATCATCGATACCGTGTGTGAATTTTGCTTGAACGTTTTGAAAGGAACTGTACCTTTGTCCAAGATACGGAAACCAGAATTAGGAGAACGTCGGAATGTTCTTCGCCAAATGGTGAAAAAGAATATGACCATCAGTCAAAAGAAAATAATCCTCGCTCATCGAATACATCGACGTGTTACCACGTTTATGTCGAAGCTTACAATCAATCGCACCATCGAAGCATCAGATGTGTACCCAAAGAAGCGACCCCTGAAAACGAAGTGATGGTGTTTGATTGATTGTTTTGGAACGACACCTACCACCCGAAAAAAGAATTGGTGTTAAAGACCGGAGATTGGGTTCGCATTGGAAAAAACAAACGCACTTTTGACAAAGGTTATTTAACTAACTGGACAACCGAATTGTTTCGTGTTACTGGACAAGTGCGGTCACGTGACCCTCCTGTCTATAAATTGAAAGACATGAACGGAGAAGTGTTAGAAGGAACTTTTTACTTGCCTGAGTTGCAACAAGTTACCAAAAAAGAAGACGACGTGTACGATATCGAAATCATTCTCGATAGAGGAATACGTAAAGTAGGCAAACGCCGACTTCAAGAAGTGAAAGTGCGTTTGAAAGTATATCCACCTAGTTTTGATTGTTGTGGTGCCGCTTCACAAGTCATCGACATTAAAAAGAAATAGTGACTAGTATGTCGTTAAGCACAACAGATACCACTCCTCCTCAGAATTCCACTCTTCAAGAACTACAAAAACAACGTCTGTGGCTGTGGTATGGAGAACGTGTTCCTAAAAGTAAAATCGTATTTTTCTGCCAAATAAATCTTTATGGTGTATTGTGTCATTCACAATTTTGAGTTTGCAACAAGGAGACAAACAATTGGGGACAATTTTACTCAGAAGTTGTATTGGTTATCTTCTTCCCAGTCCTTCCTTGAAATATACTATTGACAGTAGCAACAACAACGGTAGCCTTGCGGTCAACGCCAGTCAATATTCTTCCAGTCACAACAGCAACAACGGTAGCCTTGCTGTCAACACCAGTCAATATTCTTCCAGTCACAACAACAACAACGGTAGCCTTGCTGTCAACACCAGTCAATATTCTTCCAGTCACAACAGCAGTAACCCTCTTTTGGAACATTTGAAAAATAATTCTCCCTTGACATCGCGTGGCTCCTCATAAACCAGAACCATTGAACTATGAATAACCAATTATATTTAACCTTACAGAGTGACAGTTTTATGGATATGTTTCCCAATAACATGTTATGTTGTTTCACGGTCAAATTACCTCAAGCCATACAATTGGATCACGTGTTACTACTCTAGGTCTTAAAATAATGTAACAGAAAGAAAGTGAAACCAACAATGTATGTAAAATAAACAAGCAATTTATTTCTCTGTAATTAAAATGAAAATTCAAACGGGCACTTACAATTTGTGAATTATATTCCAAATAATCCTAAACGTTCTAAACACAAATCTGAAATTAAAAAATCTTCATAATGAATGAATGTTCCGAATGAATGAATAGTCTTGAATGTCCTGATATACCACCACGTTATAATTCAGAATATCTTTGAGAATGTCCACAAATATTCAAAAATCATATATATAAATCCAAAGGTTAATGAACACTTTATGGTAACTCCAATGAATGCTCATATAAATAATTCTTTTTGAATTATGTCAACAGCACAACTATAAACTCTGACCATACACAGATTCTCAAGGACTGATTTTTAAAACAGGAATGAATAAATGCGTATCAAGTTCTTATTATATCCACATATTCTAATAACCCATAATGCAACAGAACGTGCATCGTTCTTGTGGAATAAACACAAACTAGTTGTGATTAATTGTAAACAAGACAGGGCTTGAACTCAGTGCCAGTCAACATGATGTATACCAATTGACCAGAACTTTAAAGTGCGAGTTACTATCACGAACAAGGTTAAACACACATAAAGGTTAATTATATATAATACACGAAGCTCATTGGGAAGTAGCTTTGGTAAAAATCATTCATCGTACGCAAGCCCTGAATATCAACGAAGGTCAAAACACTTTCATGGTCGATATCCTGAACGAATAAGTTCAGGAGCAGTTGGACAAAAATGATCCTCTCATTTACGAATTCAAAAAACCATCACTAACCAATCCTCAACTGAATACCTATACCATGAGAATTCCTGCTGGTTATTATTTTAATGCTCAAGATGTGGTCGAAACGATTGAATCTATTTATAATGATCAGTTTGGCAAAGCCCTGGAGAAATCTCTCAAAAGTGTGCTGATTGAGTACCATAAAATTGCCCATCGTCTTAAAATACATGTTTAAGACGGCAGAATAATGTCCATTACTTTTTGTCCCGGCTTTTTTTTCTGTTCTGGGTGGATACACTGCTCTCGTTTCTATGAAAGACGTTTACAACAACGATCGATTCTACAAGTATTTTTGCACCCCGTCGAATTGAACGAAGGACTAAATTTATTGTTTATGTACTCGGTTGTGGTGGACTACAACGTAGTGGGCAACACAGCCGCTCCGTTACTAAGAGTCATTCCTTTCAAAGTGGATTATGTTATCGCTGCTTGCTAAGAAGGTGGAAACACGTATCACGTTCACAGTGAATTTGTACATCCTTATTATCTTCCTGTCAGTAAATCATATTTGACAGTGGCAATATTAGTATAAAAAGAGATAAAATATTATATTCTCGAAAGGATAAGTCACGATGAAATTACATTTCTAGTAAATTGTAAAAAACAGATGTATCCTGTGTACCAAGGAGTCGTTCGACAACGAGAACATGGTTTAGGTGATATCTTAAAATCAGCTTTTCGTACAGTAACATCCATCTTAAAAGCAATGGGGACTCGAGGATTGGATGCTTTAAGAGATGCCGCTTTGACGCAAACAAAAGAATTTCTTCAAAATATCCTCATTGACAAACAAAGTCCAAAAAAAGCCTTCGTGAGACTAAAAGAAAATGTGTTGCTTCAGACTGGATAAGACCTTTTGGGTCGCCGATCATAAATTTGCTTCATAATTCTAGCTTAGGCATTACTTCTCCCTCTACGCCGTGGCAAGGACGAGGCAGAAAGAGACGTCGAAACCCTTTCAGATCTCATAAACACGTTCAGAAAAAGAACAAGAAAAGACAAGGAACAGTAGCAGTCAAAGTTTTTGATTACTAACTGAAAAATGGAAAAAAATGACGTACCGAGATTCTTGCGAATGTTCCAAGCCAGAACTAGATCTGTTTGCCATGCCTCCAACGATGATGACGATGCAAGAATCCCAAAGGGTAGAATTTTATCCTGTGTCGTCTTTTATTATCTCAGCCTCTATCGAATTTGAAATCAAATGACAAACCGAAGATTACATCGAACTGAATAACACTCGTATCTGAAAGTCAAAGTTCTCAAAGTGGACAACACCAATCCAGGCGCCGATGCCTGAGTATCTCCCGTCTACAATTTCCATGCATTCGTTGTTCAGCGAAGTGGATTGGTACTTACACAACAAACTGGTCAGCAGAAGCATAGATACGTACCTTTACCGAGCGAACCTGGAAAATCTCTAGGTGAACGTAAAAGAAGCCAAGACCACAAATCTGGATGCTTCCGTGGTATGGAAACCTAACACTTTCGATAAGTTCGACGACACAGCGTTGATTACAGATGATGATGCATACCATAATGTTGGATTTAACGACCGTCGAAAGAAAATAAAACAGGGACTCAGTTTAGAAATGAAGGATCGTTTGCATTTGGACATGTGGTTACAAGACAAGTATTTGTTAATGTTGATGCCCGTCTGAGACTGAATCGAAGTAGTACCGTGTTCCATTTGATGGCCAATGCTAGCGAGCTCAAAACCATCATCGAAAAAGCGAGACTTTACGTGCGCCGTGTGGAAGTCTTACCTAAAGTGGGAAACAACATCAGTCAAACTTTGAGCAGAACGTCAACCAAGCGTCCTCTGCGACGAGTGGAAGTGAAAACCTTCATCATTGCCTCTGGACCCCGATCCAAGAT
This sequence comes from Margaritifera margaritifera, assembly GCA_029931535.1. Classification (NCBI taxonomy): domain Eukaryota; kingdom Metazoa; phylum Mollusca; class Bivalvia; order Unionida; family Margaritiferidae; genus Margaritifera; species Margaritifera margaritifera. The sequence continues at coordinate 1,875,022 of JAQPZY010001480.1, forward strand.
CGAAGATCATGTTTTTCAAGGACAACTACCAAAACATTTGCTCACTCGCATCGTTAGCAATACGGCCCTCAACGGAGCCATGGATCAAAATCCTTTCGAGTTCCAACACATGAACGTGTCCAGGACAGTTAGGTACCAACAGCAGCCTCGGTATTTCGTACTAGGATTATGCAAGAAGATATGCTTTGTGGGAATTTGATTTCACTCCAGACAAAATCAGCGACGAATTACATTTCCACCCTATAAAATGAGTTCAACTTCGGGGCGAGCACAGTGAAAATTATCTCGTATGCAGAATTTAACAATACTCTGGAAATAAACAGTTTAAGAGAAGTGATCCTAGACTATTAGAAACAATATAGAACACAAAGAACCTATGGAAACAGGTGATGAGAATGTTTTTATCCAGAACAGGAAGATGACAAAGAAACAGTTATGATGTCAAGATGGCCAGAACAAGAACAACATTTTGTGTCATGTTTTGCTCGTAACTTGGCTGAACGAATTACAGGCCTAACCAGAGACAACACGACAAATGTTTGATGATGAGTCAAGAAGAAAAGTTGGAAGAGTATCTGGAAGAGGCATGGACTCTCATTTCGGAAGACAAAATTTTGAAAAAGAGGTATAAAGACTCGCGTGACCATTCCGTACCTACATTAACTTCTCTGGAGACCAAACGCATTTAAGCTCATTGCAACAGAATACAGAGACTATCCGTTGTTTTTCGACTTACTTGACACAATATTTCAAGGAAAAAGTCAGGTGTGAACTTATGACTTATCATAACCTGTGAAAAGACGATCACTGAATACCTGGAACACCATCTTTAAAAAAAGAAAAACGAATGGATACCTGGGAACTTCATTACCTTCTGACTCACAGTTCAACACAGCTTCTTGGAATCCTGTGGGGTGTGCTAAAGATGAACTTCCCCATCTAAAACCTAAAGATGTTGAAGCCTATGTCATCAACACTGACGACCGTCATCGACCATGAAACCATTGGGTAGCCATCTACTTCCCAACGATCACAGTGTGGAATATTTTGATTCTTATGGATTACCTCCTCTGGAAGACGACATCATTGATTTTATGAGAAGACATGCTGTATCGACTCAATTCAATAACGTGAGATTACAAGGGTCAGATTCCATGGTGTATGGACAATATTATGTATATTGTCTTCATCATCGCAGTCTTGGATTTCCCTTAGAACATTTAGTGACTTGTTTTGATCGTGAGTGCTCTAGAAATGATGATTAAATAGAAAGATGGTTTTGAGAACATTATAGCTATCTCCTTTCGTAGCTCAGAAACGAAGTGTGCGTCGATGTCAGAATGACAGTGCCTTTTGATCATTGGAAGTCAAGTCTGACTTCACAACGTTGTTTAACACTTTGTCAGTTTTGTATTCCTGTTTGTGTTATAAAAGCTTATTACAATTATTAAACATGTTGATTGGTGAAGAAAAAAAACATCGCGTTGTCTTGTTTTTATTGATTGAAAACAAAATTGTATTGACATGCACTTTCACATTTCGCTCTATCGATTTTGGTCATATGTTCCTTTACGTCCGCGTACCGAATCAGATGTATGTTTTCCTTCACGTCCGTGCTTTTTCCATATAAAGATATCGGGCCGCTAATTATTGTATAGCCAGGGAACTAGTCTACTGATGGGGAAATAAAACAGGGAGTACTAAATCGTTTAAGATGCGCCCATTGGGTAGTAAATGGGTTCAATTGTGTTCCATTAATAATTTCACAAACTTCAATCTATGTGCTATAGCTGACAACACCATATTTACTTTTATTTTGATATCCTGTATTGAATTTCCTACTGACAAAATAACATATGGACTCTTGGTACGAGGCTATGTTATTAGGTGCAGACCATGGAGTCCCCATGTATAGTATCACAAGGCTCAAAAACATACTGCGAAGCACCTATTTTTTAAGGCTGAAAATTCTCTAACTCTAATAAATGGAACCATGAACGGCTTCTATGCCAAGCTAATGAAGAACTTATATTTATTTCATGATATATTAACATTAAGTTCTATGGGAAATGAATTAGTAGTCCGATTGCTATAGGGGTGGGGGTAGTGTATGTATCCATGACAACTACGTGGATCTCGTCATCCATTTCAGTATTATTATTTGATTTAAGAGTAATTACAGTAAAATATATCATTTTTAGAGTAATTTAGACCAGAGAATAGTGAAAAAGCAAAGAATTATGGAAAACAAGCATGGTTGTGTAATTTGGATTGGGAAACCTGACAAATCTGGCCATGTGAAGCATGAAGTAAGATGGGTTGATGGCACTATCTCCTATTTTAGTGCACACAGATTTTCATATATGATAAAAAGAAGAATTACACCTGACTTAATGCCTAGACTTGATGAGAAAAATCCGCCTTTGGATATTAGTCACCTGTGTCATGGAAAAATGTGTGTGAACATTGACCATTTAGTTATGAAACCCCGTTCTATCAATAAAGACAGAGATCAGTGTAAAAACCAGGGACTATATACAAAATGCCACAAACCCATCTGTTTAATATGATGGATCTTATGCAAAGTAAATCTTTACTACTCTTGTCATATTTAGCTCTGAGTGTCTTTCTAATATTACATAACAATCTGCCTTTTGCATAATTCCTCTCCTCCTGATATTTTTCATAGGTCTGAATAAAGTGCTCTCATTTAACATCTATTATGTTTGTATGCTTTCTTTTTCTTGTAAAATGTCTTATCAATAATATGTTTTTTTGATATTCTTTTCAGTTGCATAGCTACACTGGAGTTTGCTGCTATGGGGCACCCAGAAGCCCGGCACAGTTTCACTATAGACTCCCCAGGGCCATTGTTGCTGTAATTTACTGAGCTATGACATCGTGCATGTAAATTCCTTATGAATGTTACATTTCGAAATAAACTTCTTCGAATTACTTTATTTGCACATTCAGACTTTTATGTGTTAGTATTGATATATGTCTTCTGAATTGTCATTTTCCCCAGGTGGTAGGTAACAAGCATCCGCATAATTGATTATGTATGTGTAGAGTTTACTATTCTCAATGTGCCAGTCAAATATTAGCTTTTAACTACCCAGTTTTCGTTTTCACCAGTGCAAACATATGACTGAGTCTTGCAAAGGGAGTGATCACCCTGATAACAGAGCACTCCACCGTATTTCTGAAATGCAGAATTAAACTCTGCATGACAACGTTTGACCCTATACAATCTTTTGACATCATAATACCCATGTTAAACCTGTGGACAATGTTAACATCGGATTTCCAATGTAACTCCATACCGCCTAATTATGTAAACCTATGGGCTAATGTTCATTCCCGTTCGAGGGGCTCCAGGTGGCCGAGAGGTCTTAGGCGCTCGCCTTTACCGATCACTGCCATCTCACCTCTGTCTGCGTGGGTTCGAGTCTCGGCCTCGTGCAATGTGGATATGTGAGAAAGCTTGCCAGTAGGTTCCCGTGGGTCGGTGGTTCTTCCCGGGTTCTTCCTCCACCAGATAAAACTGGCCGCCATGTATAGCCTATCATGTGCTGAAAAAATGGCGTTAAACCCACAACAACAACAACAACATCATTCCAGTTAGACCCCAAATAGAACTACTTGCGGTGCATGTGGCATCTACCACGTATTTTTATGAGCATTTTTACACTTCCAAAGAAGGTTACAGAACAACCATTTTTAAAGCTCCATAGTCTTCTTCGAGTGGAGGTCTCACTGGCACATGTTTAGCATCATATTTTTGGGGGTGAAGTACTGTTATCGTGAACCAGTGTCAATAAGGCAATTAACATCAACATTATAAATGCTTGTTTTTATGTACAACCGATCTTGATTAGCTATAAAAATATTTTTGATATAAAATACTCTTTTGGGTCCATTGATCTCATCCCCAGTTGAAAGCTAACGCACAGATTTAGTTGAAATTAGCTTTCCTGCTTGGAGTTTTGTATGATACCTTCGCCTCCAGATCTATTATTCTTCTCTGTTAAATATTTCTGTCTTTTGCGACACCCCCTCTTCCAGTGTTATCCTTTCCCTCAGTAATGACAACTTGCTTTCTTTTTAGCAGCTTGTCTTGGTTCTTGTTTGATTTTGTTAAACTCATTCTCCTAAACCGGTTCCAAGCGGACTGTAATATCATTTAATTTAGACTCAGAGCAGTTCTGCTCATTAATTAAACTTGCTTCTTCTACTATTTCTTGTTGCATTCTTAGCCCTCTAGGTACTGCAGTGCATCTACCCCTGCCCCTCTGAAAAGCTTCAAATTCTAACATTAGCTATAGAGCATCACCAGTTTTTCTGGCTTTATCCTGGGGGACTTCACATTATAATTCTTCATCATTGAAGGCATCAGCAAAGCAGTCTCTAGATGGTTGTTCCTCAACATTTGTAGGTGCTGTCGGGAGACCATGCGGACCAGTTTCCTAATATCTTGAGCTGGTTCAGAAAGTGGTTCAGACTTTTGTCGTACTTAGATTTTCATCTGTGCTATGTACAGCTCTGATAGGTTTATGGGCTCGAACCTAGCTAGTAAAGAAAATACTAGAAGATGATAGCTTCGACGCATTTCTGGTTTCAAATCACCACAGTGAATGTCTTGTGCTGTCCCCAGCAGGCTGGTGGCTAATTTCATATCTTTTACGTTTTCGTCCCATTTATTTATTTCAGACATCATGTCAAAATGTACCAAGTAGTGATTCAAATCTGTCGAACAGTCATAAGTTGCAGGTTGCTTCCAGGGTCTAGTATGCTCTCTTTATCTTTCATGTGTGACGGGCCGCCGGGTAAAGCCAGCACCCTGCTCTTCCTGAAATTCCGATTGAATAACCCGACTGATATATCCATCAAGCTCTGACACTGTCTGCTCCTCTCTAAAAGGCGGTTACGGTCAGATATATTGGTCCTGTCCTGCTGTTTCATGTCTAATACATTCTTTCTCCTGCTCCCTGGGATATCCTGCGCACATATATCAACCCCTCCTCCTGTCCGGGTGTGACCGGGAAGGATAACCTCGATTTCCTCCAAGAGATTTTGCTCTTCATCCCGTAAGCAATCCAGCTGGCGCCTTAAGTTCCAGTTTTGTAGACTTATAGTTAGGTAAACCGGGACAGTCCGTGTTATACTTAGGTAAACCGGGACAGTCCATGTTATACTTAGGTAAACCGGGACAGTCCATGGTCACCGTAGTACCATGTGTTTCATCATGAGTTTTTCTGTTTTGGCTCTTTATCCGTAGAACCACCTCTCCACTTGGAGAACCTACTATAGTCGTATGAGAGCAGTCCAGGACGGGCAGTTATGCGCCTGGTGGAAACTCTTCCTCATAATTGGCCATCCTGGAATTGTCTAATACTGGAATATGTCTAAAAGCAATCTTTTACAACATAGAATTGATTTGGTTCTCAAAGGGTTCTTGATTGTAAAATTATATGTGCCGCCGCAGCCACCAAATTTGTAATTTGGTCGAGGTTGAATTGTTTCTGTTTGGTTACTTTATGGAAAGACGGACCAAGCTGATGTTTATTTGGTAACAAAAACACCAAATTCAAGTTGATATTGTGAATTCTGATTAATGTTGATTTTTGTGCAATATTGTGAGTGTGGACAAGCGAGAGAGAGAGAGAGAGAGAGAGAGAGAGAGAGAGAGAGAGAGAGAGAGAGAGAGAGAGAGAGAGAGAGAGAGAGAGAGAGAGAGTAGATATAAAAAATAAGAATGTAAGAAACACTACTTGTGAGACTGCAAATGACTGTGGATTGTAGTGTAAAATATGATTATGTGCGCATGCAAACTTGTGTATGCAATAAAAGGGGAGAGAAAGAAAGATGAATCTATAAATTGTTATAAGCTGGAGCCCGGATAACTGTACATAGAATAACCATATACATGCAGTTTGGAAGACAGTCAAATAGGCTGACAGTGGAAAAGCAATACTAGCAATATATCCTTAATATTATTATGCTTAAAACCTATCAAATGAGTGAATAATGTGGCCACTTACTCTAATATTTAAGTAAAGTAAGATATTTTGTTGATTTAAAATTCCAAACTGCAAGGGGAGAAACTGGAACTTCATTGTAAGTATATTGGTATTCGAACTTACCTCCCCTGAGCTGAGAAGCAGACGATTGTAGTGAAATGGAATTATGGTAAGCACCTTTTATATCGGCAAAACTCAGAAGCTGCGGCTATTGGCTAAGGATTTATGACAACATAATGCAAAATAACTGGCAAATTATATGGTCTCTTGATATTCATGATTCGACGGTCAAGACACAATTCCCCAAACGCTCAGTAAGCGTCATTTTATACCTTTGGAAACCAAACGACCCGAAACTGAACGAACCAAATGCATTTGAATTTCGGACTTGGTTATATATAGAGTATATGAAAAGAACGGAACGTATCCAAATGATAACCCAACTGGCTACAACTCACAATGGAGGCAAATGTAATCAGCCGTGCTGCAACAAACGAGAAAAATCAGATAGTTCGGCAGCTACAGGTAATATACTTAACTGAATGTATTTTGAATTCAATAAGAAACAATACCAATGGTATGTTAGCAGTATAAAAGGTTGAACATAGTGTAAATAATGCAAGTTTTACGATTCGGTCAATGGCTTGGTACCAATAGAACTATAAACATATACGATAACACGCCACGGGCACATTTATTCTAAAGAGCATTTTAGGACATACGAAGTGACTAAATGATTTTGATATAAAACCATCCATTTTAACGATTGATGGACCATACAAAAATATTCTGATAGAGTATATTATGAAATAACTTGCTGAAATAGTGAGGTTTAAAACTTAGATATTAAGCATGATACAGTTTACCTGTAGATTACAGACGTAACAGCCTTCGAGCATGTTCGCTGGTTTTCAATATTAACAAGTAATCGGTACACATATACAGCTATGATAATTGAATGTCAAAGTAAAATCATACTTTAAATTTTCAGGCTGCAAAATCATGTTGAAATCTTGAATTTATCCTGGCAAATATTGAGTACAACCAAAACAAAATGACGGACTCAAGTAAATGGAAGGTTGAGTACAAATTTTATGATTATCTTCTTATGTTCCTTATATTACAACTGCTTCTTAAAGTCTGCTTACTTAAAACGTTTCCGTCTTTTTTTTTCTTCTAATTATTTTGGAATTGTAATCAGAAATATAAGCAAAGATAATCAGCAAAAACGTCGATCTATCTAATTATTTGTTTAATTGTATTTTCTATTTCAAATGCTATCTAAAATAATTTTCTATTAAAATTATAAAATCCTGATATTTGTATTATTTCCAAAAATCGCTCTTTCAGTTATTATATTTGTTGCTAACGGAACATTCTCAGCTATATTGACTTCCAACATAAAAAAATTAACCCCATTTCCATTAATTGAGCAAGGTAGAATATTTACATTGTATAGCTTGATTCTACAATGGCCACATATAAGCTTCATAATAAGAAGTTCTTTTCAAGGGATCTTGGCAAGTCTTCAAGTACTCGTTAGGGCACAATGGTAACCTTAGTGAGACACTAACATTTACTTATGTCGTATATACTACACCAGGTGTACCATGGTGAGTTACTAATATTTACGTGTCGTATATACTACCTGTTGAAAATGTGCCGACGCTATCTATGCTAATAAACAGTACTCTTAAATCGATATATTAAAAATAATTATTTACAATAGAACAAAATCACCGTCATTTCCATTCAGTGAACAAGGTTGAATATTTGGATTATATCGCTTGATTCACGTTACACAATGGCAACAGATAAGCTTTGTTACTAAGAATAATTTTTAAGCGATTTTGGCATATCTCTGAATACGTACACCTGCGCCATGTCTAGCTGAGTGAGACACTAATACTGACCAATGTACACCAGGTGTATCATGGTAGTACGCTAATATTTAATTTTGTCGTAACTTTAGTACAACGAGCCAAATGGACAAGGACGTTATTGAAATTTGCTTGTGCAAAAATTTAAAAGTACCTCTTAATTGTGCTCCATATTATTTTTTTTTCTTCAAAACGTAGAAAAATATGCACGTAATACGAATAAAATTCCCAAATAATTCCAGTCCAGGCCATTAGTACCTAATACATAACTCCTTATTTACCTAAAACACTCTTTCTGAGTACATTACAGGCATGTGATACACATAAACATAAACAAAGACAGAGATACATACACCAATACATGCTTACATACATGCACATATCTATCACATATAAACACAGCACACACAGACACACACACACACACACACACACACACACACACATATATATATATATATATATATATATATATATATATATATATATATATATATGTATATATATATATATACTATATATAAAACGACAAATCCTACCTTTGGGCGACAGCGTATAATTTGGTACCTTCTGAGACGTGGGGGCCTGGTGCAGTGCACCCACGCATCGCTTCCTCCCCCCTCCCCCAATAACGCCTGCCATGTTTTTATTAACGGAGTAAAATATCATAAGAACATATCAAACGTGACTGGAATAATAACATCCTTCGTATGCGTCACTGTATGAAATTCCACTTGAGTGTCAAAAATTCTGACCTTAAGATTCAGCGTAAAAAGTTGTTTTTTGTATTGACTTTAAATGATGTATAAACTCAATTTAGCGTTCATGGAACATTGGTAGAGATGGCTATGGTTATTCCAAGACAAAGCGACCAAATTGTGTACTGCATATAGCTTGCATAATAATACAATTATGAACAGGGCAAAAAATAAAGTCCACGTTTATCCATACGATTATTCGTGACAGACATAAAATAATGATACAGTCCTCGATTCAGCTTTGATCTAGAATGATTTACCATTCTTAAAAATTAATGAGAATATGAATCTGAAATAAATAACAATTACGACAGCGGCTTTTTCGACTCGAAATCGGACTACAGAAGCTGAACATGTAGCTAGGTCGATCAGTGTGAAAAGTCCTGTTTGTAGGACCCCTAACTTCAACCACTGTCCGTTGTAGTGGGTAAATGTGTTTAGATAATGTTCATTATCTTGATTTGAAAAAATGCTCAAGTGATGATTGAAATCGGGGAGGTTGTGCTACATTATGTGTGATATGCTCGCAATACAAGGTCAAAATTAAACCCGTGTCAGGATAAAACTCACGTGTGAGCTGGATAAGGATTTTCCGCATAGGCGTTCCACCTTGAAATCGCTATCCATATTGATAGGGAATGTGAGAATCTCTGGTTATAATACAAGAATAGCAGAATGGTCCTTATTCGAGGTTGTGCGACATTGCAATAAAGAAGAAACAAATTGGTTATTTAGATTTCCGATCACTTTAGTGGGGTTGGTCTTAGTACCGGTGTGATCGTGAGGAGTTTTTTTTATATACCTTTTATGTTTGATAGTAAACTGAGAAACACCAAATTATTTCCAAAGTTCTGGGGCATGGGAACAACTCAAGGAAAATATACTATTTTTAAGTATTTAGTGATGAATAAATAATGTTTTGAGGATTTGGGAAAATGTTTAGATTAGTCTGGGTTTCTGAAGTTTCAGATGTAATCGTCACCCTAGGAAGATAGTTGGGAATAATCATAGCAGTCTCGGTAGACAACGAAACATGTCTCGTGTAATTTTCATGAATTTAAACTTTTCATACACACTTTACTTTCAAGTCAAAGTATGTGGACATCATGGAAGTCATCATATTGAAAACCTAACAGATCTAATAAGAAGTTCTCTAATTAGTCGATTAATTTTGCTTGTCATAAAAAGCAACTTTTCATTCGCAAGGGGGCAATTGTTCCAAACTCTTTGCCTAGCTACACGTGGCACGGGTCGATGTGGAACGAAGTGGATCGATAACCCTTGCAGGGATTTACAAATACACTTTACCGACTCTAGGGACAGGCTCATATTCGGCTCGAGCAAGCTCAATGTACTTGCCTGCGGACAAAGTACAAAAAGTGATAGAGAGAGGGAGAAAGGGGTCGTGTTCTGTTCGTAATGAATTCTGTTCTGTTTTATACTCTGCGATCTCGCCACAGTACATATATTAGTACCTTTATTTAGTGTTAATATGTACCGTATTCTTCTGTTACGTTACTGGCCACAGTTTCTTTCATCTATCATATGTCATTTCCGTCTTGTAGTCAATATCAAAGTCAGTCTCGCATTTTCTCGTGCAGGCGTGACAATGTTAATATTTACTATTTAAAGCAAGTCTTGACAAATAAAGAATAAATATTTATTTTCTAACTTGTCAGTTACATTTTAATCGTAATATTTGTATGTATCAGGGATTCGCCGACTTCCATGTCATAACCTTGCTTCGCGCAGTTTGTGAGCTTGCCCACTCTAAAACAATCGGTTTGTCAAAGATTGTTTTGATGCATGTCGCCGATTATATGGTGAGTAGGTGCTCATTGTTAATAATATAACTCGTGAGATTTCTTTGACAGGTGTGTTTGGAAATAAAAAGAACTCGTATCTAACGATTAACCGTCAGTAAGATTACCTTGAAAGCGTGATCGATGTACCGAAAATATAGTACCAACAAGCGGTGTTGATGATCCTTTGTTTACATGATAATTACAAGAGACTGACACATACTTACTGCATGGCAAACAATTAAATGGATAAAAATAAGTGTTCTCAATCTCAAAAGTCGGCATCTCAAATATGTTGATTCATGTCGCCTTATTCAATGTGACTAGATGATAATTGTTAAGTAAATATATAAAATAAGTGTTCACAAATACTTCAGTTGTGAATATAAATAAATTATTGCAAACAGTCTAACTTTCATTGTTGTTGATGTAGTTGGTGAGATGAGTCTGCTATGTTATCTAGGCTAAAAAAGGAATTTCCCTAAAATATCTCATATTTTATCTTATTTTTTTTTTGTTTTCGTTTTTACTCATGATGGAATATTATGTTTGAAGCAAGCTCAAATTTCCCAAGAGCAAGTTAAATGTTCCAGTCCACTTGCTCTGCGCAAGCTGACTTTGATACATTTGTAAATCCCTGCCGGCCTTGGCTAACAAAAGTCTGCCCACCATGTTAGTGCAAAATGCATAGATTTTGTTTTGTTAGACTCAGTTGGTCGAAGTTCCGGACAATTTTAAGACTAATACGACTTGGATCGATTAGTAACAACTAATCCATGAACCGAAATGATAAGGTTTACACAATTTTAAGCCCAATAGGTATAGCAGATTTTTATTGAAAGAAAAGAAAAAAAGACCCTGATCGTAACTCGCATGGCTTATGCTGTAACCATTATCATTTATAATTTACTCTCCATGTATATGCTAATACCCTTATGCAGACAGAGAGACAAAAAAAATAAAAAAAAATTCTCACATGCAAAAGCAACCATGGTAAGGGTTTTAGAAAATATGCAATTTTTCCTAGAAACCGATACATCTATTTAATCGAATTATTATCTCTCAGTAAGGAATAATAATTATGTTGTTTATCATGATTATTGAATATTTCCTGAAGAGGCTACAAGGGTATTTTGAAACATTCGTTCCTCCACCCATCTGCTCTCCATTTTGCTATTGTGTCCATCCATCATACTTTGTACTCCAACAATATCATGCAGAATCACAAAAGCTTAATAATAAATTTTCCCACGTTCTGATATAAAACAGAGCTCATGCATACGCCAAATATTTTTAAAACCGTTGACCAACGTCCCTCCTTCTATCCTAGTTTGTATCCTTTCCATTTCATCGGTCATTGGTGCCAACTTGACAGCAATGTTACATTACAAACTTTGATTAGTGAATCTAAATGCAAACTTGTTTAAGAATTCTGTTTGGAAAAGGTTTAGTTAAACATTAATACTTGCTGTAAGTTACAAATTCTATACTAAACAGAGGTGATGTACCCCTAGACTCAACACGAGAAAACGTGTTAATATGAAGTGAAGCTACATAGACAATCTTCATTATCTATATTAAACATGTTAGAGAGTTATAATTTGTGGTCTACTGAGAATGCAGGTACAAAGCCGAACCCCAAGTTATGCTCTCTCTCTCTCTCTCTCTCTCTCTCTCTCTCTCTCTCTCTCTCTCTCTCTCTCTCTCTCTCTCTCTCGTGCACACACCTATGTTTACCCTCAGTATGATTAATTTGAAACGGGTGTAAATATGAAGCTTTTCATATTAAATGTGACTTGGAGAATCACCTTTCTTCATATGCTGGACTTTTCCTATTCATATGAGTATTTGCTCACGTAGGCATACATAATATGTAATACTTTACAATTTATGCACGTATAACAAGACTTCCAATGGATCAAATAATTTATAAAATGAAAACTTAGTCCTAGGATAGAAATAAACACTAATAACTTTGTTTGATAATTATTCAACCGGGATATAATCAGAGAGGAAAATGCATTAAAGAAAATCGTTGACTCGGAAATTTCACTCATAAATACGCATAAGACAGTTATTAAATATATTAAATATTAATAGCTTTTACAATATGAAATAGTTTTCATCTTTCTTTAGAAGGAAACTCATTATCTATGAGAAATATGTTAGAGAGTTGTAATTTGCCGCCCACTGGGATTGCAACTAAGAACCCAATTACAAGATATAGTACCCCAACTCTTTCTCTCTGTTCTCTCTGTCGGTCTGTCGGTCTGTCGGTCTCTCTCTCTCTCTCTCTCTCTCTCTCTCTCTCTCTCTCTCTCTCTCTCTCTCTCTCTCTCTCTCTCATGCAGACACCTATGTTTAATTCGAGACAGGTGTAAATATGAAGATTGTCATAAAAAGGTGGGTCGTAGAATCGCCCCTCTTAATATACTGGTATTGTTCTTATTCTTGTGAGTATTTGCTCACGTATGCATACCGTATATATATATATATATATATATATATATATATATATATATATATATATATATATATATATAATACTGTACAATATATGCATATATAACAAGATTTATAATCGAAGCAAAAAACTTGTGAAATGAAAACAGGTCCAAGTGTGGAAATACACAGTAATAGCAGTTACAGAAAATCGTTAACTGTGAAAATGAGCTTATAAACGCCCATTAGTCGGTTATATAAATACATTAAATTTTAATAACTTTTACAATTTGAAATCTGTTCATCTTTCTTTAAAAGAATACTCAGCATAAGGTGTAATATTATATATTGTTATGGAACTAGAAGTCCCAGGATGCTTTAAGCTTTTTAATGTGTTTATGTCGAGAAATAGTATTCGACAAGCAGGATTCTATCCACACGTCGGTAATTTTCTGAATAGTTTATCATAATTTAGTCTCTTTAAAAATGCTGATATTAAACTGACGCTCGAACACCTGCGGCTTTTTCTCTCTCTCTCTGAATATGTGGAAATTCAGAATCAACCAGTCTGAATTGTCAACAGATTTTGTTCAGAGTTACAAAAAAGAAAGAAAGTCCGCATTTGGTCTAACTAATTTATTGTATGACCACGACTTTCTTTCCGATTTTTGATTGATAAACTCTTTTTTTTTTACCTTTCTTATATTGAAAAAAACAAACAAACAAACAATTAATTAAATGATATGCAAGAACAACCCATGGTTATAATATACCTGCGCGGCCAAAATTAAACACTCCGTACACGTGGTCAGCATGATACAAAAATGTATGATTGGAAATGAGCAAATCATACACTGACTGATGGCATGCCAAAAGTTGCAAAATCCGATTAAATATATGCAAGGTCTTCTCGGTAAGGAACTAACAAGCTCTCTTGATTGTCATGACAATCCACCTCGAAATAGTGGAAGCCAAAATATCAGTCGAACTCTTTGGGGAAGGAAAAGACGCGTCCTACCCTTTTTTCTCCATTGAGAGGCTGCCAAATCGAAACGTAAAACCCTAACAGGCCATACAAATCTATCTCGATCATCCCCGGCACAGATACGACTGAGACCGGGGATCTATATACCCACGGAAACCTTTTATTTTTATATAAAAAGACTGTTTGGCAAAGGAGAGAATCCAACTTATAATTGCCACTGAGGCAGCCTGATTCTATTAATGGGTCATGAAGCCCGCTCTTTCGTCTCGCGAACGCTAAGGAAAGCAAAAAAAAAAAAAAAAAAAAAAAAATAACAGTCTCGAGGGTAAGGTTCTCAAAAGAAGAAACACTCAAAATGTCAATGGATGGTTTTATTCAAAAACACAATACACATGAGAGATTCCATCTAGGCATTAGAGAGCGAGACATTTGTCTCTGCAGCTCCAAATACCTGATCAGGTCGGCAATATGAGAATCCGAACCGATGGCCAGGTCTTTTGAAACTGTGAGCGTGTTGGAAAGGGGTGTGCTACAGACCCTGATTGTAGAAAACAACGCATTGTCTCTCTTCAAAAGGAAGAGAAGAAAATCAACAATATGTAATAAATATTTAGTTGGCATTCAATTGTTTCCATTTGTATTTTATATCATTATTTATATGAAATAAATGTCATTATTTATCAATTAATCAATCAACTTTATTTCGTATAATTGATATTCCATATTCACTGTGCGTGCTCAGTTATTGTATTCATGTGAAATACTTCTTACCTTGTTTGTTTGTTTTTTGTTTTTTTTTTGGTTTTTTTAGGGTGGGGTGGGGGTTAACACTATTTTTCAGCACTTGATAGGCTATACATGGCGGCCAGTATATTTGGTGGAGGAAGAACCTGGGAAAACCCCGGGAAGAACCACCGACCCATGAGAATCTACTGGCAAGCTTTCCCACATATCCGCGTTGGCCAAGTCGAGACTCAAACCCACGCGGACAGAGGTGAGATGTGAGTGATCTGTAAAGGCGAGCGCCTTAGACCACTCGGCCATCACGGGCCACTCTTACAACGTTTGACAAACCACGTTGACTATTTGGGGACAACTAAACATTCGAAATCTTAAATCGCATAGATAGAAGTAATCACTGTTCTTAGGATTAAGGGCTATAGAAGGGTTCCCTAAGGGCCAGATGTTGTACATGAAGATGACACGCTCAAGATATGTACCGATTATAATCTTGGCCGTCCCATTGATACATTCGTTGATTACAATTCACTGGCTGACAGCCAATCTATAACGTGGAGATGTCAGGTCGACCAAGCAATTGAGCTTTTGTGTGTAAAACATATTATATCGATTTCCTTAAAATTAAGCAGATCTAATCATTGAAGATTCATAGCGAAATATAGATCTGTTAACGAGGTCTAGTCAACCTGTCTGCAAAGACTACTCTAATGACAATCTTGAAGTGGTCTTTATGAGTGGGTCGTCTTTATATACATGCTTTCATTTATGTATAAATAAAACCTATGGTCCTTTGCCCTTATACCCAGATGGGCCTTATATACACTATTTATATACTGGTTCCTATTCAGATTCTCTGTTTCAATATTTATTTTACTGACGCTACTAATTATATAAATGGTTGTATCATGAAAAGCTTCGTATAACGTACGTTTGACCACCTACTGGGAATGCTTCATTCAAAGGTACAAGCGTGCCTTTGTTAAAGATTAAAAGTGCAGACGAGATTTTTATGCAATAATAATGGGCATCTAATATCACGGTACTTTTATGTGTTCAATCAGAGCTAGAGTAGATAGAGACTACAATTAGATAACAATAGAAAAATCTTAAAATCTTGTTTTTTCGTGTTTAAACGACATTCATTGAAAATTTAGAAACAGATAGAAAAACTTGAATGCTCAAGAAAGCTTTAAAACTTTCAGTTAATTGATGTTTATGATGAATATCTGAGACAAAGGTTTCCGACAATGCACTTTCGTTTTGAATATTTAGCTATATATGTCATTTCGCCTCATTGCTCGTGTCATATTTAGGAGCAAATGCTTGAAATAAAATGAAATTACATAATGACATCCTGCGTGGTTTTTTTTTGTGATTAATAGGAGAAAGAAGTCACTATCACAGTTAGTTAAATCCTTCTCGAACACCAAACTTCATGGAAACATATATCATAAAATCACGCACTCAGCCATTCGATAAATATCGAGAGTAACAATGAGACGAGGAGATCATTACACTAGATACACAATAAAGTAAATAATCAGGTTAATTTGTTTTTAATATCAAACACTTGTTTAGTCTTGTGATAACCTTGAAAAAAAATGCTCACCCACTTTTGTATATAGATCTTTAATGTCTATGGGACTAACTTCCCCAGATTAACAGATTTGAGGAATATGCACCTCAAGCTCAACCGTTTTGTTTTATTTTTATATTAATCTTTCATGCATGTAATACTATCTTCTCATATCACATCCCTTGTCTCATTAAAAAAAACACGTAATGAAGTGCGTGATTTTCTATAATTTAATGGGGCATTCTGTAGAATCGATGTCTTGTTATTGTATACTGATCACCTGCAATATCTGGCTAAATGCCACATGCTGGTGAAACATATTTGTCTTTAAAAGCGGGGCGTTGTGAGCGATTGCTTCTGATTCACAAATAACTTGGGAATACATTGAAACAATGTCACAGCAACGCACACATCCCCAACCATCCTATCCATAGTGTGAGACAACTAAAGTTGCACACATCCCCACCTAGCCTATCCATTGTGTGAGAAAGCTAGAATTGTGCTTAATTTTTCCATTTTTAAAGTAAGCAAAACTCCTTTAATGCCTAATTTTACGAAGACTTTCTTGATATCAAATTCATTTATAGAAAAGACAAAAGTAAAAAAGAAAAAGAAAGGAAGAACGACGGATAGTTCCACAGATTAATGCACATCATGACACACATATACATATACATACATACAGGTGATGATACATACATACATGGAAATTTGTCACATAGAATGGTTGCCCGTGGAACAACCAGACTGAAGTATCTGACTGGCTAGCAAAGACACCTGGTTGCTCGATTTAAAATCTTTAAGATCATTCCAATATAAACAGTGACTAATCAATTATTCAAAATTTAGCATCAGATTTTTTGTAAATTATGTAACTGTGAAGTCCAGAAGCTCCTATTTTCAATTTACATTGTATGTAGAGAGCTGAATTTATTGATTTTGCATACTGGTAAATATACTTGTTTTTCCTTTAAACATATGAAAACCTGGTTGCCCTGACGGGCTTTGACCTGGAGTCAGTTTTGTTCCACAGCTTTGATTTTGGTTGTCCTGTGCAACTGAACAATACAATGTTCTATATCTACACACGCACACACGCACACACACACACACACACACACACACACATGAGCACAAATATAAAATACCCACTTGCTTTTATCTGTATTTCACTCTCGATATGGCGTTCTATCCGCTTCTTTCACTCTTCACACACATATACGCGAGCGCTGACAAGATGAAAAGATGCACTTATTTATATTCCTGTCCCTCTCTTTCTTTATTTCTGCCTCCACCTCTCTCTTCACACACACACACACACACACACACACACACACACACACACGCGCGAGCATGAACGTATGAAACACATACATATTACCTGTCAATATTTTGGATCTACGAATGACACCGATGCGGCATCTTGTGAAACGACAAATTCACGGATTGAAATATCTTATATAATAATAATAATAATAATAATAATAATAATAATAACAATATAATAATAATACACGTGTTCTAAAAATGCCATTATCATATTTGTACAAACTGCGTATATTTTCCAGAGTATTATCGTTATCATCCAATAATGATGATTTCGTATGTTAGTCCTAGCTGTTAGCCGTAAGTCCCAGCCTTAAACTATAACAAAATTTGTATAAACAATTACTGGGATAAAGCTTAAATGTATACATTTCCTTTCTTTCCCATGAAGCAATATGTCTTGAAAGTTTAACATATTTTGATACGTTATAATGGATTTTCTTATGATAATCAACATGAGTGGAGGCAAGAACAAATGACTATATTGAATAAGGATTTTTTTCTGCCCCCTCTCTAAATTTATTCGTATGGTGTATAATACAAGTATGAGGTGGTTTGATTTAATTCCTGACAGAAGTTTTGTGTTCACGTGTTGGTTGCCATGGAAACTGTGTGTTAAGAAATTATCTAAGAAGATATGCACATTTTCCATCTTTTTCATCTATTTCTCATTGATACTGTTTATCCATAAACTATTCACGAAATTTAAAATGACATTATGTATTTTGATTTTTTTTCACTTTAGTCTTAAGGTGTATGTACGTGAAGCAATATATCCCGTTAATGTTTCTGCTGACTGAGACTCATTTTAAGTAATCCCTAGCTTTTGGGATAACGACAAAAGTTAGAACCGGAGAATGATTATTTCTATTTAGATCCTTATTTTCATGAAAAATGTCAGAATTGTACGCAAGTTTTCAAGTCGTTTAAAAGTAATATATAATTATTATTGTAAGATTAATGCATTTTTGTTGTATGGCACAGATGAAAAAAAGGCAATATTTTAAGAGATATTTTTGTCTTAAATTAGAGGTGATTATATCTGCCAAATTGAAATTTAGATTGATCACAATGTTATGTATTCACTTTTTGGTGTCTTGTATAACTTAACTGAGCAAAAACAGAAATGTATAGATATTATCCAGGGCTTGAAGGGGCACACTGTGACCAACGAAATAATTATTGGTTACAGTCATTTTGTAACTCCATTACCCAGAGGAAATAAAACAAAACTCTCCCATTTACGCATTATTAAATACACGAACCTTTCTAATGAAAGAAGGAGAGAGATTGCTTGCACTGGTTTACTATAATTTTTAGTTTTCAGGTTGGGTAAAAATGTTAAAAGACCCCATTCCCATATTTATATATTTCCCACATTTCGGTTACTTCCACTGATCAAACTGATGATAAATCTGACAAAAGAAATTAGTAATGTGTGTGTTAATTTTTTACCTGGTGTATATCATACAGTAAAATCTGTTTGGCTCATTAGTCACATGGTTCTGGTAATCGGAGCATCTTGGAACTTTCCCAGTGTTGAGATTGGTTCTGGGAGAGGATAGGTTTTCGCGAGGCCTGGTTCTCGTTAAGGCTGTGGATCCCAATCAAATGTCAGGCCTGCTACTATTATTAATTTAAAAAAAAATATATTTAAAAAAAAAATAAAAAAATAAAAAAAATTAAAAAAATTCGGTTTGCTTGTCAGGAAGCTGACTATAGGCATGCGTCACACTTGCATGCATGACCACGGGAGGTTAAATTTCGAAGTTGGCCAAACCCTAGTTCACTAACTTTATTATGTGGGGGTCATGATATTTCGCATTATTTCAAAGAACGGTTAAACATGTAGCAACGATGGTGATAAAAAAGCATTTTAAAATTTACCATAGTCCTGTAAACATACACACTAATAAATGTGATAAGAAAACTAATACTAATGGTGTTTAGGGCGGTAATAATAATTATGCTAATAATTACTTCTTTGTTATAGTTGTTGCTTGTGTTATCATTGTAGTCTGTTATTATTATCGCAGGAACAATGAACTATCTGGGATATAATCTATGTTTACAACATGTTATGTTAAGACATAGATAATGCACTTGTTCTTATTTCGTTGATTCAACTGTTCTTTACTTTGCGCTTAACTTTAATTGTGTCTCAATATTTTTAAAGGAGGTGTATCATAATTTTTCTGAATGCATCCAGTAAACTAAGTAAATGTTGCGAATAATTGCCAACACGCAGGTTAATATCTATTTCGTCCAAATACAAGTTGGGTTAAGTGAATCATCAAAGTCAAAGGACACAAAATGATTTTAAAAAAGTATCGAGTAAACTGTTGTTCTATAATGAAAAGGTGAATTAAAATTGTAGTTTGGAAGTGGTCTCAATTTGGAGGATAAGTTTGTCCTTTGATATAATAAATGCGACTTGACCTTGTCGTGGCTATTGAGTTGTCTTTATTCTGGTCACAGTGGGATAGTTTACTGAGCAGGATACTACTTCATAGAGAAATTCTAAGCACGAGCCCAAAACATCATTTGTTCGAGAAGTTACGATGGTATAAAGGTAAAATTGATCAATTCTGCGATTATATATAAACAGTCTAATTCCCAACCTTTCTTTTAGTTTACTTTCTATTTTTTTTCCTATGAAAAGTTAGTAATTAGTGTAGACTTTGAGAAAGGTAATTTAGATTTTAATCTAAATGACATGAAAGATCAAATACGATAACCTCGCAAACTGCATGTGGGAAAAAAGCACTTGCTGTCATAGACCTACAAAATACTTGTGGTAGATATGCAACAAAACCTATTACAAACTCCAGAGCGACAGTACATTTATGTTTCAAATTCAAAAGATTTTATTTTATGAAGAAAAAAAAATGTAATAATAGAAGTACCTATGCACCAATTTAGAAGTTCCGATACAATAGTACAACACTCGATTCGTTTATAAATTGTCGTTGCCATAAACAAATGGCACACTGGAATGCAGTAAAAAAGGGAACATATATTAATTTAAATATGTTTTTAAAAATTGTAATTTGTTTTCTCTACTTGAAAACCTGTCTTAGTTTAAAATCTATTGTGTGTAAAATATTTGCGACAAAACTAGTATGCCGAATAAATTTTCAGAATTTAAAATAAAATCTGTAAGATCAACTAAAATTTGCAGCCCTATAAGAAATATTCACCATACTGTCGGCATTTAATTTTAACGGGGATTATTTTCAATACAATAAATGAAGCTTCCTGAAATAATTTTGTATACCAGAAAAACAAAAAGGATAATATATACATGAAAACATATTTACATTCATACGATTAACAATTCCGGGATTGTTAGGTTTGTTCTATATTAAAATGTTTCAAGCTTTGAATTCATTCCATGGTCCGGTTCAGGAAATTTAACTTCAGTAATAATTTCATAACTTTTGATCAGTGTTTTTTATTATCAGTGGATATAAGGTATGTTTTTTCATCACACAACCAGTTAGCAATTACACAAGCTATAGATCAAAACTCTGAAGATCTCTAGAGCCAGTTTCTTCTCGCATTTGTAATCAATATGACATTTCAGCCCTAGTTCACATTTTTGCATTGCTATAAGTGGCTGTGTTTCGTTTCATCATTCAGAGTGTGCTGGATCCTGTACATGGTGTGATAGAGCTAGATCCATTAGCTGTCCAAATCATTGACACAAGAGAGTTTCAAAGACTGCGGTCTGTGAAACAACTTGGTTGCGCAGAATATGTGTATCCTGGTGCAACTCATACACGATTTGTACACAGTATTGGGTTTGTATATCATTTTAATACTCCAAATACTTATTTCCAATTAGGCTGATGTGGGCTATAATTGATAGAAGTTTCGTGATCCTTTTCATTGTACACAACTAATCTTGCTGGACATATCCTGCGGCCTCTCCATTCTGTCAGATATATTTTTTTCTTTACCTTTAAACATTTTAGTTTATCTTATCGACTTGTAGTGTTGACTTGCCCAAGATGATATAAGGTTATTTGCGATATAAGTAGTTATGGGGACTACTATAGCCATAAATGGGTTGGTATGACAACAAGGGGAATTTTATATTACATAAAACATGCGAAACATTTTTGACAATATTTTAAAAAAATTATTGTTTTGTTTGCAATTTTTTAAATTTGTAATTTTCTTAAATTGTATACTTTGTAATTTATATATTTTGTGCAATTGTTTTAATTTGTTATACATTTTTTTACCTTTTATCTTTTCGTTTTTGTTATTTTTTAGATAATTTTATATTTTAAACTTTTTCAAAATTGTGTCAAGTTTCAATTTCTCTATCTGTCAAAAAAATGTTAACATTTATTTGCATTGTTTTTGTTGATATTTATGTTTGAATGTTTGTTCCAATTTTTTAAAATTTTGTTCCGAATTTCTTAATTCTCAGCTAACTTCGTTTTTATTTTTCGGACTTTTAGTCTGGGTCATATTTGTTTTTTAATATTCCGGTTTTTGTTGTCTCGGTGTTAGTTACAGAATTTTAGTACGATTTTTAATCTCAAAGATATTTATAAAATATTTCTGGCTGTTTTAAGTCTCCGTTAAATTCCGTGTCAGTTTATGAATTTCAGCATTAGTTTTAGTCTCGGTGATAAGGCTGCCATGGTGGATTTTAAATTGGTCAATAATGTTGTGGGCTGGTCACATGTTTGGGTGTTGGTTAGTAGGTATGGGTATTGGTCAGTATATGTGGGTGCTGATCAGTAAGACTATGTTAGGGACCTTGAGATATCCGCCATTTTGTCAGTGTGTGGGTTGTGGTGAATAAGGCCGTGTATTGGTCATTATGTTTGGGTATTGGCCAGTATGTCTGTTTGTGATCAATAGGTGTAGGTGTTGGTCAGTAAGAATGTGTATTTGATTCGATGTTAAATTCCCATAGATCTCCAGAGTGGCCAACAATTATTAAATTCCCTTCGGGCCCCAAAGTGTCCCCCGATGATAAATTCGCATTTCCCACCATACCATTCCGCAATGCTAAATTTCCATTTTCCACCATACCGTCCGACAATGTTAAATTTCCTTTATTCCCAGAGTGACCACAATGTTAAATTTCCCTTGTGGTAATATTTTTAGCATTAAATTCTCCTTGTGGCCATACCAGCAATTTGTTGCTATAGTGATCCCCTCAACTACTATGAAACTATATGGAACACCACAGCTTGTAATATATAATTTAATAAAGGCTTAGTTCGCTTACCATATTCTGGACATATTTTATCCTCTCCTTAATTGTGCATGAATATATTAGCAGTTAAATACTTGCGTAATTAAAACTGGTTTGTAGAAGTGAGAGATGCCGAAAATGAGTTATTATCATGCTTCACTTTGAGGTTTTGAACTCCACCTATCTATATTAATAATTATAGAAGGGACATACTTTTAAATACTTTTTTTCTGAATGAGAGAGAACGATAAAATAAAACATGATATTTCTCAGAGCAATATACATGTATCTAGTAAGAAGACTATGTAATCCTGGTACAAATATACTGTTATCGTTCGCATCAAAATTTGCGGTTATATTAAAAAATGTAATTGCATCTATTTTTATTAAAAGGCGTTAAATATTTGACGTTTTAAGGGTGGTCGTCAAGAAAATGTCTTTAAAGGGGTTATAATTTAACATTTTAGCGTTTATTATCTTGCCTGCAAAATGATAGAGGACTTAAAGAGATGGACCCACGATACCAACATAAAAATGGATGACTGGGAAGAGGAATGTATACGAATTGCAGCACTATGTCATGACTTAGGTACGTTGTTCAATTTGCAATCTTTCAAAAGAGGTAAGAACTATATTTTATAGAAGGAGTGTTGTACTATCTTTGAATTAGTAACAAAAGACAAAAAAAAAAAAAAAAAAAAAAAAAAAGGAATTTTGGACAGTGCTGGAACAAATTGATGGTCACGAGACCACCACTTACCATTAGAAGACCAATTTTCGACAGATTTAGCTCATGTTCCACAATGCTGTACAATTATTAGTCCATTGTTCCCATATTTTACATATTGTCTGAATACCTTCAAATGATGATATACACACTGATCACTCAAATATTTTATCGCTCTTTATATAGGAAACTCATAGACTTTTTATCAGCAAAAATCAGAACAACATCTTTACATTACATGCACAAATTTAATTATCGAAAGACGTTGAAGACAAACTTACAAATAAGACATTTAAAGGATATATTTCTGAATCAGATATCTCAGACTTTGTTTTCATAATTTGGTAAAAATCGGCTTGAAAATAAGACTTACATGTCTCGAAAATAATGGTACGAATTAAATATACTAATGGGGTGTTTGTGACAAATACTTTTAGTCACCGGATCAGAATGAGATATATATGCATCATTGACAAATTTCTATTGTTATAAAATTCAAATAGAAAAATGGAAAATTCTAAAAACAAGATGTAGAGAATCCCACTAAATATCGATCAAACAAGCTGAATAATTTGAGTGTATTTTATGTCTCTGAGCGAATAATCACTTGACAAGCTTAATTAGATACATATATAAATAAAACACGAGATCCTGTGAATCGGATATCAGATTTCACTACAAATTAAAAACCTCAACAACTTAGAGTGGAAGAACACTGAGCTTACTAGCCGCATATCCTTTAGTTAAGGTGAGGACGAAAAATATTCAAACAATCCAACATGTAACATCACTAATGCCACAAACGCGCATCACACTAATCAATTTCAATTACATCATATTGCATTGTTCTATTTTGTAGGTCATGGACCTTTCTCACACATATACAAGGAGATATGTCAAGAACGTCCGGAACAGAATTGGCGATGGAATGTGAGTTCGAAACCACACTTAATGTATAATTTTAAGTACTACTGTTTCTTATTATACTTTAGTCAACATCCACGCATTATTATAATGTGCATTATTTATTTGCCAATATATACATATATAATGTGTACGTGTATATATGAATGTATGAGTGTGTTTGAGAATGTGTGTATGTACATTATATAGATTTGTTTTGTTGCATTTATTAAACGCTTCAACATCAATATTTTTAATAAACTTAAATATTCTATTCTATATTTATTATTCAGTGCTTTCTGCCTTGGAAACCTTTTTCTGACTTAGACATTTGAGTTTCCTTTTAACTGAACTGTATATTTTAATAAATGATTTGAACACAACATACAAGTTTATCGTATTTGTTTGAAACAAGAATATCTGAAAAAATTGTGAATTACATCCTTAGTTAATTTTTTAAAATCCCGGTTTCATAACATGATCAAACATAAAACTGTACTTACTGCGTATCAGTTAACAAATTGATGAAAGCCATGTAATGACTATTCAATTTCTTGTTAGGCTTTCAGGTGGGGTGATACGGTAATAGCGCAGACGATTTGTCTAATCAATATCTCGTAGTGGGGTGCTGTCTCTGAATGCTAATAAACGAACAAATATACCTTGATAATCAGCGTTTCTATCGGGTCGATTGTTGATCACTGGAGCTAATCCGCTTTTTACTATGCGTCACTGACATACAAATAAAAATTCCTGTCAGCATACAGATCTCAGATATTTTGTCTTTGTCTGGTACATTCCCAGTGGTATCATATATGATATATTTCGGTAGATTAGAGCCTGCTGAATCTACATTTTCGTCCTGTCAGACACTGTTTGCAATATTTATTTTCTGGATGCTTCCCGCTGGTGACTATGAATACCTTAAACTTATACAGGGACATTTGATTCCGCCACCATATACAGGACAGAGTACATATCTACCTGTAAAGAAATATCAATTTTATTATGGTTTTATTTCCTTCTCATGATCTGTTTAAAATGATTGGGAAAGACCTAGGGCCTCTACACATGCTTAAACTCTACATACTTTTGGTATACACGATATCATAACTAAGCAACAGTTCACATCCGCTCTTGACTTTTATCTTTTTAGAAAAGCCCAAAATTGCTGATACAAGAATAATCTCGAATCTGTTGCAAAACTGGAGCAAATATACGAATATTGAAAACTGTACATATAGATTTTTAAGATCAAGTTTCCTGCTAAACAAACCAACTGATTACCGATTTGTGTAATTTATTTTATTTCAATCACAATAAATAAAGCCATTCTTTACCAGCGAAGGGCTGTCTTTCGCCGATGCTTCGAAAGTTAAATTTCATGGCGCCATGGTATCAAATATTAAATACGGCTGCGCGTTATTAATAACAGGGTTAAAAGAGTAAATACTGATCCGGATAAGGACAGTAACGGAAAAATAGCGGCGAGTAAATCTTGTGAATGAAATTCGGGCTTTTCATTTTTGAAAACTGCACTTGCCAAAGACTAAACTCTTGCCGTCAGGCACTTGTTCAACATAAAAAAATAGACTAGTCCTGAACGTCGGACAATGCAGTTTGTAAAGCCCTGCAAATTTTACAGTAATATCTTTTTAATTTGTCTTTATGTTTATTATAAAGGTATTGTTTTCCTAAATAATGTATTAAGGCAAGTATTATGTTTAACATAATATATGGGTCGATTGGCAACCGGGATCTTATTATTGGTTGTGTGGGTAGAGAATTTCTAAACAGATAATATTTTTGACTAGTACACCAGAACTACTTGTGCAAGACTTCTTCCATTATTTTGAAATAATTATTTTGCAAGTATCTTTCTGTTGTATAATATGTTGAGTCTTTTTTTTATCCATATGAGATTTGTATGTATAAAAGTATAGTTCATGGCAATAGCATTGGTCATTACAGCATCGGGATCTTTCCTGTCTATTCGTCAAAAGGATCTTCAAAACTAATGAAAGCCTCCGAAAACAGCTAAAAAATGGAAACGCATCGATACGCCTCATCATGAGATTGATAATGGTACGTATACTGATAATGGTACGTATACCCCATGCCTGAATTGCAAGTTATGCAGAACAAAAGGGGCGTCATGTTGGACCACTTCATTTTGAGTACTAATTCTTTATCAGTATCACGGCTGAAATTGAAAGATGGCTCACTTTAAAAGCAATATGTGGGAGTAGATCGATGATATTAAAGTATGTATTTCCATATTCTCTCGTTCTTATTTTAATCCATATCTGTTAACCATCTGTCTCGACGCTTTTGCATGCATATTTTTTTGGGAAATTTGCAACACTTTCTTTTTACAAAATGCCGAGTTCCGATAATTATGTCGGATAAAGCAAATGTAAATGTATTTTTTTTAATGACTGAAACGTCGCGACTAAAATGGATTTATTTGTTGAATGCCCTATTTACTTTGATCACGTGAATAATAACCAATATTGAGTATGTAAACAATGTATTGATATAAATTCATTTTGAGAAGATCGTGTTAAATTGATATGGCTGGTCACTGTAGGAATTTCATTGAAGCACACATTAAACTTAGTAACTGTGCGCACTTTAAGCTTGTAAATATTTTCTTTAGGGTAAGAAGATCTCGGATATGAGCAAGGATGAGAAGAAGAAGGCATACATTTACCAGGTTCCGTATCATACCTTACAGTGTATATATATATATATATATATATATATATATATATATATATATATATATATATATATATACGTAAAGCCATTCTCTACTATGGTGAAGACACGCTTGCAAAATAAGTACAATATACCCGTGCCCATTACTTATAAACAAGAAACGTTCTATCATGGCTGAAGAAACATAAATATTAAACAAAAGAATGAACTAAAATATTAAGGAGGTAATTTAGTCAACAGCAGTAGTTGATATAACTGTGTCTCAAAATATGTCAATCTAAATGTATCAATTGAGTCGCTTCGCTTCTTTAAAACAAAAAATAGGTTCCTTAGGTAGTGCGTATATTTAGAAAACAAAAGAAAAGCTCTGTATGATATATTGAGCATGCAATCTTATACTTTTCCACAAAATGTGATTCACCTGAATAAGGTAAACATAGCTTTAACTGTTTTAATGCAAAGGGATACCAAATATTCCGTTATTTTTAATGTGCATCTACTGTGTGTCTATATGATATAAGTGATGGGTCGAACAAAAAAGTTGCTTTCTTTACGATCTGAATCAAGCTACGAGAACAAGAACGACTAAGGAATTATTTCTCTTTTGAATTCAGATAGTATCAAATGAGGAAAATTCCATTGACGTCGACAAGTGGGATTATTTATGCAGAGACGCCATGTGTTGTGGTATGAATGAGCGGTTCTTCAGCGAGAGGGCCATCTTGGGAGCAAGAGTGGTAATGACATCGAGGGAGGATGAATCACAAGTCCATCAAATTGGATATCCAGAAAAGGTATTCCAGCAAACATGACTGTCGTAAGAGGCGTGCGATACGGGCGACCGCCTGCGGCGCAAAGCTGCGAGGGGGGGGGGGGGGGGAGGGGAGCGCCATTTCGCGGTATTTTTTTTCTGAGCGGGGTGCGCCAGCACAAACTTGCGACAGCCCTGCCAGCAAAGACAATACTTGTAACGTTTGTGCAACATAAACGGCACGAAAAGAATGAACGAACGTGACCCAGTATGACAATCAATTCGTTTTGAATGGTTCTCAAACCGAACAAAACGGTGCTCTTCAGTATTAGTAGAGATAGTTAAATACTCGGGAACGTGCAGAACCGGTACCCAACGGGACGCAAATGAAATGATGTCCGTTAAACGGTTTAAAATTATAGCACAAAGGAATACAGCTGTTACGTTACACACTCGATAGCCTAGACCTATTAAATTTTCCTACTAAGTAGTACACAAAAGTCTCCAGATCTATTACATTTTGATTGATCAATAAGTCAATCGATTGATGGATTGATTAATCAAACAAACAAAAAATAAATCATCCAATTGGTCTGTCATTAAGTTAGTTTCTTCATTAATGATGTTTCTGAACCATCTACGTGTCTTGGTAGTTGTTAGTCATTTCAAAAAATGTAATGCCTTACCTGTTTCTTTGTTTTTATTTATATTGATAAAAATGAAAATTGTTTGGTCAAAATCAAGACTAAAACTTCTCAATTGTGTATTATTGTTTTTTAATTTTATTCTTTTTTTTCTTTTTTTTTTTTTTTTTTTTTTGGTTGTACCACACTTAAAGTTCCACTAGTTGTTTGTAGGAGATACTCATTTCGATTGTAGCGTCAATACAATGAATTGGTCAAACATTGGACGGAATTTGGATGAATCATACCACCATATATTTCTGACAATAGTTAACACAGGATTTTGTTTCATACAATAATCATTTGCTCTTTAACAATTTTCAGGATGCCTTGATGTTCTACAATATGTTCCAAACAAGATACACCCTTCAGCGATACATCTATAAGCACCGAGTGATCGTTGCTATGAATCTCATGTAAGTAACCGTGCCTACCTTTGTAATACGTGAACTGTACAACTCCCAAGGACCATCACCAACCACTTGATGACTACAACACATTTTATGGATACGAGCATTCTTAAAGCCCACCAACTCAATGCCACATGCCCATGCCTGAAATTAAGTGAAGAGTCTACACATATGCAGTTATTGCATGTTGCTATTGAACTTACACTACAGGAGGCATACTGTCTGTTTCTTAATGCACATTTGCCTCAGTGAATACTGATTGTCCGAACAAACTTCCAGTCGACTCTAAATGACGTAAATTTATTCTAGATAGTTTAGGAAACAGACTATTGCATTACATCGCTCATTGATTGCTGTGAAAAGCAAGTGTTTTGCCTCCGCCTAGCAGGAAAAATTGCTACCGTCAACCCGGATCGATTGTAAATGTACATGTATTCATCAACTATTATAAGCAATATAATTATGATTAAAGGAACATATTTTTTGTTTAATCAAAATACGAATATTTGATATGTTTAAATAAAAAGTCAATCTTTTATCGTGTTCATTTCTGATTTACTGTAAAGAGCAAATTTAATTCCAAGATTTACTTCTGTGCATAATGATTGCCGTTTTCCACTAAATATACGCCTGGATAGAGAACCAACTTTAAAAATCCTCGACCAACTGGAAAACAGGAACCTTACGGTTATTATTTTTTTGGATGCAATAGATGTCAGAGGAATGAAACCATTGTTTGTACACAGAATCCGCCATTTTTGTTGACAGAGTCTGTCTTGTAAGAGTTAACCTGAACGAATTGTTCCGTTTGGTGTATGGTTTCTCTTTCATCTGGGACGTAATTACTAAAAACTGTGAACGGCTATATCTCGGTTGATACTAAGCAGCATCCAGTCCTTGAACTGAAATCTGAGATGATGTCAATTTTATTCAAGCGCGAACATTGAATTAGGACTGTAAACTATCTGTAACAAGCATGAACAATATGTTGTAAAAACATTTGCATTTTCTTTCTTAGAAATATATAAAATGCTTTTCAAAGAGGTAATGGACCCCTACAGTTTAGGGTGATATTATTTAATTTCTTTATTAGCTTGTCATAGTCTTATGAAACCTGAATTCTGTCTGGCCGTGTTGGCGCTGTTCATAAAATATTTTGCAATTATATTGGATTTTTAGATGTATTTAAATCGGTTTAGATTTAATTGATGTAAAGAAAGTATCAAGAACGTTCATAAATACTGATATTGATTTGAAAATATTAAACTGTTTGTGTCAGTTCCATTTGTGCTTGAAACGCGTAGTTGGCAAAAGTAATGCTATTCGAATATGATGTGATGATATCAGTTCGATTCAACCAAAATTGACAACACTAAATGAGATCATATCTTTAATACACAAATGTCAAACCAATCGCTACGAGAAAACACACACACACGCACACACACACACCAATCAGCACCATATCATCCGCCCTGGTATGGGTTTCGGACACACTATTCCATATTACAAAACTAACACAATGTTAACCGTATTTGCGTCCCTTGATGAGTCTGGATGATCTTGTTAGTATTGATTAATGTATTCATTGCTTTGTGTATTCATTTCTAATTGTTGCGAGATCTATGTACAATCCATTACGATCTTTCTGCATTTAATAAATAGCTTTCCGCATACCTCATGCTCTTATTTGTCAATCTGTTGCTTATAGGATCAAAGATATTTTCAAGGTCTCAGACGTTGAGTTCAATACGAAAGGGTAAGTAACCACTACTTTTTTATGATTATTTCGTTCATCTACACATTATGACTGTTTTCATCATTTTATCTAGTACACTGTTACTAGTAAAAAACAACAACAACTAATTTACATGATTTGAACCTAGCACAATTAAATACCCAAACTGGAATCGTCTGAATAGATGCTGAAACATGTAACGAATGTACAACTACACAGGTCTCTCCCCATTTTGTCAAAAAATAAATATTTCATACTGCTTCAAATTGTATTTTGATGTATCAGTTGTCTCAACATACACTGGACGGATCTAACAGATATATATATATATATATATATATATATATATATATATATATATATATATATATATATATATATATATATAATATATCTTTGCTATTTCCAGTAGGACAAATGAGATATTAAAAGACAATATTAAAATAAATTTTCCAGCCTGATTGTGTACACTGTTTTTTTTTGTTTAATATAAATCAACTGTACTTCGAATCCTGGAAGACCTTTTCAAAATGCATCGCACTCAAAGTACATTCTTCAAACTTTGTTAACTTGTATAACTTAATTAACACCTACATGTATCTAGAGAGTGATTTGCTGTCATTGGGGTTACGTGCTGATTTGGAACAAATTTGTTTCAAACTTGATGGAATCACTTTATTCTAAACAAATAGATGTAGGCTTCCCTCGCTATCCAGGGGATATTCACACCAAAATATTCTTTAAACTATATAAAATGCTCACATTAGTCCATAACGTAAGGTAATTCACAAATAAATAAGCGATGCAGTTTTGCAAATTAAATCAATAACACGTTTCATATCGACTTGAGATATATGTGATATCAACTTTATGATATATGTTTGTTTTTATCTCAGTCAAGGCATCAGCCCTATGACACTAATTGGACTCTGACTACTACGGCCTACTAGGATTAATACGTAGGCTGAAATAAAACCAAGCTTTTGACAGTATGAATCAGCACATTTTGTAGCACATGTGGATGCTTTTGTGAGATTTTAAGGGAGATAATTATTTTATTTTTGACACGAATTAGACGTTTGTGATTTCAGCTGCAAAGTGTTCAATTTTGAACTCTACCCAATGGTTGAAACAAGCAAACTCCCAGACAACGATAAAGATCTAGATACATTCATTGATTCCTTCACTGACGAAGAAAAGAAACAGACAGACAAGTATATAAGACTTACCGATGATATTATCTCTCGGATTCGCTACATCAATGACAAAAATGGCTACAGCCATGGCCGCCCGATCGCAGATGCAATAAAAACGCTAGATCGTATCGACTCAAGGGACTTCTACTGGATGTATCGTGAAATCCATCTTAAGGTAAATGCAAAATTAAACACTAAATAGATTTTCCGTAATATTGTCTGATTAGTACAAATATATCTCCCTGATGTAAGATAGAATTATTCTAAACTGAAACTCGCCAAATTAAGATTTTTAAATTGTGACATGAAACTTCTAGTTCAGGTATTGATGCTAAACTTGTGCTTATTTCAGTTGCTTTTTCAAGACGTGGGTGTAATCGCGTGATTAAGCAGGAATGCATTGTTTGGATTTGCGCTGTTGGTATTGTGAGGTCTTGTGTGGAGTTTCATCAGCTTTTGTCCTCCGCCACCGCAATGTCGAAAGAACATAAAAAAATGTTTCCGTCCGTCCGTCCGTTCGTCCGCTTGATGAACGCTCTAGCATACACATTTATCATTAGAGTTGAACCAAATTTGCTGTAAAGCTTTATCTTATCAACAATTCGGACGAATTTTAATGACGAGTACATTGTGCATATTTCTTAGAGTTATGGCCTTTGATAGTCTTAGCATAATCATTGCCACTGCACAACTTTGTAAAAACTCCAGTTTGGAAATGTATTGAAAGATTTTAGCCAAAATTTTCGGTAAAGTTTTATCTTTATAAAAGCTCAGAGGATTTTAATATTGAGCAAATTCTATACATATTTCTTAGATTTATGGCCCTTGATCCTCTTAGCATAGGTATTGCTATTACAAAGAGTTGAGAAGACTCTAGTTTCAATATTTATTATAAGATTGTAACCAAATTTGATGT
The DNA here is from genome assembly GCA_029931535.1 of Margaritifera margaritifera. NCBI lineage: Eukaryota > Metazoa > Mollusca > Bivalvia > Unionida > Margaritiferidae > Margaritifera > Margaritifera margaritifera. The sequence goes on from JAQPZY010001480.1 coordinate 1,907,818, forward strand.
TAGGCTTCATCACAATAAGTCCTCGGAAGAGTTAGATGATGAGCACGTTCTGATTATATTTGATAGTTATGGCCCGTGATTGTTTTATCATAGACATTACTAATGCACAACCTAGTATAACACTATTGCCTCCACATCTATGATTAGATTTCACGAATATGTGCCGTGAAGCTTCATCACAACATCAGTGCGATCAAATTTTGATACTGAGCATATATTTATTAGAATCATTGTCCTTGATCATCTTAGCATAATCATTGCAATTGCGCTGTCTTATGACCATTCTAACAGTGATATGTTTTATGTGATTTAAACAAGGGCTCGAGAGACTTCAATGATGAGCAGCTCTGACTAGTATTTCTAAGAGTTATTTGCCTCCATCAACCACGAAGAGGCATTCCTGTAGTTTGTGAACACTCTAACATTCATAATCTTTTTATTTCATTTCAATCAAATTTGCTGGGAGGTTTTACCTTAGCAAGGGCTCACATAATTTTGGACGATGAGTAGATTTGTCCTATTTCTTACAGAGTTATGGTCCTTGCTCAACTTACAATGAGCATCCCAATGGATTCTGAGCTTTCTAGCATTCAAAATTTTTGCTACATTCCAATAATGTTTGCAATAGAGCATTCGCTCCAAAACATATTGGAGGTGAACACTGGCATTCATTTGAACCAAATTGTTGACTCTGTAGCTTCATCTTAACAAGATCTCAGATGACTTCCAAAATGACTAGATTTTGACAGTACCTTACAGAGTTGTGACCTTAAACTTATTAGGCATCTCACTGGCTTATGAATACTGTAGTTTCACATTTTTGAGAGTTTGATTACAATCATATTTGCTACTAAAATTCTCCTCAGCAAGCTCCCGGATGGGTTTAATAAGGATAAGATTATGACAATAGTTTACAGCATTATGGCCCTTGCCCAATGTAATTTTAACATTCTAGCATCCACAACCTCTGTTTGATATCAACCAAATTTCATGAAAAGCTTTATCTCGACAACATCTCAGATGGGTTTGATGATTGTTAGATTTGGACCTCATTATACAAAGTTATGGCTCTATTGACATATAATATTTGAATGGCTTGTGAGAATTTGAATTAATTTTTTTATAATCATATTAGCTATCAAGCTTCATATTTAGCAAGCTCTTAGATGATCTCAATTTCAAGAAAGATTTTGACCATATTTTACTGAGTTATTGCCTATGATTGGTTTAGTACTGCACACAACGTCCAGCCCTCTATGCTTTTTGTAGGAGTCAGAGAGAGCAATGACCAATTTCTTGTCAAATCCTTCATGCACAGTTTAACTTTTATGTCAGCTGCTTGTATCTACTAAGTGGAAACGTATGTTTATTTAATAATAAATGTCAAGACCCCAGCCACCACCCCGCTAAAAAAAAGAAAGAAAAAAAAAACACGCCCCCCCCCCCCCCCTGAAAAAAAGCAACAACTGAACGGCAACTGATAAGCATCTCTGCCTTTTCAAAGCAATTATTTTGTCATTAGATTGGGACTTTCTGATGGGCTTTCAATCGCTTCTTATGAAATGTTCTGCATGTGTCTGGCAGTATGCCATTGGGGTTTATGATTTGTTAACCGCTTTCTGTACTATTTTCGATTTTATGCGATTTAGCTATTATTCGACATACAACAGTAGGCTAGTAAAGGGGTGGTCATTTTGCCGTACATTTGACTCCATAAAGTCCTTGATCATTTGTAAATTACCTAACGACCTAAAGTTATCAGTTTGTTATCTGAATGTATCAGTGTTCTTGAGTTTCACCTGTTCCTTCCATTTTACTACAAGACCAACACAAGCTTCTATGCCATACGTTATTTTAAAAACGTCTAGTTTGATTCGGCTTTCGTTTTCTCAGAGCGTGAAACACAATTACATGGTCTCAAGCAAAGCGCAAAACAAACTTATTTACAAATGTTATAAAGGATAAATTTAACTGGATTCAGTGTCACAGCACAATGAAGGAAATATTAAGCAAAACTTTATGTCAATGTTGGTCTTTAATAAAGGCACAGACATTTCAAAATATAATATTGTAATATGTTAATTTTTTGCAGTGTGGGACCGAATATGAGGCTGCACTACAAGCAAAGAATGAATGCGTGCAAAAGCTGAGGCAGGTGGATGAGACATTTTCTGAATCTGTCGCGGTTGAGGTACTTATCAGTTTGAGACCAGGAGTCTCAGAACTCCTGCATCTGGCGGAATCAACCATTGTAAAGCAAAGATATCTAACAAAACAATGTTTACATATTAACTGAGCATATTATAGGATTTGCATTGACCCTCACTTGCAATTACTAGACTAAGGACAAAAGTCTAAATCACTCTGCGTCCTCTATTTATCCCTCACATCTACTAATACCAACAGACACAGACACTAGAAGTAGACAATATAGACATTCTTGTTTTTTGAATCTTACAAACACGTACATGACCTCGTTTTCAGTCCTAGCACATTACTAAAGGGAACTTACTCTGTTTATTCGTGGACAGTTTTAAAATTCCCGTGTCTGATTACTGCGTGATTAATTCATTCCCATGTAAATATTTGGAGAATTAGGAATACATTAAATTAACTCCAGACTAGGTCGACTGATTTTCATGTAGTTTTATGAAGACCTTCATATATATTTGCTACCAATAAAATCAACTTCTTCGGGTAAGAGGTTTTACCGATAATGTAAATGGTTGTTTGAAAAGTACTCAGCATACAGCGCATAGTAAATCGTCGTGAACTAAGGATTGCTGTTAGTATAAAAACAAAGATAAAACAAAAATTATTGATTTCTTTTTTAAACAAATGTCTTTAATCGCAACCTTAAATTGTCATATTGGTAACCTCGTTCTGTATCAAATCTATGTTCGTGCAATATCTCAAAAGATATTTTGACTATTGGCTGATTAATTGTATGCATTGTGTTAATACTATAGATCAATACAGTTTATATATTGTGTTATTAAGAACCATATAATCAGTACAAAATAGTTTGTTTAATCGTCCGAACACTTATCGCTTTCACCTCCAGCTGGGTTATTCATCCAATTCGGCTACACATGAGCAGTAGTCAGAAGAACGGTATGTTGTCCATATAAATACATGTTATAAATATTTGAGATAAAATAGCCTAACTCTGATGTCTAATATGTTTTACCAAGATCTACAAGTACAAGAAACCTACAGAGCAAGATAGACGTTCACCACGTGCGGTATAGAATACTAAGCAACACTGTATATCTAGATTAAGATGATTAATATTGAACTTCAATGAAGATATTTATGGAGATATTTACTTATTGAACTGGTTTAAACATTGTATAAATCTTTGCTTAAGGATTGTTTGTTTAAGGATTGTATTAAGTATCAATCTATTATTTGTGCAACAAAAAGAAACATTTTTAAAAACAACAACAAAAAGACCAAATTCAAAATCCTGAAAAATCACAAAAACAATATGTGGTTTTAACACCACATCTATATGAAATGCCCGAGACAGGTTTTTCCCTCACACCTTTAGCATTACATTTTAACATATATATTTCATAATATTTTAATAGACATACAATTATATCAAGAACTAAGATAATACTAAGATGAGTCCTGTATGGTATGTCAATACAACTCCCCCCCCCACTACTAAAACCCCCAACCAAAACAGCAACAAACAAACAAACAACAAAACACATTTTATGTTTAATATATACAATATATAATAATGCAAAGCAAAAGAAGTACGAGTAGATTCCCTGCATAATTATTTCCCTTTTGCTTATATGATTTACTCTCCTTTCGCTTATGAAAGTACAGAGTGTATACTGTATTAATTTGACTTTAATTTTTAAAAAATTTAGTACTGCACGGGAATAGGGTAGTTTCAATGAGTTGCCTTTTTATATCCCTTTGGAATCTTTGCAAATAACATTCGCATATTATATGATACGAACATGTAACAGTATCACTGAACAAAATTTAAAAGTAAAGACGAAAAAGTAGTCTTTGGAGCATGTTTCCTTTGATTTTCTCTCCTCTCTCTCTCTCTCTCTCTCTCTCTCTCTCTCTCTCTCTGTGGAGCATCATTAATTTTCAGCATCCTTATCTTTAACCACTGATATGTAACCATAAGGTACAAGGTCATCCATGTTCTTGATACGTATTTTTTCCTTTGCACTGTTTATGGTAAACAGCTTTCCATCGGTCGACCAAGCTGGGTGCAGTTTACCGGATTTGATAAGCTGTCTTGCTTCAAACATAATTGTACTACTTGTATCCGTTAGATCCTCGTTGATGTAAGCACTTTTCTATTTCTTACATTCTTTCAATAATTTGCGAGGTCTAAAGACTCTGCATCTGGCATTATTTGTTGCAAATGTTACTATTTTTCCGAGTCTTGCTTTGTCCAGGCTTTCTAAGACGATGCGATCTGTCAATGTCCATATCAGTAATGATAGCACTGAGTTCCTTTTCAATGTCCAAAACAATTTGGTCCATTTCACCTCCAGGTTACTTTTGTACACCACTTATTCTAAGAGAATTGCGATGTCCGTACTGTGCTAGGTCATTTAGTTCGCCTTTCAGATTATTGTTATTAGTTTTAAAAAGATTGTTTTCTTTCCAAAGTTTTTCTACTTCGGTTCTCAACTCTGCTGTAGCAACCTGGACCTGATGGTTTACATTATCTTGCATTAGTTCTCGTACCCACAATGTGATATTTTCAATATCGCCATCAGCAATACTCAAAGTGAATGTTTGAGGGAGCACCTGAACATTGCTGCCACGCTAGGAGTAAATTACTCACTAATATCTTTGTTATTCTACATATCTCCATATCCATATGCATATAAAATGATGTTGTATTACGTGTTTCTGGATTGATATTAAGCGAAGGGGCACTATGAGATCTTTCACGTTTTTTATTCACATTTGGACACAGTTTCACTCGCTGACACAGTCAATATCGACATATCGAAATAGGGAGGATTACTGTATAAATATCATATAGTTTAATATAAAAAATTCATAAGTCAATAAGTAATAACGAAGGTTCATAAACAAATACAGATCCAGCCCAAGCAATACAGAATGCAACTTTCAAAACAACACCAAAGGTTCTATAAGGTTACGCATTTCAGATCGCTGATTGATTTTGATACTATTAAAACAGCGTTCGATAATGTATAACGGGTCATGTGAAGTTACAGAAAAGAAAGTATCCGTACGATGAACACTTCTAAACACGGTTAACATGATCAAGCATAACGTGTCCATATGTTTATGCAAATAATGACTGTCGCTCACATCTCACTCAAACAACTTTTACTTAAACATGGTCATGTGCCATTTCTGGCGCAAATATAATATTATATATGCAGTGTATATATACCATATATGAAGAATGTAGTAGTCTCTGGAAAATAACCTCATCATGTTTCCGTATGGTATAACTTCTGCACATGAATATATCAACAGACGGTGCAAAATCACCAAAATATGACTTAAAACTACATGATTTTACATTTTTATCAGAGCAAATAATAGCCAATCTCTCCTACTCAAGCATGCGCCTTGAGTACGGCTATTTTTAGCCCATGTATACATGCCACATATTTGACTTTGCACTGATTATTTCTTACAGTCATGAACATCGATACTACTCTACCACATATTTATAAAATGTATAGAGTTGAGTTAGATTTACCCCAAATATCACTCCTGACTTATTTTGATTATTACAGAATTGTCTACACGCTGAAGCTGACTAGTGAATCAAAGAATTGTAAAGTAGAAGAAAATTATGAAACGTTCTCGGTAATCACACACTTTTTTTGGGGAAAAGTGTACATCATGACGTTATTAGTGCTAAGTTTATATATTTGTTTTTCAAACAATTCTCATTCATCATGCATATATCTGTAACTGTGCAAACAGTCGGGTGTCATTACTTGTGTTCACAAGAAAAAGGAATCGTATATGACTGTACGATCATCTTCACAGGTAGCGAGGGGTCGAATACCTTCAATCAAATTCTTTCACTCAGCGGTTTACGATTGGTAGCTCTTGAGGTGTACGACTGGTACCAATTTGCAGATTCCATCAGAACGTCTGTTCAAGGCTTGTTTTAAGATTTAGAGAATATCAACCCGAAATACATTTCTGCAACCGACCCTAAAATGACAGCAAATACTTCCTTCCATTCGTTCTTCAACAATTTTGATCACTATTTCCTCTGTCCACGTCAACACTAATCCTCAAATTGTAGGTCCCGAAGAAAAAAACGTACAATAAAATCGTTAAATTTTACAAGAGTTAAAACTACTTTGGCAATATTGTAAATCTGTATCACAACAATCGTATAACAATAGAATAACCAAAATGTTTGTATTTAGTTCTATAAAGAAACTTTAGGATTCAAAGAATTCTAAAAACATCCCCAGCTTTATATATATATATATATATATATATATATATATATATATATATATATATATATATATATATATATATATATATATATATATATATATTCTCCACCCCAACCCATTTGGAATCTGTTTATGAAAAGATCCGAGGTGCAACGTCTGCTACCAATTGGTAAAAGCAGTGCAGATTGTGGTCCTTTCTTCCTTCCTTCCTCCGATTTTCTTCTTTCTGTCGTCGCCACTTTCTATCTCACTGCCTCAGGACTTTACTGCAAGATTCATCATAAAGGTCGATTGATAAATGTAAAATGTTTTGAACTATGAGTATGAGTTACACAGTTACATGAGTTACTGAAATAGGTGTTATGACTTTGCCAGACATATTAACCCAGATTCTATTGCAAAAAATTACTGTTCTATTATAAAATCTATGTAGTTAACCGATCGGATATTTAAGAATTTATCATGTGGTGTACATAAATCAAATAGTTAATGCCCAAACTCCCGATTTCTTCTTTTATCCTCTGATCTCTCATTTTCTCAATTTGCACCGTGCAGAGGGATTTGAGAACTAACATAACGTCCGGCATTGTGAAGATTTTCATATCTGTCAGGGCAAGGAGTGTTCTGACATCATTTATTTATATTGTCTTTTACAGTTGATTTCTTTCAACTATGGCATGGGTGAAGGAAATCCGATGGACAGGATGATTTTCTACAAGAAAGGGGACCCTGTTTCAGGAGTTATAAAAGGAAACACAATACCGAAACGAAAGGTACTGTCTATTCTAAATCATCACAGTCCAATGAACCAAATTATTTATAACAGAGCCAAGCATAATGTATGTTGTTTTATTAACATCGCATGCTAAATATAATTAGATTTGTTTTATAGCAAAATCTATTGCAGCAGCAGAACCTGTACCATGCCATATAATTTATGTCTATCCCCTTGGTCTTTAGTTTGACTGGTTATTCTTGGAAATATTTATTACCCCCAACATCCTATGGAATTACGTTAAACTTTATAGAAAGACTTGAAATATTTGTTGCTTCATTATATATAATAAGAGCTTTGGAAGGAAGTTTATAACTTTTTGTTTTCGAAAAAACAATTGTTACTTTTTGATTCACATTCATTTAAGGCCAGCAGGAAATCCGTATGAAGCAACCTTCTCTATATTTATACAATACTTTCTGAACAAATACTATCTATGTCAGTATTCGTCTAAAGCTCAGATCCCAATGTACAATGCAACCTATGTTATCCATAAACTTTACCTCCAAACAATAGTTTCCTGTATTCATTAAATTATACATGTTTCATAATAGTACGAATATTAAATATGTATTAACGTATCACGCGCGCGCGCCGCACACACACACACACACACACACACACACACACACACACCTCTGTATAATGGACCAAGACTAGAACCATATGATACATGAATATATTGGAATTAATAACAGTAACAATTTGTTGATAAATCTTTCTAGGTGTAATTGAAAAATAATTTAACACGGTGTTCATCACATCTCCGAAATGGAGTTAAGAAAGTATATTAGGTGCTTTCGTTGATACCTTTGAATTCATCGAAATGAGTTTTTACACTTTACTATGTTTTTCGAAATGTCTTTGAACTGTATGCTTGGAAACATATGGAGAGTTTTAAAATTGTATGTAATAGATACAAAACCACAAATATACTTTATTCCGAGTAGGCAGAATGAACTCGTTTGATATCATGTAGGTATGCATTTCGGCCTGACAGTCTAGTTGTATTTCTGTGCCATATCTGTCTCACTATTTCTGCCGGTGCGGAAGAAAACAGGTATATCCCAAACGGTGATATGTACATCCTCCTGCTCTGCTTTTGTGTCAAATTGTAAATAATCATGTTGTTGTTATCATCGAAGGGATTTACTAATCAAGAATCGTTAGTTTGTGTATTGGACGAGATATTTTACCCACTGAGTCATAGCAATTCAGGACAGCTGTTTTACTCCCATTTCTTTTATTACCTTGTGTTTTCATCACACGCCAAGGCAAAACCCTTACTTTTAGCAGTTGCGTTCGCATTATATAGTCTGTCTCCGAATGTAGCTAAAAGTTATAATGTGAAGTGATAGTCGCTTATTTGATTACATAGACGGCTTCTATACTGATCATGCTAATTTCAGTCAATTTCACTAAAAATCACAATTTAACGCAGCTAAGATGTCCCCATGTAGTGGATTTTCAGCAACAGGAGTCAACATAAATGCATATTTTTCAGTTTGTTTTCATATAGTGGTCGTTATGAGAGGTTCGGAGGTGTTAGCTGTCATATGTTTTAGTACTTATGCTCTTTCTCTCTGTCTCTCTCTGTCTCTGTCTCTCTCACACACACACACTCTGTACTGAGCAGTCAAATGATGGACGACTGTCGTCAAAATAGTATACAAGTGTAACCACTAATGCACTAAATCCATATCGATAATAAAGATACTGATTCCCAGTTATTGAAGTGTTTATTATGTACCCTTTAAAGACCAAGGTTTATAGCGAAGAAATAAATAAATTTAACAAATTATTTCAGGTGTCACACCTATTGACCGACGTATTTTCGGACTACTACATTCGCATCTATGTTAAAGAACGTGATTATGCAAAGACTATTGAACAGGCTGTGGAAGAAATGGCGTGAGTATTTTTTAAAATTTAAAGTTAGATTTACTATAATGATAAAAATGTAGAATTTACATCCCGGTAGGATCCATCATCGTACCAGACGATATATAAGGAAAGGGATTGAAAAAAGTAAATTTTGAAAAGTCACAGACACGTCAAAAGCTTTAGTTCATTTCTATTAGTCAACATCCGGAATTTTATAATACGAAACAATAGTGATAATGTAACATTTAAGTCAATTTACTAAGCAACGGCTATTGTCTATTCAGAACTGTTCACTGTGTGAATTGAAGTACTGTGTTGTGCGACCTAACAGAGTGGAAAATCCATATCACGAACTTTTGATATTTGTCGAAGTTAATATAAGGCACATTATCGTTGGGTTGCTGCGTTGGTACACTCAGCTTAGGTTTTAATGTCATGAATAAATTATCACCATACATAATAATTCATCCTTTTGTCACATAAATTAAGTTATCAAGACAGTTCTAGAGTGGGTTACTAAACCAGTCATATATTTGCTACTATATTATTCCCAATCAAGAAGTATTAAATCGTGTCAGGCACGCCTGGCAAAAGTTTTCTTTTCCTAAGCATAGCAAGAGTATAATTCCTTGTCTAAAGATATGAAGCATTCAGTGTCAGCGAATTCTAATCTAATTTTGCATCTTTCACCAGGCATGTATTTTCTTCAAGAACACATAAATATCGCCCAATATGACCATATATATCTTTTATGGATATAGTCGATCTTGAACAGCTTCCGCTTAGACTCTGCCAAAATTTGATCATAAAATTTTGTTTCTGATATCGGTTTATAGTTTGATTGCTTAGAATTTTGGTTGACACTATCAAGAATGTTCCATTGATTAAGGTATAAGTGCTTTCCTAGATAATATATTTCTATTGTTTTCTTATGCTAATCTCAACCTTACTCTTCCTTTAGCAAAGTATTTGAAGAGACACTTTAGATTCTTACATAGAACAAAAATGGTTTTAGTTCATGGGTGTGATAAGGTGCTTTTGACCAGAAATATGGCTGGCTCTAAATTATCACTCTGTTTTCATTACTTTTGCTCAGCTAAATTCTAAACATGAAGCCGTTTCTTTTCATCACAAGCAACCTCACTAACGCACACAAAAAACAACTGAAAAAGAACAAATATTCTGGTCATAGTGCTCACACACCGACATACACCAGGCCACTTTCATTCAACCTAACACATGCAACTAGTCATGTATACAGGTATCAAGTCGTATCTTCGCAGAACATACACATGAACCAGATGCATGTTAATCAAACTAAACAATCTAATAAGTAATCACAATTACGAAACAAAGGCAGTGTAGAGGCATCCATGAACACTATAATGGCCGTATTGCCAAATCGAAGGTGGGTATTAATATTTAGAAATATTCTCCTTGTCAGTTCATTTGGGCCTCTATCACTTATGCACGTGCTTGCAAAGTTAAACTAATATTTTTTCAAGCAGACAACCCAGTGGAATCTGTTAGATGTCTTCTTGGTGTTAAAGACTTTAATTATTACTTTCCATGCATCCTTGTGTTCTCTTAGTTTTGATTGACATTATAAGGCGTCCAATCAACAGCATTACAAACTAGCAATGGTTGACCAAAAGTGTCTTTTACGGTTCAGATTGACGAAGGAGACTGTATATAAACGATGAGGAGTAGTACACTCAAATTGACAGTCTCAGATTCTTGGACAAGGAATATTATTACTATTTAAATCAAGCTTTAAGAGTATTTGTGTCGTTCAAGGACATTTTAGGTTTCCTTGTTTCCATATTACACCTACTATCTTAGTCAACTCATTATTTGTTCAGAAACAAATCCATACGGTCTGAATTGTTCAATGATGTGTATGATATGGAATACTATTAAAATGATTATTATGCCACTGCATCGACCCATATACATGTACAGATTTTCAACTTAAGGAACTAATTATTAGGCACTTTCAGTAGACCAAACAATCACCACAATAAGCACAGTTTTCTTTATACAGGCATATACAATAAATGTGTATACCCATTTGTAGGGCACTGTGTATTTGCTGTGGTATCAGTAGTCGAATTATCTGTCATATATATATATATATATATATATATATATATATATATATATATATATATATATATATATATATATATATATATATGCACCCTTGCATACAAGAGGCATCAGGCAGAGTTTGGTATAATATTTCCTCATTTACACATAATATTAAAAGAATCAAAATACATGTAAATCTATTTCCATGGCTCAAGTCCAGTAGCGCTCGTATATGTTATATATTCTATGGAATCTCCTTAATCAGTTGTTATCCCTACTAATCTTTCTGTCTCTATATTTTCGTGTTTTTTTTTTGTTTTCCATTTTCCGCATTTCAAGTCTTCATTGTTACTTCCAGTAAAAAGTATGACACTGAATCGGAGCACGAAGAGACATCGTATCCACGCGGTGAGGACACAGCAAGCTCTGGTAAAAAGAATCCATCATTATCATCATCATCATCATCATAACACACCAATTCCATGGTTTAAACTACAAAAGATGTTTAAAAACTTGTCTCTGAGCAATTTAGTTCAATAAGGTTTCTAAATGTAATTTGAACAAATGGCTATATACATGCATATATACATGCAGTACCCTTCAAATTTGAATTTTTACTACCCTGATTCCCAGTCAAATTCAAATCAACTTGTCAGTACCTACGATTTACCTATTGTCGTCATGACCCGGATTAAACTGCGAGAATGGATCATTTGCATACTGAGTCATTTAAAGTCCTAAAAAATTTATCTTTTACTAAATATATATATATATATTTAACAGCATACCTAGAATATACAAGCATTATGTCACTAACTAAACTCAAGTAATAACAAAAGCAAATCGTGGGGAAAACTGGCCACAGCTCAAGAAAAGTTCACAAGTTGAACAGATCGAGGGAGTCGAACTGGTAACCTGCACTTAGTGTAACCAGTCATACCAGCGTCCCTTAACACAAAGCTGACCAGTCCGCCCAGGTCACATAGGTCGGACATAATCAGATATGGTTCCCAGCTGCCTTCTGATACCCGCTTAACCACCTGCCTCCTTGGTTCCTCATTCTTGAGACTTACACAGGTAGGCAAACTCCCATCTGGTACCAGATGAAGAGTGGGTCTCTCTGGTGACAGGAGTAGACCAGTTTTTCCAAATCACTAATTCCCTCCTAATGCACACTAGGTAGTGTTTTGTGCAGGTATGAGCCAGTTGAGTTTGATGATCCATAATCGATTCCCCGGAACACACCAATACAGTGATTTTACACGTTTTTTCATTTTCCATACAAGTGGGTCTATAATCACTCACCGCCATACTACCAGGAAGGTGGAAGGTGGAAAAAGTGCACTTTTGCCATTCCGGAATGTTTCCAAAGCACCTTGAATATGGGTACCATCATAGCGGAGAAGAGCAGTTTTACTAAATATTATGTTTGCATGTCGTATTACGTAACCAACGGACTGAAGGACAAATGATCTTATACTCTATTTATACTTTTCCTGGCTTTGTCAACCAGCTTTGGGTCCTGGCGTTATGCCAATACAAACGTGGGAGAATATCAGACCATGTTACTTTAGTTTGAGGGGTGAGTGCAGTAAGTCTTAACACTGATAGTTTAATATCCCCGAGGAGGTCCTTTGACTTCCTGCTTGTCAAGTCAAGTCCTTAGAGCCCAGGTGAATCAAAAGGTAATTAGATGGTGGGCTGAGTGATAAAGCCGCCTCAAATGTCTTGTCAGATTGGCTCCAACACATACCTCTCTATCCCTGCCACTGGTTTATTCCAGTTCAAGATTAGCACCAAATGGACTTTTGCTGCTTGCCTTCTAGCCCTATATATATATATATATATATATATATATATATATATATATATATATATATATGAAGAGCCACCCAACAGGATATTGGTCTTATTGCCTGCAAGTCTTAAAGTCTTGGTTAGTTTGTATCCCAAACTGGAATATGGATGTAACGAATATGTGCACTAGACTTTGATCTACCCCATCTTTATATTGCATCGTCAGATACCCCCGCATAACCGTCTCAGTTGCTGCTCTGATGCGAAACGAATGAGTTCTATAACACCCCCCCCCCACCTTTTTTTTCAATCTCCTACAACACGTAAAGCTCGTTTGAGAACTGCTGTGCGAATTGGCAACGAGTGAGAGAAAACCCATCGAAATGAATAAAAAACTGTGAGTTTTCTGGGCATCTAGGGCGTATTGATAATATTGCTGCATTGAGTAAACTGGACAAGGGAAAACATTACGCACTGCCTGTAAAACCAGGGTAGTGCTAATGTCTTTTTGGTTTGTCTTGGAGTCTCTACTTAGTATGTATATTAAGTGTGTTTGACAGTTGAAGTTTATCAAAACATCATCAGAACAAATGGCGGGTATCTAGTTCATGAGACAGGGGTGTAATTTTACTTACTCTAAGAAGAGAAAAAAAGGCCAAAGTAAAAGCTACAGCAAATAGTTTAGATTCATACCAATAGCAGAAGATATAAGGCAAGGCACCTAGAATCCTGGTTAAGACGTCAAGAGTCATCTTTCCTTTTGTCCCTACGTTTTAGTCCCTCCAACATTTTTTCTATTATGAAACATTCTGTGTTGTCAACCCATGAATTTGCCTTATGTTGGTAACCAATAGCGCTCATGTAAGTGTAAACTGTGGAAACTGAAAGCTTTCTTAGAGAAAGGTATGATATAAATGCGTTAATTATTTGATTGACGGTTTGAATGTTTTATTGCTTTCTGAATTTTATATTTTATGTGTGTTAATATATATGTGGGTTCGTGCACGAGAACCTCGTGACAAAATGAAGAAGAAAAAAAAACAAAAGGATGGATTTTGAGCCAAAGTTGTCATATGAACGCAATGAAGCGGGCTATGAGGTTAAAACACTCTAAGGACGAGCTGCTCTCACTTGGGACTTATGTACAAAGAAGTGTGTGACAAGATATAAATAAAAATAATAATGGGCCTAAGAGAATTCATAATTCATGGAGTATAAAATCTGATCCCAATGAGAAAGGAAGTCCGACGGCGGAATGGGGATAAAGATCTCCTGTGAAAAAGGGGCCTCCCTCTGTAGATGGTAAACGGTGCACTTCATATATAACTAGCCCCATAGTAAGAATCTATAGATGGGCAGGTGGGCATTTTGCAAATATGTATAATGAAGGTCAAAGGTCAAATGTTGAATACAAATATACAATTTTTAAATATACATGAAAATATTTGTGGTTAAATAAATCAAAAAGAATCCTTCGATACTTGATGCGCCAATGCCAAATCAAGTGAGAGAAATATTACAACCCCCTTCTATACGCTTTACAACTTGTTAGAATGAATACATATGGATAAACAGCATTTTAACCGAATTATAACGAAAGGACTCTCTGAATGAGTACATATTTTTATGGCGGCAACTATCAAGATTTGCATGAATTTTTAAATGACATCGAACCATATTTTAAGAAGATCATCAGTACAACATTTTGACAATTTGGTGTGTAAAATCTCAAATAGACTTAACGATCAGACTTATGGAGATATCCGCTCACAAAGTGGAACAAGTTGAGTATAATGTTTTTGCACAGAACCAGACCTAATAACGTAATAAACAGAAGCGAAATGATTGCATTGAATGTTTTTTTAAACATTTTACATACCAAAGTTGGACAGGAAATAAGCAAATGTACATGATGGATGTTTGATATGATTGAATATGTTAACACTACACTTAGATATAGATCAGCCGTTGGATTTGCCTGAATCGATTAAGAACCAAAAATATTGTATACACGCAGAGACTAAAGATGACGAATGTTTCTTTATGCTATGGAGTCTATATTTAAGTGATCAAGTAATAGACGATCAAAATACAGTTTAAATAGAGTCATTGGTTTGATAGATGTTCTGTAAAACTAGAGAACACTAGAAAAAGTTCACATGCCAGTAAATGTTTATGAAATAGTTGATCCATGTACATCAAACTGGTTGGAATAACAATCGAAGATAAAAAAGCACATTTTGTCATGCTAATAATATTTTAATGTCTACAAAGATGATAGGTATCACTATGCTGCAATAATAGATTTGTACCATCACAGATAAACAGACATCACGTACATAATTGATTGTTTTCTATACACCAGAAAAATTATTTGAACACAAACGGATATGTAACAACGTAGATCACTCGATATATATAATGTCTGAAGAATGCTAAGTGAATTCTTTAATTTAATTCTGTCCATATTTGTTATGCGGATTTTCTTGATCGTCCTTTATTATCCATTATATATCTGACATTATTATTAGGTCATCGTAGTAACCCTTCTGTGCCGACATGTGAATAATAACCACTGATACCAAGTGCAGATATGTAGAATGCATGACAAGCATGCAACCTGCTTGAAACGGGTAGTACAGAATTTAATACATTGCTGTTTCTGTGTCTGAAATCGTTCTGTGCCATTATGATCTATTTAAAACTGTCGAAATTAATATTATTAAAAAAAAAAAAAACTCATGGGACAGACTGAATTATTCACCCAATATGTTGGAAATTCGACCTAAGCTTCTGAATGAGTGCATCCACCTGCCGAATTGTCTACTCATGTATTTCTTCTTCACCTCACTCCCACTCAATCTATTCCTCTCAAAATATTTGGAATTCAAGAAGTTACCGACATAGATTTGGTATTCTGGTTCCGGTCGGAAATATATTTTTAAAATAAAAATGTAAGAGCTTTTAACTTCTTAGCTGTACACCTTTAATGACATTAAAAAGGAACAAGTTTGTAAGTTTTAGAGAGCAATAAAATACTTCAAATAAATATTTTCCTTTCTTTAGGCCAAACAATGTGGGTAGTGCTTCTTGAACGTAAAAGAGTGGCAAATTGCAGAGCTTGTAAGCACACGTCTTTATTGAAAAATCTATTTGTATATATTATTATAGACATATAAATATACGTATTTATGTAGGTCGTGAAAAAAAGAATGCATCTCAGTTGATAAACTGAATATTAACTTCTATGGCAAGACTTTATCTTAACATATTTTGAACATTCATATTCCATATACTATTTAACATATCTTCTGTAATCGTTTTGTTATTAAAGACTTACAAAGAAATAGGTGAATGGCTTAAGTTTGAATTGCAAGGAGTTTAATTTTTATGTCTGGTGCTATTGAAAACTAGAATTTTGTTTGTATACTTATTAGCTATAGCATGTAAGTGTAATGTTTTCGTAAAGTCTCTGATACAGTTCACCAGAAAGAATATAATGACAATTTGTAGTGTGATTAACTGTTTAGACGCCATAGAAACATTTTTAAAAAATGTGTATCTTTTTGAATGTTACAATCTGTGATATTCACATTTCAGATATTTCTTTTCTTTTCTTGTGACATAGGTGAGAAAACTTATACAAACTCTTTATTTAGCAACCCTTCTTATCTTGAGTGATCCTCAAGAAAAATACTATTCTCAATATTTGAAATTTACTTTGTCACAAATAAAAAGGAGGAGGGGGACATATTTTGTTCTCACGCCTCACAATTATGCTCTGATTTTTTTTCCATAGCGACAACTGTGGAAAATCGTTTAAAGTACCGGTATTTTTTTCTTGTTCTTTCTTAGTTTCCCACATCACAAGTTATAACATTTTTGGGTTTGTTTTGTAAACGATTACTTTTAAATATCATCGTACATATATTGCTATTAAACTCCAAACAAGACACAGAGACTGAATTTACAATCCTTATCATTCCACGGCTACAGCCAAGGCAACTCAAATCTCTATTATAAGATTTATGATACGATTTATGATATTTTAGTTTTGTTTAAAATACTGTATAAAAATGATTGATTATTTCATTTAGGTCATACATAGTATTGCATTTTGTTATTAAAAGCAGTGAATACCAAGAAAAGTAATATATATATATATATATATATATATATATATATATATATATATATATATATATATATATATATATATAATCAGTTTACACTAAAATAAGTGTACAAATTAATATTGTAGATAAATCAAGTAAATATGTTAGCAAACAGGCTACTAAAATGCTCAGATATGTCAGAAGTTATTATACCTCATCTCTTACTGAAGATAAAAGTAGAGCATATAGTTTATATGCCCAAATATACAGACACTACTCCCGCAAATTCAGAGTGAAAAGTAAAATTTTTAATTATTTCGATATGTTTCAAATAAGAATGTTAGCTAATTAAAGTTTAATTTCCTTCTTTCCTTTGTTCGAATTTTTCATTGTTAGAACTCGCTAGACAAGAATGGGGAAATATTTCACACGAAATGAAACAAGAAAATTGGTTGACGTTTTCCCAAAGCTAATTCAAAGATGCAATAACACTCAACACTCATCAATAGACGCAACTGCAGCAGACGCGAGCAAGGAAAACAACACATCAAAAGTATGGATCAATCTATTCCGCAATTTGACAACTGATACATATACATTGAAAATTGGTGAAACAGTAAAAACTTCGAAATGCGAAATGAGATTTGCACAGGGCTACCTTCTTAACTTCACCGAGGAAATATTTAAATCAGGCAAATAATACTAGGTAATACCGTGGTTATAAACTGAAGAATTTGATAGAGAGGACACGTTTTACAAAGAGGTATTACTAACAGCAAACAGGATGACGTACACAATGTTGACAAGATTTTGAGGACCAAACAAATGAAAGTAAAACTATGTTTTCGTGAAATGGAAAGGATATAATGAATCGTTGAACAGTTTTAAACCAGGAGAAAACATTATTCCATAAATGATAGAAGCAAAATGCATAGATAGCAGTATCAGGTAGTTTCTAATTTAAACTGAGTTACTTAAAAAAATAGAACAATTAGATGTATTAACAGTTGATAAATTCTACAAATGCCACATATAAAAAAGTTGTTGGATGGAATGGAAAAACGAAATCCAATTTACCATAGATGTAGAGATTGCGTTAAACAAAGGAACTGATTATTGCGTTACAATGGAGGAAATGAAAAAAAGAAAGATAGAAATCAACAGAAAATTACATGCGAGTGTGGTAAAAGAGTAAATAGAGAATCGATGTATTTGTACAAGAGAAGTAATGAATCAAAGAAACGGTACGGATCACAGTGTAACATTAAATTATATTCTAAGTCAACAAAACTGGGCAGTTTGTATTTGATAGAGAAAAGCATATCAGACTGAGTCATGTCAGCATACAAATTCCATGTTTTCTCCACATGCTAAAACAGTGTTCTTAAAGCAAAATACTGCCTATCCCTCCTTCTTACTGTGCTAAAAATATTGTTCGGACAATTTATTATTCTTTTTCACTTTGATTTAACACACTATATGTTTTGTCTTATTTACAAATTAATTCACTGATTTCAGCATTTCCTTGTCTTAATCCACCCGTTATTTTGTACGTATCAGTAAAAATTATTAAATTAATTATTACTTCCAGTATCTTGTATCGGTTGGCTTTGTACTACATGAATAGGTTCAGTCGGATATTTAGATTGTATATCTGGCGCTAGATTGTCTCCAGAATGACACTGTACTGTTTCTTCTGTGTCTCTAATCCTACTGAATCTATCCTAATATTTATCTCTTATGATAGAAGTAGAAACAGTTTTTACTTTATTTTATTTTTTATTTTCATTGTTTTGTTTTTATATCTAATTCTTCATAAAATAGTATCCTCCTGCTTGATTCTCTATATAAGTAGGTGACCAAAATTCAATAAAAAAATTTGTCGTAGTTTTTATATAAGATAAAGCTTATCTTCCTTTGGATTTGATGTATAAATTCATCCTTACTATCTATTCACATACCCCTTGAAAGTTATATAACCAGAAATTGTATCATCATCAAAACCATTAGCAAGATTTACATTATCATCAGCTACTGTTCGACTTGTACATCCAGGGCTGAACAAATGTTTTTTTTTCATCCACTTGTCAGAACAAGTGGTTTGAGAAAATTCACTTGTCCCACCTACCCTTTCACGTGTCCCAAATTTAAATTATTTTTAAAGATTTGATGAGATGTTTGCACTTTAATACTTCGAAAGAACAAACGAGAAAATGAACAACATTTATTTCTTAAAAGAATTAAATTTTACAAAAACATGGTTGATATTATACATTTTGTTACATCAGAGGTTTTCAGTTTTCCATTGTCCAGGTATCTTATATCTAATATTTCTTGCTCCAATACTGTATCATCAGTACTTCCATCAGCAAGAATGAACGGAATTTACTGGAATTCAGACTTTCCCTAACTGCATAGGCCTTGTGATGTCCAGAACTGTCATGAGACTGGATTGGTTTACCGTAATCCTGAATTTGTCAGTTCCATTGGCAAATACACTGGTCGAAATTCTAACCTGTGCCAGTTTGGGATATTGTTTGCAATACCTGCAAAATATGCTTGCTTCTGAGTCAGTGAAATCAAGCCAGAGATAACTATCAACCCAATGTGGCTGAATATTTCTCAGTCTCTTAGTAGTGACATGTTTGACAATTTTTGTTGCCACATAGTCTGGCATCTATCTCTTTGGAGAAATAGTTTCCTCACACTCAGTGGCAGTCTTACGTTTTACCCCTCCACTTTCACATTAATTTTCCTTCTCCGACTTTACCTTATTAACGTCCTTGAAAAAATAATTTAGTAAACTTATTTTATGCACATAGTAAATATCACCTTGCTTGACAACTACTTCTAAAGTGATCATAACATACATTTTGTCCTTTAAATATGAACAGAGACAGCTCCTTAATTAGCACAATTGTTTCGCTTCAAACGCAATATCGGACGTGGAAGTTAATCCTCTGTACAATCAAATATAGATTACAGAATCATCTCTGCCATTTAATCAGTTCACAAATGGAACCGACAATAATGTCGGTAAAGTGCCTTTCATTAATTTAATTGGATTGATTCGCTGAACTTAAATCATAGGGTGAGTCGTCCGTGAGGTTCTGTTGTAAGTAAACACAATACTATGAGGCCGTTTAATACACTGCGAATTAATCATACCGGCTTTGTTTTGTCTCACGTGTTTTGATTGGACAATAATTTAGTCCCTTAGCCCTATTTGCAGTCGAGCGATAATATAACGTGCGGACATTCAAGAGTTATCAATGACCACCGGTAGGTGTGATACTGGATGTAAATAAATACATGGATAGGGGTAGAATCAAGCATTCAGTACGCCCGGAGGGCATGCCGTTCATTAAAATAGGCACTTGCCCGACTCTTTTTTAAATAGGCAAAAAACTCTTTTCCCGGACTAGCAACTTGGAAAATTGTACTTGCCCGACTTCGAAACTGAATAGTTCGGGCTATGGTATTTGCTCATTTACCTGACATCTACCGGATCATCGTCATTTTCATATACAGGATCTTCACACTTTTTCATTTCAAAATGTTCACCACCCTCGGTCATTTTATGTTACTCAGGTAGCAAAGACATGGATAAATCACTGCCGCAGAGCATGGATAAAAGCCAACAAAACCAAAAGAATCGGGTTTAATAGAAGAAAAATGTAACCCCATTTCAACTGAAATCGAAGAGTGCAAACAAAAATTGAACATAGCTATTGCAAATGGAATATACAAAGATATTACAACTAAATATGTGACTGAAATCAGTTGGAAGAAATGGATCAGAAACAATTCAAGAAGACATATGAAATCTTTGTAAATGCTGCAGCTGAATAAATGTCTAAATCATTCCGAGTAATTTACACTGCGGTATCAATAATAAGGCAATTAATCTACGACAACTTGATCAGCATGTAAACTCACCAGATTTTCGTCATTTAAGCTAGGATTTCCTCTATCTGCACTGAGTGCTAGTTTGATAGCTTTCATATATATAGATTTCTCCGTGAAATGCATTACCTGATCACATTACATTGGGATACCTTTCTCTGCTACCTCCGAATCCAGTCAACCAGGAAAGTCGGAAAAAACATCTTTCTGTCTATATGTTGTCTAGACAAAGTAAAGCAACTCTTACAGGTTAACTCCCCTTTCTACCCGCTAGGTGGCTACAGTTGTACCCGGTTTTAACCAGTTTTTACTTTCGATGCCATGCTGTAAATGTCCATTTTCAATGGTACAGGAAGTCAAAATGTTGTTTTATATGGTGCACACATCCTTTTGGTAAAAAAAACGGTGAATTTATTGATATTTTAAAAATTATTGCACAATTCTTTTTCGTCACAATTGACTTCAAACGACAACATATATTTTTAACCGATGGAATTTCCCGGGCGCTGTTTTAAGATATTTACTTTACTTATACCTCTTTTTTATAACGTGGTTGGCATTTATTTCACATTTTTTTATATATATTTATTGTATACACTTGTTTATTTATTGTCTTCTTCATTGCAGAGATGACAACACGGTGCAATAAATGCAAGCGATTCAAAGTCGTGCAGGACCTTCCACGAAATATGCCTGCTCTGTACCAAATGCTCTTCATCACACACCTGTAAAATGTGTGTTGCGTGGACAGAGAATACATGGTCTAATATTCTTAAGAAACAACTCAAGGGCCGCAAAAAGCGAGCACTATCTATTTCTCCTCAGTTTACGCCAACGTCAGAATCGCTCACAAGTCTCATGGGTGTGTGCGCCAAGATACCACCCCCACCCCCCCATCCCCCGAAGATACAGAAGACAGCGCCAGATCTTAATGCAGCTGGAATGAGAGACGATTCCAAGGAAGAGTTGGAATCGCGCATGGTTTCTCTAATCAATATGACTTTGTCGTTGAGATTGTCGACGACGGAACAGGAAGAATTTTTAGGGATCCAATTGGGGATAAGCCTTTAGCTCCGCCCACTAGGCGTGACAATCCTAAGTCAAATATCATTCCGCCTATGGGGAGTGAGGGAGCAGAGTCATACGTATCTCCGCCCGTGAGGCGTGAATATACAATACCCCGTACTCCATCTGGGCACGGCAAGGCGTATTGTTTGACTCATACGGACGGACGGCTGGCTGACCGGCTGGACGTAAGAAGCCGCAATTTGACTTATACGGACGGATGGACGGAGGGACGGACAGCCGGCCGTACCGCTCGACCATCAAGGTATTTATCATCCATTGCATGCTGTTCCGACTGTCGACCAACCGGTCCAGCCGTACGTTATCTCGGACGGGCAAGCCAGCCGGCCGTCTGGCCCTCCGTGTATTCTGACAACTTCGGTATCTTATGCCGAACATACTGCACAGCGAAACCAACCAGCCGGACCGGACATTACTATGCCTTTTCATAGCGAACAGGCTTTATTCATACAGCCGTCCGGCGGAGCCAAACCGGCATTTTAGTATACCACCACTATTAATAGCATATCCTATGGGCAAAATGATCCATGCAGACAATACGACATCATCATTGCCATATGGAATGCTCTACCCATAGACCTAAGGTGTAAAAGAGGAGGACAATCTCCAGCTAGACGACGGGGACGAAATGAAAATGCCCTAAACATCCGATCCGACAATGGAACGGATGGAATTCAGTTTTACGGCAGCAATATAAGAAATCTATCGTATCCTCTGTCTGAATGTCCTCCTCCACCTACAGTCATCCCTACTTACAAGGTCAAAGCCTTTGTGGATGTAGAAGATGACGACGATAGTCCATCATTGAGAACAAAACCTCAGTCGTCAAAAGTTCCAGAAATCACCGGGCGTCCCCCGGTAAAACAAAAACCTTCTTTTCCGTGAGTCAGTTGTCGGCTAGCTTCTCGTCTTACTGGTATAAGTCGTACTCTGATGCACATTGTTCGTAAATATCTAATATTGACAAGAATATTTTCGTTTTTAGCATGACGGCCAAACTTTGTTATAAGGTGGATCAGCAAGTCTTTAATGCCACCTTCAAGCTAGTGAGAAATTTTATATCAAAATCCTCACTACTTGACTTAGCGTCCTTGGCGATTTTTCGTCTCGCTGAGAACGCCAGAAGCAATCACGTTTGGGATTCGGTGAGTCGTATAGCCAAGGTCATGAACAGGGCTTATCACTACACCATGGCTAACGCCCTGAGGGCCTCCTGCAACATGGATTTAGTCATAAGAGATACACTCTTGCGCCCTTCTCTAAAACTACACCATGCGGCAGCCTTGCGCACCCTCCCGTTCGGCTTTCCTCTTCTGTTCAGGTGTCGAATTGAGGAGGTCAGAAAACAAGCGACACAAGAGTTGCCCCTACATCTGTCAGCGCAAGCTCCCATATCCGGTCATCCTGCTCATTGATCGGTCCAGAGAAGGGAGAATCAGGGATACAATTGAGGCAATTCCCAAAGACGACAGAAAAGACGTGGCCAAGCGAATTATTGGCGGTCATACACCCCTACTTTTTGCCGTCAGGCAGGGAGGGGAGACGGAAAACAACGTTTCTCCTCCTCCAAGCCTCCCGTCACCCGTCAGTGACTTACAATTTCCCCCGCCTGCTGGTGACCCACACGTGGGCGCCAGATTCCTTCTTTTTCGTCAGGCTTGGATCAACTTGCTTCCGCAAAACGATTGGGTGATCCAAGTCGTGTCGGAGGGCATCATAATCTCGTTTATCAGGCCCCTCCACTTTCGACGTACCCCCTTCATGACGGAAACCCAAAGCGATCCCATGAAGGTGGACATACTACAGAAGGAGATACATCTATTACTCATAAAGTGGGCGGTGGAAATTGTACGAAAGCCATACACTCAAGGCTTCTACTCCGGACTGTTTCTGGTGACGAAGTCCAACAGCAAATTGACACTTGTGATTGACCTTAGCAGGCTCACTCAATTCATTTTGGCTCCAAAATTCAAGATGGAACCGGCAAAGTCCGTCTGTCTTTCAGTGCGACGCGATCAGCCTCGACCTGACCGACGCGTATTTTTACATTCCAATCCATACGACGTCGCGCAAATATCTTCGCTTCGACTATTGGGGCAAAGTATATCAATTCCGTGCTCTTCTTTTTCGGCCTCAACCTAAGTCTTTGGGCCTTCATACAAACTTTCGACTGTGTAATCTCAAGGTTCAGGAGGACGTCCTCTACAGTGACTGCGGCGTACCTGGACGACATCCTTCAAAAACACTGGATAAGTTCGTTTTTGGTCCAAGATATGAACAACCTTCTTGCCTTCATTCGCAGTCTAGGGTGGATAATAAACGTCGAGAAGTCGCACCTTATCCCCTCTTTTATCCATCTCGGTAAGGAGTTTGCACACACCTCAATTTCGTGCGTCTCCCTCCCAAACGCATCGAAAGCATCGTTAATGCGTCGGAGATGATTTCAAACAAAACATTTACCTTGAGGAGGGCGTTTTGTCAACTCCTCGTTCTATTCATTGTGGCGGCATATTTGTTACCCATTGACCGCCTTTACATGCGCCCATTACAAATTGTCCTTCTAGCCCAATGGCGACTTTTCACGGCCATCTAGATCAGAACATTACGATCTCGAACCCCATCAAAAACGTCCTTCTCTAATGGCAAGGCATGAAGTGACTCACGTCAGCAATACCCCTCGAAAACCCACAACCAGAAATGACCATTTGTACAGATGCCAGTCTATCAGGTTGGGGAGCACACTTGCTACCGGGCTTACGACGGTCAGTGGCAAGTGGACACTTCAAGAGATGGTTTTATTCATCAACCTCCTGGAAATGAAAGCCATTCTCAATGCCTCCAACACTTGGGTAGAACGCATGCACGGACATACGGTGCTGATACTATCGGACAATTCGGTAGTGGTCAGGTACCTCAACAAACAGGAAAGGACGAAATCACCGGACCTTTGCGTCATGATATGGGATTATCCTCGATGATGCACCCAATACCAGATAAATATTCAGGTCCGCCACACACCAGGACGGCTCAACGTTTTAGCCGACTCACTATCAAGGAGAGGACAACTGCTTCATACAGAGTGGTCTCTCCATCCTTTTACATTCAATCGAGTCTGAGCCCTATGGGGCTGCCCAATGATAGATCTTTTCGCGACGAGGTGGAACAATGAATTGTCCACCTTTGTCTCCCATTTTCTCGACCCAGATGCATGGGCCGTTGATGCTTTATCATTCAACTGGGAGGGAATGTGGTACTACGCCTTCCCTTCATCAGTACTGAAAATAAAAGTAGTTTAGAAAGTGAGGGGCACGAACTACCAAATAGTTTTGATCGCCCCTCTACGATGGGACAAATCCTGGATCTACGATCTGACCGCCCTAGCGAGAAACGTACCCAAGAAAGTAATTGCGACCCACACCCTCTCCATCCTTTTACATTCAAGGTGACCAACCTTTAACATTCAATGCAGCCCAGGTCGCCACTGTTCCATCCGTGTCCAGGGAAATTCCTCCTTCACGCCCGGCTCTGAGGTCCCGAAATATTGTTAAATCAAATTCCACGGCAAGAATAGAGTTTTACATGTGCAGATTTATCCTCTTTCAGCAAGATTAAGATGAAAAATATAATATAGCTTGGTGGAGGGGCGGGGAATATTTCTTTACTGAGGAAGGCCTATTTCACCCAATCTTAAAAGTTATAAGTTTCTTGGCGGGGGGGGGGGGGTTTACCAATTTTCCTGGCTGTTTTTGTTGTGAAGACACGAGAAACAATAATACATCTGTGGAAACAATAGGACGCGTTTGCCTAATCCAAAATAGGACCCATTTGTCTAATCCGCAATAGAATAGGACACCTTGGTCTAATCCAGATATATACTTCTGTGGAAACAATAGGACCCCTTTGCCGAATCTACAATAGGACCCTTTGACTAATCCATACATTAAAATATCATGTTTCGCAAAACCATGAACATTTATTCCCATGAAACTAAATGAATTCAGAATATTTCCCCATGAATTTACTTATATAAATTATGCTTCTTCAATTAATCTGAATTATAGCTTCATGCAAACGTTCTATTTTGAGCATTTATAAAGTGGTTGTGTATATCTTTGCGTACAGGTTAGATACATAAACAGAATGGGTAGGTAGATTCAAGAAAAAGAGGACACGAATGTTTCATGCAGAAAAACTCTACATTTTCTAGACCTGTCAGCAAAGGCAAGACCTCACAGTTTGAACTAACTGGTCTCTTCATTTCAGATCTGCAAGATGAAGAAGAGTTGTTAGAGGCAATCAGAAACAATCATCAGAAGGTAGAAGAAATGATAAGAAATCAAAAGATTCCAAAACAAGGTATTATGAAGGTTGCAATGAAACAAGGTGGATATGCCAAGGGTGTCAAGCTAGCCTTAAGTGAAATGTCCAAGCAGCTCAGGAGGGAAATTTCCCAGGCTGTAGGCGTTTGGTGTGGATATAAAATAGACGATCCTTACACACCAGTGTTTGTGGTCACTCTTAAAGACCAGATATGCACATTAAAGAAGAAAGAGGTCCCAGAACCTTTTATTGATTACGAAATAATCATTCGACATAAGTATGTACCTAACGATGAAGAACGAAGTATTGTAGAACTGTACGGTAACAAGCATGTCAGATCTGAGGATGTTACTATTGTGAACAACTGTATTGCAAAACACACAGAGAGACTTATGAGTGAACATAGCAACCTAAGTATAATTAAACCATGCCCCGTTAAAGCATATAATTACTCGAGGAAAGAAATGAAGGTAGTAGATGACATTTGCATAGTGTTATATGTTCCTGTGAAGGGACTTATACCAGTTGGGGAAAAAGAGTTTCCAAAAGATATTGATGGAATAGTTACTGATGTCAGAGAGGGAGAATTGTTATTATTTCAAGGTCACAATGCAATGGAATACCACCAAAAACTACGGATAGGCTGCTGTATAGCAACAGAAGACAAGCATGGGAGTTTGGGTGGATTTGTAGACCTCCCTAGTGACAAAGTTGGTTGCCTTACGGCTGCTCATGTTGTTTTAACAGATGATGATATTACCACCTACATTGGAAAGGGAGAGGAAGAAAAGAGGAACGTGAACTCTTGCCTTGCACAAGGATCAGCACCAATAGCAATTCACCAACCTAGACCATTACTAGGTTTTAAACCTTTTGGGAGAGTACACACTTTAGCCCTAGAGATGGGAAACATTTATACGCCATCTGTTGATGCAGCTATCATAGAGATTACTGATGAAGATAGGAAACCACAAACGGGACGCTTTCCTGATGGAGATTTTGAAAATATTGGTAATGATATAACGTTTATAAAGCATTTTAATAATATTAACAGCCTTGACCACAATATTTACATAACCACACATTTTTAAAAGAATATCTTACATCAGTGTTACTTACGTTCCCCTATCGTTTAGTACCCATTGCTAGACTTAATTTTAGGCACAATCTTTCTCAAAATAGAAAGAAATTATATTACTTTGTCTACACGTGTTTTCAATCCATTTTTCTGTCCCTTTTTCTCATTATTTCAATGCAGACACTATCATCATAGGCACTCGTAATGTAAAATCTGTGCTAAATTTAAGATGATATGTCTAAGACTATATTATCTGATAAGCCAGGTTACTCTTTTTTAAGTGAAGGATTGCACACCATGAGAAAGAACTAAATTGCTTAAAAGTCTTGTTCGGCCAGATTTTTACATTACTTCAAGAGATCAATGCCAGGCGAGTCTGAAAAATGTCTGTCCAACTGATTTTTTCTGATAGGTGTTGGTCGTGTTTTAGGATCCAGTGTTACGAGTCGAAAAATGTTTTGTGACGAATGAAAATGAATCAAAGCAAATCAAATACATCATTTCTTCTGTGCAGGTTCAACTAATTGAATTGAAATACAAATAATGCATCATGATGTGTATGTATTTGTGTTTGTTTGTGTGGGTAGATACTTTACCAGAATGACCTGGCCATCTGACCTTTCATGTCAACTCGAACAGGATGATTTGCTGTGTGTATATCATGCATTCTGGTGTAGACAATCTACATTTTACTTTTATCAAGCAAGAACACAACTGTACCTTTTTTCTGAAACTAGGCACCAAAGATGTTTAATAATGGTTGTCTGTCGATCAATCATCTACTTGAACCTCTTTTTTAAGGCTTGTTCTGATATGTGTTGCTCGTGTTTTAGGATCCAGTGTCACGAATCGAGAGTTGAATATATCTTTATCAGACCCTTGCTCTGTAATATATCTTGTAATCACGGAAGAGAGTTTGACTGAAACTATGTGTTTAACATATTGTAAGTTGGACGATCAATATACTTATTCATCTACATATAGCAGATGAAAAGAATAACCATCTTTGTCACCAGGAATAAGGTTGAGCACGTATTAATGCACATATATTACTTCAAGTGACTCATAATATTATGGTGCTTGCATCGATGATAAGATTTGTTGAAAACATTAACAGACAGAATAATTAAATCATTTTATCAAGTTATTAGCAATAATGTGCATGTACTTAGACCTAGTGATGGGTATGAGGTACGATGCATCGGGATAAAAGTATAGACAAATTTTGAATAGAGTAATGCATTAATGAAACTATGTACGTTTTGTATAAGTGGTATTTAATCATCCCTTCATTAAGTTCTCAATCAATCATTTCATTCAAGAGTTTGTTTGAAGGTGTTTTTCTAGTACCGTCCAATCATCCCTTCATTAAGCTCTCCATCAATCTCTTCATTCAAGAGTTAGTTTTAAGGTTTTGTTCTAGTGCTATCCAATCATCCCTTCATTAAGTTTGCTATCAATTCCTTCATTCAAGAGTTGGTTTGAAAGTTTTGTTCTACTATTATCCAACCATCCCTTCACCAAACTCATCAATCCCTTCATTTGGTTTGAAGGTTTTGGTTTAATACAGTCCGATCATCCCTTCACCAAGCTCTTTGTCCATCCCTTCATTCAAGAGTTGGTTTGAAGTGTTTGTTCTAGTACTATCCAATCATCCCTTCATTAAGCTCGCCATAAATCCCTTCATTCAAGAGTTATGTTGAAGTGTTTGTTCTAATACTATCCAATCATCTCTGCATTCTGCTCTCCGTCAATCCCTTCATTTAAGAGTTGGCTTGAAGGTTTCGTTTTATTACTATGAAATCATTTCTTCATTAAGCTTTTCTTCAATCCTTTAATTCAAGAGTTGGTTTCAATGTTTTGTTCTGGTGCTATCCAATCCATCACTTCATTAAACTCTCTATGAATCCCTTTGTCTAAGAACTGGTTTTATGAAAAGTACAATATTTATGGATGCTGTTGGATTGTAATGTTTGTCTACAGAATTGCATCACAGTTTAAAAGAATAGTTATAAATCGATCTAAAATAAATATAATAACTAGGCTAAGAATAAATTAAACTATTTGCAATTCATGCAAGGGGCAAATACTCAGTACATTCCTCATAATTTACCTTAATGCAAACTCTTTTGAATGAGATTGGCTTGAATGATGGAAGATGCTTTCCATTATTTCTATCACAACTTTCAGTCGGGCGAAATTTGTCAAAACTAAACTATATGACACAATATGAAAGTAACAGTTATACTACTATATTTTAAACTTGACAAGACTGTTTTGTTATTGAAATATGACCTACATCATCACATTTGTATTATCTATTATAGGCTTTACAAAGGAAGATCCCATGCTCTATGCTAGTGGGGAGATTCTAGATGACACAGAGACGACTCAGAATGAATCTAGGGTAATTAAATTCGGATGCACTACGGGCATAACACAAGGCATTCTGGGATGTATTGAAGGTTCTGTTCGACCGGTGGATGTGTGGGGCAATTATTGTTTTCCTGTCATGTTTAAACAAGTGGAAGTACAAAGGAATGATTTTGCAAAACAGGGTGACTCCGGAGCATTGGTTTTCCATTGTGGTGGTGGAAACATTCGCAATTTACGTGCAGTTGGAATGGTCATTGGTGGAACTTCTACAGGATGCTCATGTTTCATCACTCCTATTAAAGCTATCTTTGAGAAGCTTGGAGTAACAAAGAACATGTTCAAGGTTTTTCCTGCTAGACAACTGCCACAACCTATAGAACGTATCGACGTTCAAAGAAATGTACAAGAGCACGGTGAAATCTTAAACACTCTATCGGAGAAAATTGACACCATACAACAAAGAATCAGTAGAGTAGATGCCTTAGAAGAAAAAGTGAATTCTCTGGAAGAAAACGTGAACCGCCTAAATCAGGATGTGAGGGAAGGCTTTAGTAATAATACTAATAATATAAACGAAAGATTTAACAATATATTGGATATATTGAACCAAATGAGTAACAGATCCTAAAATCACTATTTTGTTGCTCAACATATTTGAATACATTTTCACTTTCAAATGGAAATTAGTTAATGATTGAGGTGATTAGAAATTTTCATCAGCTTGATTCCTTCAATTTTTACGGACTTGCAAAGCTATGCAGGACGAATAGCAGTAAGTACAAAACATGTTAGAAAACTATCAGCTTAACGTTGACTGCGTTCAGTCACCAATGGACAGAACTTGATTTTGAGGACGAGAGACTTCAGGAAATTCAGCACACTTTAGTTTCAATAATCCCAGCTGGATCCCACATCGATACACTTAAAACTTGGTTCAGAAGGATAGAAACGGTTGAGAGATCATTAGAAACATTTGAAGCCTACTACATGGTTTTTGCCATCAGGGGTAGATGCTCTTGAATCAAAGAAACCGGATGATGGATTTGAGGCACAACAATTTTCAGAACAAAACTAATCTGGTATAAATAGACAAAGATAATTAAGTGCATTGAAGTTTAAGAGTCCTACGATGCAAGGTCTTTTAGTATAATCCAACTCGGGATCATACTAGAAACAGTCTAAAATGTTTAACATCCTTTGACGTCAAGAATGCACAAACTTGTAATCATTGGAGAATCTCATAAAGTGAATGATGTATGGATAGATTAAGCAATTACTGACATACAAAGACAGACAGACACGTATATGACTTAAAACTACACACATTATGCTTGTAAGTGACTACATGGCTCACATACGGTACAACTTTTAGGGCGCAAGTACTAATAGTTATACAGCATCAGCTTACCAAATATGGTAATGAATAAGACTGAACAAAATAAAGTGATCCATAAATAATAAAGTGATTCATAAAGTGATATTATTATATCCTTCCATGATGTAATCAATTCATATCATATTTATTGCGTGATAAGTAAGTCTCTGGAATCATTGTATAATTAGATTGCATGCAAATCACATTAATTTCTAAGCAGAAATCTTGGTACATACACTTATCTGGAAATATTACATTATGCAAAGGTCAGTATAACAGGACACAATATTTCATATATCGTGTTGAAAACAATGTCAGAATTGTGGAAAACTTAACTATGTACCTTGAGCGAGTGACATATAGCGTAGATGAAATACAAGTCCTGCCAGGTACTATTTGATTGCTGTGTCTACAGAGTTTGCGGTGCAACGGTATTGTCATGGTGTGCTGAGCAGTTGGTGGGTGACATAGAAGTTGGAGTACTGTCCTTATTGGATTATTTAAAGTCAAGAACAATTGGAGATAGGTCAGGTAATGTATCCTCACTAGTTTGAATAAGACGACAACTATTGTGACAGTAAAGGCCACCATCCTTTGCTTGGACAACATTTGGTCGTATATCTTGTTTTTCTATGATTACAATGGTCTGCCAAAGATTGTTTCTATATTGTGTTTGCAGTTTGGTGTGGTGGGAGTGGTTTGTGGTAAACATCGTAATGTTTTTCTGATGTAACAACTGTCACACATCAGTTTGGTGGTCATTGACTGTATGACAACTTTTAGGTTTGAGTTGACAATTCACATAAAGTAAGACAAATCTTGGTCTCCTGCTCAGTAGCTGCTGAAACAGAAAAGTGTTGGATTTCATAGGGGTATTATGGTATTCAAGAATACCTAAGTATGGATATATATAGCTTTCATTTTGCTTGATCCAGGTACTCTTTATGGTTTGAATATGTCTTTTGGTCAGGTCATTGGAGCTTAATTTACTGCTAATAGTGGTGCTATTGGTGTTTTTAAGACTTCTTACCTAGATAAATTGGCTCTAGTAGTCTGCTTCAATAATATGGTCTTGATTGTTCCATGCGAATACATCGATTGTGGTGACTTGCCTTTGAAATTCCAATCTGTAGTGTAGCATAACTGGTTCCTTCGTATTCGCAGGTGTTGATTCTATGCATGGCGAAAGTTAAAGACCACTGATGTAATTTTTGCTGTCATATTAGACCAAGATATGAAATCATGAGAATGTTTGACTGCTTTCTTAACACCCATGTAACTTAATGGATGCCTATAAACGTAGTGGTTGGCAAACTAGAGGGCATAAATATTTTCTCTCCCCTAAAACAAATATCATTGATCATTGTCAACTCGTCGCAATGATTCCATAATTTAAGTTCGAAAGGCTTCACTCTTTTCTGAACACAGGCCACCCTTCAGTATTGACATGTTTTAGAGTCAAGGACCGGGTATCTGTATTAGTATCTTGCTAAACTGCACCCATTGTGTAGTCACTGACTGACTGGACTATTCAGAATAACCACGTGAACACGTGTATCTAAGCTTCACTAATGTGCTTGAAAGTGTCTGGGAGAAATTTGCAACATAAATTTCCTAACCTGGCTGATGCACAATAACAATCGCTCATTGTGAGAAATGACCAAGTATGAGGTACGGTGTGTAAAACTGCATTTTGGCACGAGTGGTAGCTTAAAGAGATGAAATATCTTTTGTTATAGCAGAAAAAAAATATTCTTATTGATTTCATGCAGGCAGGGCTTCAAGTAAAGTTACTTCATTTTGCTAGGCCTGCTTGTAAGCAGCTATGCTATACTGATACTGTGTGATTTTGGCCACTTCAAATTTTTCAATAGGAGATGCACTCTGACCTCCCAACCCAGCTCAGGCTAATGTACATATTGTGGTTGATCAACTGATAGTTGAAGCAACACTTTGTAGGCTTAACTTCAACTCTTTTCTTCTTAATCGAAAAGAATAAATCAATTAAATACGGGTTACGTAGAGTAAGTGCAATCATCTTGCAGCATGTAGATTGCAGGGTTTGACAAATGGTCTTTGTATTACTGATCAGTAGTGTAGTTGCCCTAAAGGTTGGAAAATATTGATTGGGATGAGTATGATTTGAGATACTTCTGTTCAATTGCTAAAGAAAGCTATTTTTTTCCGTGACCAGTGAACTGTTTAGTAGATTATCATTATCTTGATAATGTCACTATGTCTCTACTAAATGATGGTCACAATTGACCATGTCCAGCTGGTCATTACTACAATTCGATTACAATAAAGATCTACTTGAAAGATGTAGATCTGACAGGTACCGATACAGAATCGTGTTATGGTGGCCTTTGGCAATCCTTGTACACTTATTTTCGTTATCTACCAAATAAAACAGTAACGTTTGCGTTAGGGAGAGTTATTATTTGCAAATGTTTTGTTCCTAAATGATGCTTAAATGTATAAGCTTCAGTCTAATTGGTGAATCAAAAAGGTTGACTGAACATGCCCTCCTGCCGGTGTCCATCAGATCTCCGTTGTGTCAAAAATCTTGATTTGAATCAGATTGGCCATTACCGTTTTGAAGGTGTGTTAATTCTTACATGATATTACCTTAGTAACAAGTAGAGTTTATTAGTTTAGATGATCATTAGGCCTTACAGGGTTATGAGATCATATTATGCATGTAACACCTGATCCATGCATTCCTACTGAAAGCGTTAACCCTCACTAAAGTGCATACCCTGCCAGTGTCCACTGATAGTAGACACAATTGTGTCAGTTGTATCGACTTGCACCCTATGAGACAGATATGACCTTAATCAAGCTATTCATAATGTAACAGTAGAGAAAATCTTGGACTTGTTAAAATAATGCATTTTATATTACAAATTGGCCTATTATTTTAGTGTTTTACATTCTTAACCTTTTTCATTTATTTTATGTACATAACAATCGTTTTTACTTTGTTACCTAAGTTTTAGCTTTTTGATTGTGAGTGTACATATCTAGTTTTGTTTGGAAAGGTTTATCTTCCAAAGATTTCGAGCACTTTTTGCCATTACATTTTGATAACCTAACTTTTAATTGACACTATGTAGCCATTATTGTGATGAAATACTATTGAAGGGAAAGCCCATGAAAATTGTCACTCTATTTGACAGATATTAACTTCATAAATACGTAAAATGCTTACGGAAATGGTTTAGTTCGGAAATAGTTTAGTTTGGAAATAGTTTAGTTCCAACCTTTACAAAATCTAGCATATCTACAGTGTTTGGTACCATCATATTGCAGAGGTAAAATATATGAATGATATGAAAGTTTTAGAGGGTCTCCAATGGTTCATTGTATACCAAGATCGGCTTGTGTTCACTGCTGTGGTATATATATATATATATATATATATATATATATATATATATATATATATATATATATATATATATATATATATGACATCTAAGAATATATAGTACAGCTAAAAATTTGTTCAGGTACAATATTTAAAAATAAAATCAAAGCAATAGCCACACTAAACTTCGAGTTGTGTTTACTTTTAATTAAACCGTGCCTTTTTCTTCACATGAAGACTTAAGTTTGTGACGATATCCAAAGCAAACGAAGCTGGAACTATTACTTGAAAACAGAAAAATCATGCTCTTCTGTGCGGAATTAAAAAAGCATTGAGCCCAGTATTACCTTCAGCATCAGGAATGTGTGTTGTGTTTGGCATGGAAATAGCGTAGTCATGAGTTTCAACTACATGGTCAGTACATATATACAGTAGTAAATTTAGAAATGTTAAACACAATTGACTGTATGACACCCCAGACTGTTTCTAATGGTGGCCAATAGTGACATTGATAATACATTTCTTTCAAGTTGATTTGGTTTTATAATACAAAATATTTTCCATTCTGGAGTGGAGATTGAATAAAAATGTCTTCTACATATAATATCTAACAGACAAAATGCAGCACAGACTTTCCCTTTAAACCCATAATACTTGCACACATATTTTCTTCTTATTTGCCTCTAGGACAAGGTACTTCTCAACATGTAATATTTGTTTTTGAGCTGTTCTAAAAAGTGTTTGTCACCTATGTTACTACTACTACTACTACTACTAATAATAATAATAAATAAATAAATAACAATAGTCTTTATTTTAATAGGGCGGCACATTGAGTACAAAAACTAATCTCTCTTATGGCCCACAATTACTTATACATGTACGAACAAATATTCAAATGCAGCTGCGAAAAGGGATCAAGCATTAGTATACACAAATACAATAGATTATGCACAGAAACAAACGTTTTCTTTGACAAACACACATGCACACACAGTGGTAAACATCTAGAGACACTTTTATATAATATATACATATATAAATATCCAACACACCTGCTTTGGACATCGTCTGAATTGCAACTATTGAACATGAAAAGAAGGCACTGATGATGCTATTTTGACATTTTTAGGTAGGCAGTTCCAAATAGTTGGGCTTAGGAAATAGAAAGTTGTTAGACGGCATAGAAGGTAGTATTGATATACTAGAATCTATATTAAGTTGTTTTCATCCTATTACTAAAAATATCATTTATATAGTTGGGCATAGAACCCTTATAAACTTGAAGCATACATCTAGCTTTCCTTAAATATATTTTGTCATCAATGGGAATGATCTTCAAATTGTTCATACATCGGTAGACATTATCAGCATTATTGTCAAGGATATTTCTGGTGGCTCCTTTTTGAAGTCTTTCTATTTGTATAAAACAGCTCAACAGTTACGCATTCTTAAATTTTGTGTAGTAATCTAATAGTATCCGAATATTCTTAGATATCGTTTTTATATTATTAATTTTATGATCAGATTGTGCACAACAGTTAGGAGTTTAATTTTTATCTCAATAGGTCGTGAGGCCAAGTGAGTTTATGGTATGGTATGGCTCTGGGGATCATATTTCTGGTCCAAGTTTAATCAAACTTTTTTGAATTGGCCAACACTATGCCATGAAGGGGTTTTATTTTATTTATATAATAAAAATCTCGTACAAGTTCCATAATGAGCGAGATCCATACATATAAATGTGGTGAGGCTTCACCTGATTGATTAACTTTGTTACCACTCTGGAGGCAATATTTCTGATCCGGCTTTTATAAAACTTGGAATATATGCTAATATCATTAAGATCTCGGATTAGTTTAATAATGCGTAATATCCATTAATTCTAATGAGATGTTCTTGCATATCATTGGGTTAGCTTTTTCCCACTCTGAATGCCGTGTTTCTGATCCGATTTTGCTCAAATTCAGAATATATGGTTATATCAGTAAGAGCTCGGAAAAAATTATGTATTGAGTGAGATCCATGCATATTAATAAGATAATCTTGTATCTGATGGCTCAGTTGTTACCACTCTTGAAGTCCTGTTTCTGATCCGATTGTGATCAAACTTGGAATGCATGTTTATATCATGAAGATATGGGATGAGTTCAATAATGAGCGAGATTCACGTAAACTAATGAGGTGATCTTGCATCTGATTGACTGAGCTTGTTATTCCTCTGAAAGTCATATTTGTGATCTGATTGTGATCAAATTTGAAATATATCGCACAATCTTAGACGGGTTTCGTAATGGGTTAGACCACCATATATTAATGAGATAATCTTGCATCTGATTGACTGACCTTGGTGCCACGCTTAAGGTCAGATTTCTGATCCAGTTTTGATCCGACTTGGAAGATAATTGCTCATATGCTTATCTCGTGTTCAAAAACACAAAGAATTAGGGATCTATTTTGGTCGCATATTATCAATACTTTTGATATTCTACTTCGTACATATCTTCATAATATATCTGACGAAGAATTTGTTCAGCACTTACTAGGTAGGGAATTCCCCTACACATGTGGACTGAATGACCCAGAAGTCTACAGAAATTTTATGATGTCAACTGCAATATTTTCTGCAGGAAGCTTACATGAATTTTGCAACTAATCGGAATGTTTGTTTTGTTTGTTGTTGTTGTTGTATGAGTGTGTGTGATGTTAAATTTCAGAAATGGCTGACTAAAGAAACAATGACAAACGAATGAATTAACTCAAAATTATCCGGCTGGGTTATCTCACAGATAACATGACTTTACAGTATTGTTTATGTCGTTAAATAGCTGATCATACTTTCGATGTAATATTTATCCTTGTTTTCAACCTTGAAAATTGCATTTTTTTTACCACGTATGTATGTTGAGTTGCAGAATATAAGAATGCCTGATTTATCTGTAGATAACACCATCAATATTAAAATTATATAGCACGTGTAAGCATTTCGCACATATAATGGAATATCTCGACTTTAAAATTCTTGCTTAATGCCTTCTAACTTGATTGCGTTATTTGATCCATTGGAATGTACTCAGTAAGACCGCTTACCCGGTAGGGCATGTGACCATATCGCCTTTTTCACTACGATGGGAGACTATAGCGGTCGCCCAATATCCGGAACCATACCTTATCGAGAGACGCTGGTATGGTATGGGGGATCATACCAATCAAACATATAAATTTGTATTCTTGTTTATGTATGCATGAATTTGTTATTTATATATATAATTGTACGTCACGTCCTTGTCATTCTCGTGTCTGTAACATTTCTCTATGTTGTTATTAATGTCCTAAAGAAGAAAATAAAGATTGATTGCTTTTTTGATTGATTGATTGATTTATTGATCAGCGTATATCATATTGTTATCAACTTTGAGCTCCTAAAAGATTTTCATGCTTAACATGTTCATTATTAAAATATATGTGTAAAATATTATCTTTAATTCTTTAACAATTGGTTTATTGCTAGTGTTGTACTGTGAGAAAGCAGATACGGCACGCATGGATATTGCACACAGTAAACCGTTCTATGAAAATAAGGGTTACACCTCTCCTTTAGGCTAGGTAAGCATGTATATGCATGCAGTTGCTCATTAGAGAGTACAAGAATCTCCCAGGAACTACAATTTTTCATCATAGATATAAGCTTTCGTTCACAAAAGTACCCAATTTGGTCTCTTCCCAGTTCCAGTATAAACTGGCACGTGTCTATCGAGCAATGCTTACCTGTCTGGGTAATGCCTGTTTGCAGATGAGGTAAGCATTAACCCGACAACAATCAATGATAAACCAAATAATATCACTGGTGTAGTTTTTGCTTGTTCTTCCAGCAGCATATTGCTTTCTTAACTGGTTGTGAACATCTACTCCATTCATATGCTTATGGTATACAACGGATAACTTTTGGCTGGGTCATATTGGCTGTTTCGCTGCCCACCTGTCGTTTACAGATTACATCATCATCATTATCTTCATTACTGTTGTTGTAAACAACCATCACAATGTTGTTGTCATTCCATGCAGTGATTGTAATAGATTGCCTCGTATAAGTTGTGGACTGACCTCTGTTTAGTATCTGACTCTTTGTCGCAGACATATTGTTTCCTTAAGAAATGGCGGAAGACCTTTGCGATTGCTGCATATAGTAGCACAGGTGTAAATGCTATCTTCTTCCAGATGTTCAGCAAGGGTAATGCTGGAAAAATATCTATCAAAGTATAAATGACGATTTTCTCCACCAGATCTCGTGATAGATCATGGACAACATGATACCTCAATCCATACCCTGTCTGGAATTCAGTTTAGTCTCTTTTGCTACAATACAGCTGGAGAATGCTCATGTAGTAGGTAACTCCATCATACCTGCCCCAACAAAACTTTTTTCCAGATTTGTCTGGCTTGGCGGGCATGTATTCTCTCAATTCTAAAGGCCCCTTTTACTCCCTTCATTGCCGCATCAATTGCAATATCAGCTGACTGCTGGTAGTACTTTTTTTAAACAAGCTAACATCATATCATGAAGGGATTTTACTTTGTTAATTTGATCTAGGTCATTCCTTTACACCTGTGAGGCTTATGCATTGATATGAAAGTACTGACTGAGTGTTAGCTCACCTGGTCATAAGGTCAAATGAGCTTATGGTATGACCCTATGTCCATTATGTGTCGTCTCGTTTGTACATCAGCTATTGCTTATTACTACTCTAGAGTCCATATTTCTGATCCGATTTAAAATCAAACTTGGAATATAGGTTTGAATCATCAAAATCCCAGACGAGTTCAATAATGAGCAAGATCTATGCATATCAATGACGTGATCTTGCATCTGATTGGCTAGCCTTGTTACTACTCTGGAAGCCATATTTCTGAACCAATTTTGACTAAACTTGGAAGATTAACTTATATCATTAAGATCCCTGACGAGTTCAATAATGAACAAAATCCACACTTAGTAATGAGGTGATCTTGCATCTGATTGGCTGAACTTGTTACCACTATGGAAGGCATGTTTCTATATGGGTTTATATCATTAATATCATGGATGGGTTCAATAAGGAGCAAGACCCACGCATAATAATGATGAAATCTTGCATATAATTGGCTGAGATTTGTTCTACTATGGAGGCCAGATTTCCGATCTGATTGTGCTTCAACTTAGAGTATTATGCTTGTGTCATCACGATCTTGGACAATTTTGATAATGAGCAAGATCCATGCATATCATTCACGTGATCTTACATCTGATTATCGGGGCATATTACCACTCTGCAAGCCATAATTCTGGTCTGATTGTGATCAAAATTGGAATATGTGCTTATATAATCATGATCTTGTACAATTTTGAAAGTGAACGGAATTCACGCACATTAGTGAATTGATCTTACATCTGGTTCCTTTTGTTACTCCTCCTGAAGCCATATTTTTATATGATTTAACTAAAACTACAAATATAGGGTTATATGATCAAGATCTCACTTGGATTCTATAATACTCAGGATGCACGCATATTAATTAGGTGATCTTGCATGTGATTGAATAAGCTTATTACCACTCCAGAGACTTATTCCTGCTGAAGCTTTTATCGTTCCTAATTCAGTTTTTATTAAACTTGGTAAATAGGCTTAAACCATGAAGACTTTGGATGAGTACAATTATGAGCTTTTCAACCCTTTACCGACGCTATTTCTAATAATATATTTATCCAACTTGTTCAATTAGCTTATATCAAGATATATAATGCGCTTTGTTATGAGCAAGATCTATTAATATTAATGGTGATCTTGCATATGATTGGCTGAGCTTCTTATCACTTGGAGGCTGTATTTATGACCTGATTTTAATCAAACTTAGCAAATAGGCTTATATTTGTCAAGATGTTGGATGATTTGTATTATGACCGAAATCCAGGCATATCATTATGAGGTGGTCTTGCATCTGGTATGGATATTTTTTTACTACTCTATAGATTGTACTTTTGATAGAATTTTGATCAGACTTGGTAAATAGGCATATGTCATCAAGATCTTGGTTGAGTATGGTTATGAGCGCAATGTATGCATACTAATGATGTGAACTTGAATCTGAGCTTGGTTGAGCTTGTCAACAAAATATCAACTATATTTCTCATCAGATTCTGATCATACTTGTTAAATACTCTACTATTAGCAAGATGTTGGATGGGTTTGATTATGAGCAAGATTTGTGCATATTAATGAGGTAATCTTTTATCTGATTGGCAGAGCTTGTAACCACTCTGGAGACTGAATTACAATTGGATTTTGCTTCACGTTTAGCTTATATTGTCGTTGTTGTAAACCGGTTCTGCAATAAGTGAGGTCAGCGGTTATTGATGACATACATAGCATCTGATCTGTTGAGCTTGTTACCTCTCTAGAGACATTATTTCTCATTCAATGTACATAAAACTTGGTAAATGGGTTTACGTCGCTAAGATCTTGAAAGAATTCCATTATGAGCGAGAGACTGCATATTAATTATGCCTTTATTTTTAGAAATAATTTTGTATCAGGATAAAGTAAAATCGGTAAAGTGAACAAGATATAAAGTTTGGGAAACAGTTTACTTAGGGTGTGTTCCTTCAATACAACATAAGCCTGCTTAGTGGAATGGTCAACTATTAAGTTATGTAAGTCAGGTGACCCTTATCAGGGCAACTTGTACAGATCGCTTTGTAAATTCCCAGCACTAAATCCAGAAAATTCAGATTCAGAACTTCCATTTTTATTTTTCCACAATCTCTGACTGTTCACATCGTTATCATTGTCAGTGTCATTATCTGACATTCTTGCATAAGCAAGATGCAGGCATTGGTTTCCAGTATATTTAAACTTCATCATGAATTAGGACAGGACTCTATTTTATTTCAAACTGATTGGCTGAAAATAAGAATGCTCCGCCATTATTGACAAAATCTACTCCTAAACAGATACCTTTTTTAGGCTCATAAAATTGTATCATTAGAGACATGCCTCACCCATCAAACATTATCATGGGGAAAAAAGGGCATGTCATCATTAGGTCATAAGGAGTTAAGTCTCTTGCGTCTTTGATGTGTGGTTATAAGCTTTACTTTAGCTTGGTCTAAATTAATGACTATTCCACTATGTTTATAGTATTTTGAGAGTTCAACAGAGCATTATGTCCATTTAATTCAACAAGCTTATGTCACATACGTTTGTGTTATCATCATAGAGGTCAGTCTCAATATTTCCTGTATGCAAATATAAATCATTTATAAATATAAGAAATAGGAATGCCCTAAATAAAATCTTGAGGTACTCCGCAAGTTACTTTTTTTTTCTTCATACGTGACATTGTTAGTGGTAACTTTTGGTTTTCTTCTTCTCAAAAAAACTTGTATCCAATTGAAACAGTTATTACTGAAATTGCAAAGTTGTATTTTTTGAATTTGTAAAATAATGTGATCAACTAAGTCAGAAGCTCTCCTAAAATCAACTGACACCCTCCTGCTAGATCTCCATCATCAAAAACTTTGAGTCATTGACTCTACTGATCATAGACCAGTAGACTTTATGGGACGGCCTGTAGTATGTCTGTCCATCAACTTTGTTATCACTACTCCTAAACTATTTGGAGGATTGTCGTTGGTCCTAAATGAAAATGGGGTTGCTCAAACATCCAATATTGCCACCATTGTGCCAATCTTTAAAATATTTTTACCGCTTCTCCTCCTGAATAGATGGTCATGTCAGCATAGTGTTTTACTAAAAGACTGCAAATGGTGTCTAGTTGGTCCTAAATAAAAATGGCACCGATCTGACGTATATTATGGCCACCACAGAAGCCATATTGTTATCACTACTTGACATAGAGTTTTTTACTAGAAGACTTCTTATGATGTCCAGTTGATCCTAAATTAAAATTACGCCACTCGCAGATCCAATATGGCCGCCACAGAAGCTATCTTGAAAATGTTGTCGTCGAAATTCTTTCTCAATGGATTTTCATATCAACATAACGATCTTTTAAATAAAACACTTCCTATGACATCTAGTTTGTCTGCATGAAAAGGGAGCTGCTGTAGCTCAGTTGATAGAGCGGCGAACTCGTAATCCAAGGGTCGTGGGTTTGATATCTGCTGAAGCCAGACCGGTTTGGCTGCCTCGATGTGTCCTTGGTACATACAATTGGCTCCATTTCCGCGGCATGATATGGCCAATCATTTATTAAAAGTGCTGTTAAAACCAACGAAAACAAAACAAAGTCCTATTTGAAAATGGTGCTGCTCAGACATCCAATACTGCCATCACAGTGGCCATCTTGAAGATCTTGTCATCGCTACTCCTCCTGAATGGATGGTCATATCAACATGGGGTTTTCACTGAAATACATTTTGTGATGTTTTGGTAGTCCTCAATAAAAATGGTGCCGATCTGACACCCATAATGGCCACCACTAGTGCCTTCTTGAAAGTCTTGCTATTGCTACCTCTCTTGAATGGGAAGTCATATCGACCCATGATTTTCACCAGAAAGCTTTTTATAATGTCTAGTCGGTTCTAAATGAAAATGGTGCTGATCTTATCTCCAATATGGCAGCCACTGCAGCTATCTTTAAAATCTTGTTATCACTACTCCTAGATGGATAGTCATATCGGCATTGTGCTTTCACCAAAAGACTTCATATGATGTCTTGTTGGTCCTAAATGCAAATTGTGCCAATCTGATATCCTATATGGCCACTACGGCAGCCATCTTGAACATCTTATTATCGTTAGTCGTCCTAAACGGAAAGTCATATCAACATGGTATTTCACCAGAAGACGTCGTATGATGTCTAGTTGGTCCTAAATGAAAATGGTGCCAATCTGATATCCAATATGGCCGCTTTGGCTGCCATCTTAAATTTTTTTTTTATCACTACCCCTCTTACATGGGAAGTGATTTTGACATCGATTTTTGATCAGAATACTTCTTATGGCGTCTAGCTGGTTTTAAATGAAAATGATGCACCATATTGACCATCTTGAAAATATTGTTATCGATACTTCTCTCAAAGGGACGGCCCTATTGTTATGCCAGTCTCACAATTTTATCATACTTAAATCGTTTTATTATTAATGTTGACAACACTTGTTCATATACCTTGTTTCCTTTCATTACACTATCTTGAGACGGTCCCTCGTCGAAAGCACATAGCTGATTTGGACGAGATCGATCGGCATTATTTTAATCAACTGTGATGATTTTTTTGGTACCCGGTCACTACATTGCGATTAACTGATAGGTAGTTATTTCTTACAGAATGATGATAGTTTATACTGCCTTGTTTTTTTGTAATGTGTATTTTCGTCTATTACTGCCTCCCGGAATGTGCATCGCTACGTTTCTAATGGAGCTATTGTTCCCAGCATTCTTTGTTACTGAGCGCGAGGTAGTAGCGTTCCCGTTTCTAATACCCGAATAAGGGCGTAAATCATCAACATTTAAATCTGACATTTTTATGAAATTTAACAACAATGACACATTTAAATCAGGTAAATTAATTTCTGAAATAGTTATTTTCAGAATTATGATAATTTATCAAAATTCCAGATTTTGGGTTTGTCCAGATTTTAGGTTTGTCCAGATTTTGGATTAGTCCAGATTTTGGATTTGTCCAGATTTTGGATTTGTCCACATTTTGAGCCACAGAGGAATTCTAACTTGTACAAAATAATTCGAAGAAATAATATTGCAAAATATAATTAATTAAAGAAATATCAGAAATATTTCTTTAATATCATTTATACATCTGGTTTGACAGGATTTCAGTATTTATTATTGTACCAAAGTTTAGATTTCCATATTTTCACTTGCCCAGATCTTGGAAACTCTAAAAATCAAATTTTTTAAGTCTCCATATAAGTAAACATAATTAAGCTCATTGTACCCTGATAATGCAAACAGTATTATTCATTTACCAAATGTAATTTAAAAAATCTAATTTTGGTATAATTTTGTTA
This sequence comes from Margaritifera margaritifera, assembly GCA_029931535.1. Lineage (NCBI taxonomy): Eukaryota > Metazoa > Mollusca > Bivalvia > Unionida > Margaritiferidae > Margaritifera > Margaritifera margaritifera. Next base: position 1,952,473 of record JAQPZY010001480.1, read on the forward strand.
AGTTATTTTTAATCTCCCCATAATATTTATAATAAGAAAATCTGTTATTTTTAAGCACACATGAAAGTGTTGTGTATTATGAAAGCCTTGTTTTGCGAAGTTTGTAATATGGTAATGAATTAAAATCAATATCACTGTATGTAACTGAAATTGTGAATATATATAAATAAGAGACACAGAGCTAAAGAATATAATAAAAAGTAAAACATAATTTATTCCTTATTTATTTATAACATCATAAATAGGTTATATATATATATATATATATATATATATATATATATATATATATATATATATATATATATATATATATATATATATATCTTATTCTCCTATGTGATCTCTTCTGTCTTTCTAGACTTTATTATATAGAAACATCAGCACCAACACAACTTGCATACTTCTACCCTCTTTTCACATCAAGCTAGTGCCAGGCGAACCCAGAATGTGTTATGACTTGAAGAACGCTGACAAACGGTCGTAACACTATCAACATGGTTTTATCACCAAAAGACTTGTTATGATACCTAGTTGTAAATCTAATATCCAGTACGACTATTGCAATGGTCATTTTGAAAATATGTTTTCACTACTTCTCCTGAATGGGTGGCTCTGTTGATATGAGGTTTTCACCCAAAGCTTTTGTAATGATATCTGTTTGGTTCTAAGTGAAAATGGTACCAATCTGGCATTAATATGTCCACCACAACAGCTAATTTGAAAATCTTATAATGCCTGAAAAATATCAGAGATGGTTTCAACATTCAGGAGTTAAACGGAAGAAATAATCTTATCTTGAATTCTTGTAAATTCTTTTCATCCAGTAGATTGTCAATCTTTTTTTTCAATTAAACTATTCAGAACAGTTTCACACTACTGTCAACAAAAAGAACAGATTGTGTTAATAAAGAAAAATCATTAGGGAATCATGAAAAAGTTCTTTAAGAACTTTTGATAAGACAAAAAGGATTGAGATGAATCTAAATTGTTACCTTCATCATGAAGGCCAATTTATAAAGATATTTAACTTTAACCTCCTGTCATGTGTCTGGAATTTTTGTTGTTGTTGTTGCTAAACATACATATGTTACAGTTCTGTGAAATGAAAGGTGCTGCTGTCCGTAATTACCTTGGTCCAATGAAGTCAACACCTGTGGGTTTTGTTACTTCTAAATTATGAAGACACTACACTACTTTATCATCAGTTATAAAAGACATGTAATAGAAAGTTTTAGGAGGGGTTTTCTTTTTGCAAAGGCTTGAATCATGAATACAAGGAGTAATTGATTCTTTAATATTATCAGCAACAGTAACAAAAAAGTTCTTGAATTCATTGGCAATACCTTTAGTTTTAATGATACATGCAACATCTATTTTTAAGGTGAAACGGTTATTATAATATGAATTATGACAACAACAATTACTAGCTCCAAGTTCGTTGAACATTTTCCAAATGTTTCCTGGCTTATGTTTTGATTTGTCAAGCATTTATTTGTAATGAGATAATTTTGGTACACTTATGAGCCTTACTACTTCATTCCTCATTTTTTGTATTGGTGAATATGTCCCTGTATGCTTTATGTCGATCACATGTTTTTATAGCTTGTATGATTTCGGGCGCAAGCAAATTTGACTGATTAACATGTTTAATTGTGTGTTGTTTTAAAGAAATATTCCTATCAGTGACATGTGTAAAGAGCGAGTACCAAGAATCTAAAGTATAATTTACATCATCAAACGCTTTATAATATCCCATGGAACAGATTTCAATTTATCGTGGAATTTAATCACTTTTAATTATTTAACAGTTTTAAGAACTTGTATGGTGAGAGAATTTTGGAAATGTTGGTAACGATCACTCAGGCCTATGGAGGGGACATCAATTAGAAGCAAATTGCTCAAAGAATTGGAGTAAATATGGTCAATTAGTGTTTGACGTTTTCCCGAGACAATTCTACCTGATTCATTTACATGCTGGAACAGTCCAAATGAGACCGTGTAATTGAGCCATCATTGTTCAGTTTGTGGATTAATGTACCTCTATTACTAGCACCAAAGAGGATTAATTTGTCAGTCTGATCTTTAGTACTTGGTTCCATTATACCACGTAGAATTTTGATTTCTATAGCGATTACCAACAAAAAATGATATGTTATTCCTAGGAGAAACACCTACACATAATACCAATACGCGCAGAGACCAACAAATCTGATACATCAGTTTTGTCTCTTCTAAAAAGCTGAAAATGTTCACTTTGGAAAACACTGTATGGCTCATCACTTCCAAGTTTGTTATCACTCAGTCCAAGCACTAGGATATTAGTTTCTTCTTTAATTTGATCAAGTTTACCTTTTAGTCGTATTTCTTGAATGTTTATGTGACCAACATCCATACCTTTACCTCTTAATCCTAGGTGCAACACACTACAAGTATTTTGGGTCAGCAATGGGGAAATATACAAATCAAATACTCATGGGTCAAATAAATCATCGTGACTGAGCAAATTAGACTCATTAACTACTTTTCGTTATTGTTAGTACCTCTCACATTGCCAAAGGAGGAGCGGTGGCTCAGTGATTAGCGTGTTTGATTCGTCTGTGCAGGGGTATTCACCACAGACAATTATCATTCAATTCACAAACTTCACAGTTGGGTTTTTTTTCTTGATAGCATCAATAAATCATTTTACTCCTGAAGGTGAGAGGTGGTTTCTGTCCCTTCCAAAGTACCGGCTTGCCATCTTCATTGTAAAACATAGTTCTCCATGTAGACACAAGCCAGTCCATAGTCTTTAATTATATTTGATATGATGTACATACCCCATTGACAATTATCACACGTTGTGAATTCACATTTCTGATGTGTAAGATCAAGCTTTCGCTCAAAATACTCTAGTTGTGTTCTACTTGAAGCATTATTGCCGTCAACAGAAGTGATCACAGATGAAAAGTGTTTCAAGTTGAAGATCTTTATCCATTATTGATAATCTCAGTTGATGCTCCAGTAATACCGTGATAATGAATACCTCTTCTTAGACCCTTTTTGTTGATACTTTTCACAAAAGAGTCCCCAAAAATCAAATACCTCTTCTCTGGTACATTTGGGTTTCCTGGGGATAATGCTGTCATTGACTGTTTTGGCTTTACCTATTTGTTTTTATACCGTTTTTTTTTTTTTTAGAGGGGGGTCTTTCACCTTTTTGAGAGTAGGCTTCTTTTACTTTTTCCAGTTTGTGGTTCAGATGAGCTGTGTTTTTCACTAGAGAGCTGTTGGGTGGTTGTGGGATTACTTGTGACGTTAGTGTATGTTGGGGACGTAGACATGTGACAACAGTAGGGTTCTCCCTAACTGCTTCCACAGAAGTCTCTTTCCTTTAGTTTAATAAACTGATGTGTGACAATCGATTGACTGACCATTCAGTGATGTTATCTGGAAAGAGTGACAGTTAATCATAGCTATAAGATTGGCCATTGATGTTCCAGGGACAGCGTTATAGTTCGACTTAGGGGTAGTGATTTTACTGGAAACAATAAGGGAGCAGCAATGTGCCAGGACTCAGCAGGGGTCACCACTAGAGTACTTTTAATCTAGACTGCAGAAGTGGGGTTTTCTTGAGAGAGACATATAGGCTAACGAGCTAATTTTATGTGGAAATTCTTATAAAATATCCATTGATAGTTTTTACTCAGGTCCTGATATTTTAACAGTTTTACTTGATGTGTTGACTGCTAGATGTACAGTAATTCACAGTACATGTATAGTCAGAGTAAATTTGTTCATGTTCATGTCGGCTTGCCCAAAATATCTTTCACCTTCAAGTTTATCATAAATATTCTTTTAAATGTTTGAGGAAGAACATCTCGAGCAAGAGTTATCATTACTTGAAGAACTTTATAGTAACAGAAGACTGGATTGTTTGGATGTGTCGAAAACCATTTTATTTCTATATCTCAGCAGATTAAAATGAACATAAGGTATCGTGCAGAAAGTCAAACCAAACGAAACAGAAAAATGCTTTAGACTGCACTGCAACTACGGTCCAGGATATAGGGTGACATGCTGGAACTGTTATTGCATCAATTGGTTTAAAGCAGATGTATTACTCATATTCGTTTCCTAAAACACATTAGCAATCCATAATACTGAATTATACACTTGATTTACGGAAGGAAAAGACATTCTTTGTGTTTATATGAAACTCATTTCATGAAAACGCATTTAGTCATTTGAACATTTAATATTTGGGCAGAACATACGTTAGCATGACCACTCACTCCATTCATATTCTAATATGAAGGAAATATGTCTTAATTTGGTTTCACTTTGTAACAAAGTCTTGATAACAATGCAGATCTGTTAGTAAAATGAGGTATTTTGTTTGTTTCTTGCCTTTCTCGGGAAGGGGAGGGGGTCAGGCACGTATAGTATTTGTGTACCATTTATCCTTTTGTTCATTTGTCCACCACACTTTAATATCCGCTCTGTAACTTCATTTGAGATGAATGAATGAAACATGGTATGCGTATATATCATTACTGGAGGATATGTCAGTTACAACATTGGGAGTCTCATCTTCGAGGTCAAGGTCACATGGCATTATTTTAAGTTTTCTGTCATACTTAACATTCTACTCAATAACGTTAATACTGTTTCAGATATAAAAAAGGAGGAACGACGTTTAAAATAATTTCTAGAAGAGGTGTCAGGAGCCATACTTGGGGTTCTAGCTTCAAGGTCAAAGTCAGTTTTTTATATTTTACTTTTTTTCTTCTTTACATTTTCACATCTAAAATGTAATTTTTAAGCCATTTGGAATAAATGGGTTCTAGGAGAAGAATTAGGAATACACGAAATAAACTTGGTGTAATTGTATATGGTCATCTTAAAAGGTCTTAGGTCTTAGATCCAGGGTTCTCACGCTACCGGGAAATCGGAAAAGGTTGGAATAAAGAATGGGTTTGTTTAAACCCTTTAAGTTTGCAAATATTGTGCATGGTCGGGGAAAAATCATGCATTTTCAGCTGCCACTTTATCGCAGAAAGTATACTTAATTGAGTCATTACTGAACTGATCGTGAGTTCAGTTTATTGAGTTCTTACCGGAATTTCGGAGGTCGCGAAACTCTCCAGTCAGTTGAAGTACAATTGCTGTATGAATCATTTGGGTGCTTGCCCTAAAAATAGTAGGGCAAGACGAGTGGATTGGTCAAGTAGACTGGTTACTCCATAGTCAGCTCCATATCGGTATCTTTTTTATGCAAAAGGGATGAAGACCAGTTTAGCGTCATACTGTGACAACACGTATAAAGATACCAATTCCGCAAGCCCATGGGGCGGAGCTAAATGTGTAGGAAACATTGTATTCAGAAATTAAAAATCAGAGCTAGCGGTAATTGGTGCATTATGTAAGAGTTGTAGTTCCCGTCAGGCTTTTAAAAAAGTTGAGTCACTTCGCTACATGTGAGATCAATTTAATGTACATTTAGATCATGTTTTGCATTTTATATGATTGTTTAAAAATGTGATACACATCGGTGAAAATGTATCGATTGTGACAGGATAAGTCTTATCCACTTCTAGTTATGGCAGAGTTATCTCTCTTAAATGATGTGGTTATGTCCTTGTCTATTGTCAGTCTAAGATTGGTTTCTATGAGAGTCTGTATCACGCATTTTGAAGTAGTGCAGAAGGTGTATTTATTTCACCAAATGGTTAGTGTTGAGGTCTATGGAAAAACAATTGATACCATAATACCTATATGGAACAACATCATCGCAGTGTGTCCTTTAAAATGTGTAGATATAGGCGCCATTTATGAACTATAATGGTGTGATTTAGTAAAACAAATGGACATTGAACATTTTTGGTCAACTATTGACCGGATGTTAACGATAAAATATAGAAAATCTTCAGACAATATCACATTTTAATAATAGTAATACATAACCTGCTAATATTGCATTGCTTTCCTTTTCCCTCACACTAAGTCCCCAGTCCAAGAGAATATTACCTCCCAGAATTGAAAAGAACACAATCTCATTCTGACTCCTTAGTCATAGCCAACATACGGACTATCTTCCTCTTTTTCCGTAGACTGATCGTGCGAGTTCACGTGTCAGGACGCTCCAACAAATGTAACATGCTTTGTTGTTGCTTTAAGTATTTTCAGTCAATCATTGCCATTTATTTGTATCGATTGATTTATTTTCTCCCCAGTCCTTGCATTATTTGAGAGTTTTCCTATGGTTTCTTCTCATTATTTAGGGCTTTTATGCCATGCTAAGTGAAACGGTGCTTCTGTTCATTTGCTTCTCTTCTTAGTACCGGTGTCAGGATAAGTATCATCTACCCTTTTCTATTTCTCGGTTGTTTTGTTTTTGTGTTTTATTCTTTTCCAGCGACATAATGTTTCAATGTGTGTGTGTGTGTGTGTGTGTGTGTGTAAGTGTAAGTGCGGGCATAAGAAGGCCCTGTGGGACACTCGGCCCACATGCCTATCCATGCACTAGCTGTGCACGCGCAAACGGATATCTGATATGTTGCCTTTGGTCTGATGATGTGTTGGACTTGGTGGAAAGTCGCCACATTATTAGAGGAGGAAGAAAGGTCCCTTTTTCTCTTCGTCTTCTCCAGATGATCTCCGTTAGCAGCAGGAGTCTTGATCACGTTTCCTGTTAGGTATGTCTACTTCTTCTGTGAGGCCGTCATCTAGAACAACATCTGTGGTTCGGAGATCTCCAAAATGCAACGGATCACTGACGATCATTCCAGTGCAGTCAGTACCGGTAAAGGACAGATCCTTGGCCCATCCCAAGGGAGTGAGAAGACCTGAGAATGAGTTGCACCTTCCCTATAGGGATAATCAGGACATTCTCGATGAAAGCGAGTCTCGTTCTCTCGGCAGGGTTGAACTGCGCCCTCTCACGGCTCTGGTGACTGATATAAGAGAGTCAAGCCTTTTTGACAGGGAAGAGCAGAGCTCTCGTTCGGATAGATCTGAGGCGGGATCGTCTGTCAGATCTTCGTCGCCGGAACGGTTACCGGGCACCGGACAGTCACCGGTCACCGGCCACAGCAACGCTCTTCGAGCAACCGGACACCTGGTTTTAATTCTTGGCCTTGGATAGGGATTGGGTCGATATCGCCCCTCCCCCCCCCCCGTTTTCTCTATACTACCATCTAATCCCTATGTATATATGAATTCGGGCTTTGCTTGGGAAAGGGATCATGATCGGTATCCTTCTAACCTACCCTATGTTCCCGTTTAATTTTTATGGGATTTGGCAACCGCAGATATCTATAGTGAGTAGTCTCCCACCCCCCCCACCCCCACCCGCATACTATAATGGATGCCTATGCCTTGGTTTCAAGGTATGGGAGACATGAGAGTCCTTGGATCTGCTCCGGCGTCATCTATCAAAAGGAGGGGGACTGCCACTCTCCTCCAGGGCTGTCAAGAAGGGATCAGCGACCTCAGTCGCCTTAGAAGATATCTATTAGGTTAGCCCCGTTACAGCCCGTGAAAGCAACCGTTAGACATCTCCCTCCCCATACTCCTGACTCACCCCGGGAGCGGACTCTGGACGATGATGTCCTTTCCGTCCTAGCGGACTCTACTGAGTTCCCAGAAGAGCCGGCTGCGGCGAATCTTTCCATTCATTCAGGGTCCCCTGCCCAGTTTCACCTATTGGATTAGGTGTCAGAGAAGAAGGAAACCTGGATATTTGATAAGGCGGTGAATGAAATTTACCGCCTTGTTCCCCCGTTCCATTCACCACATACACACACACGCACACACACATACAGACACACACACATACACCTGTGTCCAAAGCATTCTGCGGGAAGTATGATTTGTCTGGAGAGACTTTCTGAGATCCATTATCGTTCAGATCTTATGCTGCTCCCGCATTAAGCGATAGTTCCGGAGATAGCGAGACATTTTCCCTGGATCAAGACTACGCCAGACACCTGAATGAGTGGTCCTTCCTTCCTTCTACATTCCGGTCGTTGTTCTGCGCCTCCATTTATTGGGTACATTCCCTGGTTTGGCCCCTCAGGCTTTTCTACCTTGGACTTAGGTGCGTCCCAAGTGGGGATATTGGCTGCGACCTGGGCTTGTTTCCCAGTCAAAGCCTTGGAGACCTTGGAGCTTAAGCCTCGTACCTTATTGACGTTAGCCTCTCACACTGATCTCTTTGGCCGCTTCCTTCAGTCTCTTGAAGGAAGAATCACTGCCTCCAGCGGCGCTCCAGCGCTTGCTGGAGGCCGTGGCTAAGACGTGCAGATATGCGCTCTCCATGTCAATAGAGCCCTTTTGCGAACTTCATTGCCTCAGCAGAGATGCAGCCTTGGAGACGTTCAAGATCTTGCAAGAACCTGTTAAGGGCTGCACTTGTCGAGGCGGAGACGCTTTTCGGTGGCATCATCCCCTCCGTAGCGTCACAGGATTTGAGGGACCAGGAACATCGGTCCCTGACAGCGACTCTGGACTCATCAAAATCAGTCAAGATACGCGTACCCTGATCGTCATATGGGACCTCCTCCCAAAGTTTTCAAGCTGGACCAGCCTCAAAAGACTAATAAGTCGGTCCAGTTCAAACCTCCCTCTGGACTGTCTCTTACTATATAAAGCTATCGTAGAGGCCAGAGGAGAAAGTCTTCAGGTTCTTTTCCCTTCCCTAAGGAGGGAGGTAATCGCCCCTATAGAGTTGCACCTTCTCCGGCAGTGCCTTCCTCTTCCCAACGTCCTAGTGGGTGCCCGGTCGGCTCTCTTTACAGAGGCTTGGTTGGGCATCACAAACTATGTGTGGGTCCGCTCTACTTTAAGGGAGGGATAAGGGATTCGTTTCCGGGAACAACCTACTCTATTTCGAATCCCCATTCCGTTTCTTCAGTCAAAACTGGTTCAGCTAAGGGAAAACGACCAAACCCCTGGTTTCTACTCCAGATCTGTTTGGTGTGCAAAAACAACAAAACGTGGTGACTCCTAAAAATCTTTCTGCCTGAAACAAAATTCTGCGGGAAGAACGGTTCAAAATAGAGACGACAGCCTTAGTCAGGATAGCCATATGGACCTATGACTGGGCAGTGTCCTTACATCTCCAGGGTGCGTGTCTTCACATCCCCATCTTCCCGCCTCACAGAAAATACACCCGGTTGTGTCTCGGTTGAGAGGTATTTCAATTCCAAGTTCTCCCGTTTGGCCTCTCCTCCACAACCCAAACCTTTACCAGGGTGATGCGGGTAATATCGGCGCACTTACAGGGTCCCGATCCTCCAGTATTTCGACGACTAGTTGATGCGCAGTGTCCTCAGAGTTTCTCTTCTGAAGATAATTTTCCTATATTGGTCAATAGTGACTCGTTTTGGTCTAATCCCTAACCTAGAGCAGTTGGGTTTCATCCTTTCTCAGGACTTTGTGTATGTGGGGATGAACTTTCTCAACAAAACAGGTAGGCTTCGCATTCCACCAGACAGGATCATGCAGATTTTGACACTTATAGCGGGTCTTATGGGCAAAACTTCGTAGTCGACCCGTCTTTACCTATATCCACTGCGAAAATTTGAACGCGGTTGTAGAATCAGTTCCCCATGGGAGACTTCACTTACGCTCTCTCCAGTTCTTGCTACTAGGAAACTGGAGACCACACAGGGACCCATTATCAACTCAGATTCCCCTGTGGATCAATGTTTGCCACCCTCGAGTTGGGAGCTAGATTGATTTCGTTTTCCGACTGGTGTCCTGATTCATGCTTCCGAATCACACTCTTTTCTGTACACAGACGAGTCAGATTCGGGATGGGGTTCGCACCTGGAGCAAGAAGGGGTAGTCCTTCAGGGACTCTGGTGGCTGGAAGAGGCTCCTTTTTGTATAAACAACCTAGAAATGCGGGCAGCGTTTATAGCCCTACAGGGGTGCGTTAATCACATAAGGTGTTGTTGCGATATGGTCGCCTCAGACAACATGTCAGTAGTAGCGTTTCTTATACACTATAAAGGTTCACATGCCCTTCTCTCTGCATGGAGGTCTAGAACCGTCTCTGATGGGCAGTCTCAGAGGAGATCGCTCTTAAAGTCCGCCATATTCTGGGCAAGAGGAATATCCTGGCGGATAGCCTGTCCAGACGGGCCATGTGATCTTAAACCACACCAGTCAGTTACAGAGGCGCTATTCAACCCAGGGAGAGGCAATAATTATTTGCTACGAGACTTAACAACAGGCTCCCTCTTTATGTATATCCAGTGCCACTATAGAGAACCTGAACGGTGAATGCTTTCATTCTGAAGAAGGGTCGTATGTACGCTTCCGGCTTTCCACCTTTCAAAATACTTCCACAGGTTCTCCACCAAGTCAGGATCCCCATGTGTCGGCTCATTCTGGTAGCCCTGCCACCCCCATCCGCGGCCCTAATGGTCGTGGTTCAAAGATCTACTCGACCTGTTGGTAGACGAGCCCAGGAGATTATCACATAAGAGGGGCCGACTGTCGCATGCCAGGGCTCTCTCTTACACAACAACCCACAGATAATCTAACTTCACGCTTGGCTCATCTTATACGAGTGATTTGGAAAGGTCCGTTTTGAAGCAAGATTGCATACTAAATCGCTCCGGCTAGGAGGCAATCAACTTTCAGAGTTTACAACGCCAAGTGGAGAATCGTCTGTGATTGGTGCAGTAGGAAACGCGTTGATCCTATCTGTTCCCTTTTAAATGCAGTATCAGACTCTCTTATCTTATTTTTCGTGGACGGAAAATGTTCTGTTTCTAAGAGCAGTATCGAAGAATGGGTCACTTATTGAGGAGCAGCAACAACAACACCACAGTTAATCCCATCATGGAGACACTTTTATCCAGCACTACAATCCTGCACATTATTCTGGTTACGGAGAAGTTGAAAAATTGTATCGTGCTACAAGAACAATCAACCAAAGTTGTTGATATCGATCATCAATGGCAAGCAGATTTTGCTGATGTCTCTCTTTTGACAGCGTACAATCGTGGTTACAAACATTTGTTTTGTGTCATCGACGTGTTTTCGAAATCAGCTTGGGGAGTTCCTTTGACTTCTAAAACAAGCTTAGAGTTAGTGCGAGATTTAAAACTGGTTTTAAAACAAACTGGTCAATGTCCTTTACGATGGCAAACATATAAAGGTATGTAATTTCACAACCTAGCATTTAAAAAATAATTTAAACAACGACACATTCATTTTTCCACCACTGAAAATCCTGAAATAAAAGCAAGCGTCGTGGAACATTTTCAAGGAACTTTGAAAGAACGTATGTGGAAATAATTTACACATCAACACACTCTCAAATACATCGACGTGTTACCACGTTTAGTCGAAGCATACTATCAATCGTACCATCGAAGCATCTGATGTGCACCAGAAGACGCGACCCCTCAAAACGACGTGATGGTGTTTGATTGATTGTTCGGAACATCACGTACCACCCAAAAGAAACAACTGGTGTTAAAGAACTGAAACTGGTTCGCAATGGAAAACTAAACGCACTTTTGACAAAGGTTATTTACCTAACTGGACAGCCGAATTGTTTTGTGTCACTGGACAAGTGCGTTGACGTGATCCTCCTGTCTATAAATTGGAAGACATGAATGGAGAAGTGTTAGAAGGAACTTTTTACTTGCCTGAGTTACAACTAGTGACCAAAAAAAGAAGACGACGTGTACTATATCGTAATCGTTCTCGATGGAAGACTACGTAAAGTAGGCAAACGTTGACTTGAAGAAGTGAAAATTCGTTGGAAAGTATTCCCACCTAGTTTTGATTGTTGGGGTGCCGCTTCACAAGTCATCAACATTAAAAAGAAGCAGTGACTATTATGCCGTTAAACACAACAGATACTTCTCCTTCTCAGAATCCCACTCTTCAAGAGCTACAAAAACAACCTCTTTGGTTGCGGTGTGGAAAACGTGTTCCTAAAAATAAAATCGTATTTTTCGCCCAGATCTGTGTGGTGTTGTGTGCCGTCGGAGCAGCGATTGCAAACAAGGAAACAAACAATTGGGGACAATTTTAATCAGCAGTTGTACCCGTTATCTTCTTCCCAGATCTTCCTTGAAATGTACTACTGACAGTAGCAACAAGAACGGTAGCCTTGCTGTCAACACCAGTCAATATTCTTCCAGTCACAACAGCAACAACGGTAGCCTTGCTGTCAACAACAGTCAATATTCTTCCAGTCACAACAACAACAACGGTAGCCTTGCTGTCAACGCCAGTCAATATTCTTCCAGTCACAACAGCAGTAACCCTCTTTTGGAACATTTGAAAAATAATTCTCCCTTGACATCGCGTGGCTCCTCATAAACCAGAACCATTGAACTATGAATAACCAATTTTGTTTAACCTTACAGAGTGACAGTTCTATGGATGTGTTTCCCAATAACATTTTATTTTGTTTCACTGTCAAATTACCTCAAGCCATACAATTGGATCACGTGTTACTTCTCTAGGTCTTAAAATAATGTAACAGAAAGAAAGTGAAACCAACAATGTATATAAAATCAACAAAAATGGATTTCTCTGTAATTAAAATGAAAATTCAAAAGGGCACTTACAAGTTTTGAATTAAATTCCAAATAATCCTAAATGTCATAATACAAATCAGAAATTATAAAATGTTCCGAATGAATAAATGTTCCGAATGAATGAATGTTTCGAATAAATGAATAGTCTTGAATGTCCTGATATACCACAACGATAAAATTCAGAATATCTTTGAGAATGTCCACAAATATCCAAAAGTCATATATATATATATATATATATATATATATATATATATATATATATATATATATATATATATATAAGGTTAATGAACACTTTACGGTAACTCCAATGAATGTTCAAATAAAGAATTCCTTTCGAAGTATGTCTACAGCACAACTATACAACTATAAACTCTGATCATAAACAGATTTGCAAGGACTGATTTTTAAAACAGGAATGAATTAATGCTTATCAAGTCCCTATTATATACACATATTCTAATAACCCACAATGCAACTGAACGTACGTCGTTCTTGTGGAAAAACTTAAAACTAGTTGTGAATAATTGTCAACAAGACTGGCCTTGAACTCAATGTCAGACAACAAGGTGTTTACCAATTGATCAGAATTTTACAGAGTTACTTACTATCATTGACAAGGTTAAACACACATAATAGGTTAATTATACATAACACACGAAGCTCATTGGGCAGTAGCATTGGTAAAAATCATTCAACCTACGCAAGGCCTGAATATCAACGAAGGTCAAAACACTTTCATCGCCGATATTGTGAAAGAACAAGGTCAGGAACAGTTGGACAAGAATGACCCTCTTACGAATTCAAAAACCCATCACCATCCAATCCTCAATTGACAACCTATACCATGAGAATTCCTGTTGGTTATTATTTTAATGCTCAGCATCTGGTCAAAACGATTGTATCTATTTTTAACGATCTGTTTGGCAAAGCCCTGGAGAAACCTCTCAAAAGTATATTGACTGAATACCATAAAATTGCCCATCGTCTTAAAATGCATGTCCATTACTTTTTGTCCCGGCTTTGTTTTCTGTTCTGGGTGGATACACTGCTCTTGTTCCTACGAAAGACCTATACATCAACGATCGATTCTACAAGTATTTTCGCACCCTGTCGAATTGAACGAAGGATTAAAATTATTGTTTGTGTACTCGGATGTGGTCGACTACAATTTAAGTGTCATTCCTTTCAAAGTGGATTCTGTTACCGCTGCTTACGAAGATAGAAAGACGTATCACGTTGACCGTGCGTTTTTACATCCTTATTATCTTCCTGTCAGTTAATCGTATTTTGTCAGTGTCAATATTAGTATAAATGGAGACCTAGGACAAAATATTCTATTCTCCAAAGGATAAGTCACGTTAAAACTACATTTTCGAAAACGATTCTCCAGTAAATTGTAAAAACAGATGTATCATGTATAAAAGGAGTCGCTCGACAACGAGAACATGGTTTAGGAGATATGTTAAAATCAGCTTTTCCTACAGTAACATCCATCTTAAAAGCGATGACGACTCGAGGACTGCATGCTTTGAAAGATGCCGCTTTGATGCAAGCAAAAGAATTTCTTCAAAACGTCCTCATCGACAAACAAAGACCACCAACATCCTGCATGAGACTAAGAGAAAATGCGTTGGTTCAAACTGGAAAAGAGCTTTTCGGTCGCCGATCATTTTGCTTCATAATTCTAGCTTAGGCATTACCTTTCCCTCAACGCCACAGCAACGACGAGGCAGAAAGAGACGTCGATCTCATAAACACGTTCAGAAAAAGAATAAGAAAGATGAAGAACAGGAGCAGTCAAGGAATTTGACGTTTTTGATTATTAACCGAAAAAAGGAACAATATAACGCACAGGGATTCTTGCGAATGTTCCAAGTCAGAACTGGATCTGTTTGCCATGCCTCCAACGATGATGACGATGCAAGAATCCCAATGGGTAGAATTTCAGCCTGTGTCGTCTTTTACTACCTCAGCACCTATCGAATTTGAAATCAAAGGACCAACCGAAGATTACATCGAACTGAATAACAGTCACTTGTATCTGAAAGTCAAAGTTCTCAACGTGGACAACACCAATCCAGGCGCCGATGTCTGAGTAACTCCCGTCAACAATTGCATGCATTCGTTGTTCAGTGAAGTGGATTTGTACTTACATAAGAAACTGGTCAGCAGAAGCATGGATACGTACCTTTACCAAGCGTACCTGGAGAATCTCTAGACGTACGGAAAAGAAGCCAAGAACGCACATCTGGATGCTTCCGTGGTTTGGAATCCTGACACTTTCGACATGTTCATCGATATAGCGTTGATTACAAATGATGATGCAGACCATAATATTGGATTTAACGACCGTCGAACAAAAATTAAACAAGAATGAAGTGTAGAAATGAAGGATCGTTTGCATTTGGGCATGTGGTTGCAAGACAAGTATTTGTTAATGTTGACGTACGCCTGAGACAGAATAGAAGTAGTACCGTGTTCCATTTGATGGCCAATGCTAACTAGCACAAAACCATCATCGAAGAAGCCAGAATTTACGTGCGCCGTGTGGAAGTCTTACCTAAAGTGGGAAACAACATCAGTCAAACTTTGAGCAGAACGGCAGACAAGCATCCTCTGCGAATAGTGGAAGTTAAAACCTTCACCATTGCCTCTGGACTCCGATCCAAGATCGAAGATCATGTTTTTCAAGGACAACTAGCAAAACGTTTGCTCATTGGCATCGTTAGCAATACGTCCCTCAACGGAGCCATGGATCAAAATCCTTTTGAGTTCCAACACATCAACGTGTCCAAGATAGAAGTCACTCGAGATGGCCAGACATTGTGTACCAGACCCTTTGAACCTAACTTTGACCAGAAAAATTACTTGAGATCTTACTTGACACTGTTCGAAGCCACAGGACAGTTAGGTGTCAACAGCAGCTTCGACATTTCGTACGACGATTATGCAGGAGGATATGCTTTGTGGGAATCGGATTTCTCTCTAGAACAAGGCAGGTCAACTTTGTGTGGAACTTCACTTGCAATAGCTCTAGTGAGAACAATGAACGTCATCTCGTATGCAGAATTGAACAATAATCTGGAAATCAACATTTTGAGAGAAGTTATTCTAGACTATTAGAAAATATATGGAACACAAAAAACCTATGGAAATAGGTGATGAGGAAAACACAGTTATGATGTCAAGATGGCCAGAACAAGAACAACATTTCTGGAAGAGGCATGGACTCTCATCTCAGAAGAGAACATTTTGAAAATGTGGTACAAAGACTTGCGTGACCATTCCTTACCTCCATTTACTTCTCTGGAGACCAAACGCATCGAAGCTCTCTTGCAACAGAATACAGAGACTGCCGTAGTTTATCGTAATATTTGACAGAGCTTTTCAAGGAAAAAGTCAGGTGTGAACTCATGACTTATCATAAGCTGTGAAAAGGCGATCACCGAATACATGGGACACCATCATTAAAAATAGAAAAATGAATCGATACCTGGGAACTTCATTACCTTCTGACTCACTGTTCGTACACAGCTTCTTGGAATCCTGTGGTGTGTGCTAAAGATGAACTTCCCCATCGAAAATCTAAAGACGTTCAAGCCTATGTCATCAATACTGACGACAGTCATCGATCAATACATCATTGGGTAGCCATTTACTTTCCCAACGATCACAGTGTAGAATTTTTTTATTCTTATGGATTACCTTCTCTGGATGACGACAACATTGACTGTATGAAAAGTAATTCTGTATCGACTCAATTCAATTATGAGAGATTACAGGATCGGATTCCATGGTGTGTGGACAATATTATGCGTATTTTCTTAATCAACGCAGTCTTGAATTTCCCTTAGAACATTTAGTGACTCGTTTTGATCGCGAGTGCTCTAGAAATGATGATAAAATAGAAAGATGGTCTCTTTTCGTTAGCTCAGAAACGAAGTGTGCGTCGATGGCAGAACGACAGTGCCTTAGATCATTGGAAGTCAAGTCTGACTTCACAACGTTTTCAACCCTGTAAATACGTTCATATTTAAAACTGTGTCAGTTTTGTATTCCTTTTTGTGTTAAAAAAGCTTATTAATATTATTATTAAACATGTTGATTTTTGAAGAAAAAAAAAACATTGTGTTGTCTTGTTCTTGTTGATTGAAAACAAAATTGTATTGACATGCACTTTCACATTTTGCTCTATTGATTTTGGTCATGTGTTCCTTTACGTCCGAGTACCGAATCGAAGGGATGTTTTCCTTCACGTCAGTGGATTTTCCATATAAGCTATCGGGCCGCTAATTATTTTACTTTAACAAGTGATCAGTCAGCATAGCAACAATCAACACGTATAATTATTGAACTAGAGATGAAGCGATGATACTGCCTAGGGGCCTTGAACGCAATCCAAGGCTTAGGTCTTATGATTGCATCTGGGTGGAGCCTACGTTCTAAGGCAAGAAGAACCACTCTTCTGCTTATATGTGAGGAGGATTCAAACGACAACAGAAGCAGTAGAAGTAGCCCCCCAAGAAGACAGAGACAGAGAGGAAAACCGCAGGATCGACAGAGCAGCGAATTAGGCAGACTCAGCCGATACCGAGCGTCCTCCGTGGAATCCAGGTCAGCAATACCTCCACCTCCAATAACAACGCCACTCCTAGCCTCGAAATTGCCCGAGGTCAGGAAGCAAACTCCATTGCTACAAACGGGTACACCAGTACAGCTGGGAGCAAGGCAGGGAAGGGCGGAGGAGAGAAATGAAGATAAAAGAAAACAAGAGGCACAAGAGGTAACCAGGAAACTAGAGGTCGAGAGTAGAAAAGCCCAGACACCAGCACCGACGCAGCCGGCAACCAAAAAGCAGGGACCACCACCAATAAAGACCGGAAACGAGAGCGATGGCAAAAAAGACTCAGCAGAAACGGCCTCAGCTGCCATCGCCCACGCTCAGACATGTGTCGGCGTACCTCAACGACCAGGCAATGGACATGGGACTGGATGAGATCTGGGAAGATAAGGAAGCAACGATACAGCACATAGAAGACTTCCAGACGGTCTCTACATGCTCTAAGAGATTAAGATGTGACGGGTTTCTAAATAAGACACAGAAATCCAGCTTGACCAAAGCAGCTGAAAACATCCGATCTCTTGGGAAGGCTTAGAGCGGGTGCCCAATCCCGCTAGCTGTACTCATCTTGAACGAGTTAATGCAGTCATGGAAGATGTCGCCACAGCCCGTCACAGTATGGCCGCCGATGAAAGAGCTAGTGTTTGCTGACCTTATCGACCCAGACTTCACGAAGTAGCTCAACAGACGCAAGTTCGAACCGCGCGAATTCCTGAGGAAAAGAAACGAGTGTATACAATTAAAAAGGGTCCAAGGTATAATGCTAACCCCACCATCTCATCTAGGAACAATAGGAGTAGGTCCAAGGGATAAAGTTAGTATGAACAATTTAAACTTTGATGACAGTTTAGCCACCCCAGATAGGGACTCATCATATCTGGTCACATTCAGAGTGAATGAATCAACATCGGAAATAAGACCAAACTTAGACACCACTATACCGATGTTGTCCCCACCCACAGAAAAGGCTTGTGATTCTGACCCTGAAGTCAAACTTAAATCAAGTAGAAAAGGGACAGGAAAGGTAGATCTAAATGATGCAGTGCCATTACCGATGTGCGGCCTAGCACTAGCACCTAGCCCACCCACCCCCAACAATAAAATAACAGTGGCGCCAATAAATAGAGTGGTGGGGGACAGGGGGAGACGCAAACCGTGAAACACCCACCACACTTCAACCAAATGGCACCACGGAAGTAGGTGAAAAAGGGGAGCAGAAACCCAAAAGTTACACAGAATCCCTTCAGAATCAGGGAGGGACCGGGAAAAATCGAAATATGGCAAGACAAAATAAATTAAGCCCAGAAGTAAGTACAATAAAGCCAAACAGCATAGAGAAAGGAATAAAACCTAAACTGAAACAAAAAAACAAACTCAATAAAAAAGACGAAACATCAACACCAAACTCCACAAAGTTTAGCAGTACTGAGGTACATAATAGTCAGGTAGCATGCCTCTCTGAAATAAAACAAGTATTTGCAGATGAGGCATTCTTAATCTCTGAGTCGGCTGAACTACCCAAAGCACAGGAAACCCCAGTCATACAAGGCAATGGGAAACGACCACTAAAAGGCAAAACCAAAACCAAAATTCGGGAAAGGCTACTATACAGCCTGAGGTCAAAGGCCAATATGCAACAGCAACCAAAGTCCCAATACAAATAATCCAAAAATACAGCCAAAGCGCGGAGAACTCTCGCTGAAGATAAGCAGAAACAATAAGGCCATCAACAATCAAATACACCACTACCACCATCCGAATCTGACAATCTTTATCGAGAGTCCCGACATCAACATAAATCAGATTAGTAACAGAAGCATCACAACCGAGCTTCTTAAAACACCGGGGGGGGGGGGGGAGAATTTAAAATCATCAACACTAAAAAACAGGTAGCGAAATATGTAGACATAAACAAATGTGGGGAGCATCACGTAGGGGAATGTACATTCAGACGGCACACATGTGCCAATTGTAGGAACTCTCACCTTCCTACATCCAAGGTCTGCCCTTATGCAATTAGAGAAGAACAAACAATTAACATTATGTTATAAAAATAAGATACATATGCAGCAGCAAAAAATCATATCATGCACCAAGCAGCGGGCAACCTCAAAATGGACATAGAAAAAACGGAAGGTCAAGTAGCCAAAACACCAACACCAAAATTAACCAAAACTACCTCAGGAAAGGAAGTGTCAAAAAGCAGTACTGCACTGCAAGATAAACCCTTGAATGTATTGTTATGTATGATGTTTATTTAATATCATAGATATTTTAGGAAATTATAAATGTTTCTTGACTTTAATATTTGCTTAAATCTTAATGTTGATTATCAGGAAAAACATGTTTAACTAGTGTCCTTGAATTAGGTTGTTTACTTCAAATTTAAGTTAGAGCATAGTTTTGATAAACATAATGTTTACCAATTTGAGGTCAAGGTTGATTTTGTTTACAGATAAAACTGGGAATACCTTAGGAGTTACATGTAAATGGACTCACATACATTTATTATTCTAAAATGTTCTGTCATGTGACCAATCTTTATATATACCATGTTTAGTGGACAGTTTTTCAGTTTCGACATTACTATCAGTCTTGTAAAGAGCTATTACAGTTGTGGAATGTCATTCCAAATTCTAAGAGAGGAATTATTTAGAATATTCATTGGATTATAACAGTGCTCATAGACTTTTGGATTTTGGATTTTTAATTGATGATTTTGGAATTTATGTGAACTTATTCAGAGATATTTTGGAGTACTTCATTTTGACATCAGCACATTAAAGACTACTAGTACATCAGGACTTTGAAGACCATTGGCACATCATAACATTCAAGGATACAGCTGTGAATTCGGAACATTCTATATTTAGGACTTGTGATTAGGACACTAATTCTTATTGGATTATTTGGATTTTAATACACATTACTGTAAGTGTCTTTTTGATTTTTCATTTTAATTATCTTGAAATAAATTGCTTGTTGATTTTTACTTGATTTGTTGGTTTCACTTTCTTTCTGTTACATTTTTATAGACCATACAGTCGTAACAGTATAACCCTATATGTAAGCAGAATAACCGTAACACATAAAGCGGAAATAAATAGCTCTAAACTACAAACTCAACTCAAAAAGAACAAACAATCCAACAACCCCACAAGAAAGAAAATATAAATAACAAAAGCCTTAATAACCAAATAACTAAAACCCAAGATTCAGCAAGCAGCACAAAGAAGAACTATCACTCCATACATATAATACAAGTGCTTGAACTTAAAATCACCAAGGACAATTTAGTACCGGTCGATGCCGTATACAACCAGGTGGTTTCACTTGCCAATCTGCGTATCAAAAACAGGGCACCAACAGCCGCACCATAAATAAACAGGCCCACTGAAAGAGTTCAATAGGACGCAGTCAACGTTGATACAACAGATACAATTACAATTTGGCAGTGGAACTGCAGGGGTATACGCCGTAACATCCCGGAGCTGCTACACAAAATACAGATTGAAAATAACAAACACCAGACATTGTGTGCTTTCAGGAGACACACTTGACTAAGCACACAAAAAACATCCTAAAATACCAGGATACTCCACCTGCTAATATAAATACAGACCCGACGGTAAGCGGGGAGGCGGCCTGGCAACATATATAAGTGACGTTCTCTCAAGTGAGTCTGTTGATGGCGAGTTACAAATACCAAACTCTGAACAAATTCCTGAATACCAAGTAACAAACATAAACATAGGTAACAAACCCTTAGTAGTAGCTAACATGTATGACCCAGGAGGGGATAATACCATAAAAACTGAAACATATTACACCATTGTTGGTGAGGTAGGAGAATACATAATTGTCTGCGGGGATTTTAACGCCCACAGTGAACAATGGGGTGGGGGATCCCAATTGGACAAGCGAGGTAAAAATATTGAGAGGTGGATCACGACATCCAACCTTGTAGTATTAAATAATGGTGCACGTACAAGAGGTAATTCCGAAAACGTGGCTATGACATCAATCGATCTAACCATCTGCTCCTACAAAATCGCGGAAATTACCGACTGGGAAGTAGATCTAGCACCCTGGGTAGTGACCACTTCCCAATATTTACCACTGTGCACATAAAAACAGTACTGTACCTACCTCAAGGTGGAGATTTGACAAGGCAGACTGGGAGATGTTTCGCTCTCTATGTGGAGGGATTAGCGGCGATCTGCTGTATAATGACAATGTCGACATTTTTAATGAAAACATTGTCAAGGCACTGTCCTATGCAGCGGAACGATGCATTCCCAAAACGGGAGGGCGAGGCAACAAACAGCCAGTAGCTTGTTGGAATGATGAATGTAGGCAATTAGTAAAGGACATAAATAGGCCATCAACAGATTTAGGCATACTAAAAACTCACTCGACTTCCTTGCCTGCAAAGAGAAAGAACGCCTAGTGAAGAACACCATATTCATGGCGAAACAAATCTCATGGAAAGAATTCTGCTCGTCTCTAAACTTTAAGGCAAACTCGAAGCAAGTGTGGGATAAAATCAGGAAGGTTATGGGTAAAAGCACATTTTCGAACCCTAAGCTCCCTGGGCTTACCACATACCATGAAAAAGCCAACAAATTATCCACTCACTAACCATTCCCAGGGATTTCAAATGCACCAGACTAGGTTAGAAAGGGATCACCCCGAATTGTTCACGGACAGGGGAAACACTCAAGCCCCCTTAACGTAGATTTCACTGTACATGAGTGGCAAAAGGCGCTCAGCAGGAAAAAAAACTACCTCACCTGGCGAGGACTCTCTGGGCTATGAAATCTACAATAATCTCCCAGAAAATATTGAGCTGGAGATTTTAGATCTGCTGGGTCTGATCTGGCGATCGGGAGAAATACCTACTCACTGGAAACAGGCGACTGTCTTACCGATCCCGAAATCTGGTAATGACCCGGCAGATATTAACTCGTCAGACCTATCTCCCTTACTAACATCATCTGTACAATTATGGAAACAATGATAAACAATAGGTTGAAGCATCACCTGGAGAGTACGAATTTGATATCGAAAAACCAAAGTGGATTCCCAATAAGCGATCCACTTTGGACCAACTAATGCGCCTGAAATCCAACATAAGATTAGCGTTAAACGCAGAAAGGAAATGTGATCGTAATCTAATCGCAGTTATCCTTGATCTTAAGAAAGCATACGACCCAGTGTGGACCAAGGGTCTAACTGCAAAGTTGAACCACCACGGAATAACAGGCCGCATCAACAAATGGATATCAAACTTCTTAACAGGCCGAAAAATCCAAACCAGAGTGGGCAACCAACCAATACTCTGAAATACGCGAGCTCGAAAACGGACCCTCACCCCCAGGGCAGCGTATTAAGCCCCACTCTTTAAATAGTATGGTTAATGACTTAGAAATGTCAGTAGATCTGATCCACCTGGATCTGTCCCAGTTTGCTGATGACAGTGGAATCTGGAAATCGGGTAACCCAGCCAGTGAAACTGTAGTCGGCCGACGCTATACCTCAACGCTATACCTCAATGGCATAGATATACAATTTGAAAAAGTGGCTAAATTCTTAGGGATGCTTTTCGATGAGCATCTGACATGGGGCAACCATATAGCTGAGCTAGTGAGACGATACTGGTAGGATCTTAACCTCTTGAGGAACCTTAAGCGCACCGATTGGGGGGGGGGGGGTGGGGGTGGCGAGTCAGTCCACACTTCTCACGTTATAGAGAACACTGATTCGGTCCAAAATTGACTATGGATGCCAGGCATATGCGTCGACCCACCCCAACTTATTAAAAACATTGAACAGAATACAGTACAAGGCTGCTAGCTATCTGCACCGGTGCTCTGGCTAGCACCTCTGGGGATGAACCCCCACCCCCCAAAAAATATCTTAGAAAGGAAGAGTTACTCCTGAGATATACGACCCGGATTACCATCCATAACAAGTAGCCCCCTACTAGAAAAATAATAGAAAAGTGCAATAAGCCCTTTAGACACCAACTGCGGATGAATTTACCAGGAGGCAAGAAAATCAATGATCTAAAACGGGAACTAAACATCCCAGATATCAAGTCGGAGGTAATACAATACCCTGACACCTCCCCATGGACCTGTAAATTGCCAAAAACTAAATTTAAACGCACTAAAATATGGGGATAAACAAGAATAGCCCATATAGTTAAGGGCTAAAATTCTCACCGAAATCGAAAGTAGGTACGAGGGATTTACAAAATGTGTACTGACGAATCTAAATCCCCGGATCCAGGACGAACTGCAGTGGTAATTCCTTAGGAGGGCATAACACTCGCAAACCCTATACCTAAAGCGGTTATAATCAGCGACTCCCTCAGTGTGCTGCGATCCCTGGAATCAAGTAACTCGACGAGTAGAGAGAATTTGTTGCGAGAAGTCTTCGTGAGACTCAAAATCCTGAAGCAAAATAATCATATTATAGAATTTATGTGGGTGCCCTCCCACATTAACATACCAGGAAATGAAAGGGCAGACCAAAAACCTAAGAACAAACTAAATGATGTGGAAATACAGCACTTGGAGTACAGCGTCCCGGAAATATATAGTATGATTAGGCACAAAATTGATCGCAAATCGCAGGGGAATGGGATAATTCTTACAAAGGGCGCAGGTTATACAATCTGCAGAAACAAGTTAGTAGAAACGCTCTTGCCCCTAACCTGGTAAACCCACATGACTCCAAAGTCATGAATAGAATTAGAACTGGCAAAACATTACTACCCAGCAGCTTTGGAAGATTTATACCAGAAACTACTAAAAAAAACAGACAAGTACCCGGATTTCATAACAATACCAAGTAGCAACATCAATTCGGTGTACTCAGATATCATAGGGTATATCTCAGATATAGGGAAAAGGGGACAAATTTAAACCCGACCAAAGAACCAATAATCCTAGCCAAAAGCATAAAATCCTCACACAAATTTCAGCAAATAAACATAAACAAAACAGGAACTGTCTAGAGCGGGAGAGGTGGGGCTCAGCCTAAAAAGGCAAGGGATTGGTAGGCTGGCCCATTAGGGGCTTCAGTTCACGGATAAGGGCTCCCCAATCCCCGCCCTCAATGCGAGAGAAACTCCACTCCCATAGAAAAGACAACTGAAACAAAAACTTGGCAATACAGTTTGTAATATACGGAAACAACCTTTATACTAAAACACTGACAGTACTGCTACTATAAAAATTAAACTAAAACACTTCAAACAATAATTATCAATCTACAGAGTGCGACATCACTTAATGACAAAATCAATTAAGCCATTATAGATTTATAATCGTTTTTCTGTCTTATGTACTGTGTCTCTAGAACTACTTTCTGGTAATGAGACACTCTACTAACAACAACTAACAGAAGGAGTCGGAATTCATGCAAGCAACCGTAAATAACGCACCCTCATAAAATTAAGAAATATAAGGTGGTCAGAAGTCCAGACCATCAGGGCCGGAGCACAAAGTGGCAATATTGACAATGGAAAATCAAAACTGCCCAACACCCTATTGAAAATATGAGGTGCTCATTAGCCCAGACCATCAGGGCCGGCTGCACAAGGTTGCAAGCATTGGAAGGGGAAACCGCTCCTCAACTTATAGGTACGCCCCACACCTTAACCCATATGAGGTGCTCCTAAGTCTAGACCATCAAGGCCCACTGCACAATGCAGTAAACGATTAACTGCAATAGTTGAAAAGACATGAAACTAATAAGGAAACTGGTTATATTAATAAATTCCACTCCTAAAAACTCCTACTAACTATCCTTAATACTACTAAATCAGCCAACAGTACAGTGATATTTGCAACAATTGGTGAAATTCAAGCCACAAGATAACAACATTTTACATTTCGGCACACCAATCAAAATAATATACTCTGGAACCAACGGAACCCCTAGCGACGACGGCGCACCCCTTGCCTAGCTCCTTTCCTCAGTTGCCTGACCAGACATGTAACCATAAGGGTTAAATAATCAATAGCACGTCTTGTGTACAATTTTTAACAAGTCGTAAATGGCCGAAGGGCGGCAAACGACTATAATACAAGATAAGTAAGTAAGTAATTATTTTATAGCCAGTGAACCAGTCTACTGGTGGGGGAATAAGACAGAGTACGAAATCTTTTGAGATGCGCCCATTTGGTAATAAATAAGTTCAATTTTGTTTCATTATTAATTTCAAACTTCAATCTATGTACTATAGCTGACAACAAAATATTTACTTTTATTTTGAATTCCTGTATTTAATTTCCTACTGACAAAATATCATATGGACTCTTGGTGCGAGACTATGTTATTAGGTGTAGACCAGGAAGCCCCCCTGCATAGTATCACGAGGCTCAAAAACATGCTGCGAAGCACCTGTTTCTTCAGGCTGAAAAAAAATCTCTAACTCTAATGAAACTAACCATTTGTGGTTTGTATGCCAAGCTAATGAAGAATTTGTTTTATTTCTTAATATATTAATATTAAGTTCTATGGAAATTAATTAGTGGTCCAATCCCTATAGTGGTGGGGATAGTGTGTGTATCGATGACAACGTGGATCTCATCATCCGTTTCAGTATTATTGGTTGATTTAATAGTAATTACAGTAACATGGATCATTTTTAGAGTAATTTAGAGCAGATGCTAGTGAAAAAGCAAAGAATTATGGAAAACAAGCATGGTTCTTTAATTTGGATTGGGAAACCTGACAAATCTGACTATGGGAAGCTTAAAGTGAGATGGGTTGATGGCTCTATCTCATATTTTAGTGCACACAGATTTTCAGATATGATACAAGGAAGAAATACACCTGACTTAATGCCTAGAGTTGATGAGAAAAATCAGCCTTTGGAAGTTAGTCACTTGTGTCATGAAAAAATGTGTGTGAACATGACCATTTGGTTTTGAAACCCCGTTCTATTAATAAAGAGACATATCACTGTAAAATTCTGGGACTATGTACAAAATGCCACAAACCCATCTGTTTAATATAACAGATCTTATTACATAAGAATCTGCCTTTTGCATAATTCCTCTCCTTCCGATATTTCTCATAGAGTCTGAATAAAAGTGTTCCTATTGTACATCTATGATGTTTGTATGCTTTTTTTCCCTTGTAAAATGTCTTATCAATAATATGTTCTTTTTGTCTTCTTTTCAGTTGCATACCCACTCTGGAGTTTGCTGCTATGGGTCATTCAGAAGCTGTGCACAGTTTCATTATAGACTATCCAGGTCCATTGTTGTTATAATGTGCTGCTCTATGACATCGTGCATGGAAGTTTCTCATGAATGGTACATTTCGAAGTAAACTTCTTCGAATTACTTTATTTACACATTCAGAATTGTGTGTGTTAGTGTTAAGATATATCTTCTAAATTGTCATATTCCCCAGCCGGTAGTAAACAAGCATCCGCATCATTGATTCGGTATGTGTAGAGTTTACTGTTTTAAATGTGCCAGGCAAATATGAGCTTGTAACTACCCAGTTTTCATTTTCACCAGTGCAAACATATAACTTAGTCTTGCAAAGGGTATGATCACCCTGACAACAGAGTAATATGGCATCTATTGCTTTGGACATTGCCCTCATTATCATAGACGTGTCTCCACAATATTTCTTAAATGCAGCATTAAACTCTGCATTACAACGCTTGCTCAGGTATATCGCAAAATTGTTTCTCATCCTCTCGCGTTCAACTTTGTTTATTCCTGGCATCATATTTGTAATTGTATTAGACTTTTTAATGAAGTTTCTGTGATTCTGTCTCAGGTGCCTCGTATCAATAAAATTCCTAGGGAAAGTGTTCGTCATACCAGCCTCATGAAGCTCTACGGCTGCCCAGTAGCTACTACTATTTGGATCAGTTGTCACATTTTTTACCTCCATGTCCGATTGAAGTTTCAGTTGTAAAAGACCCTCTTTTGACGATGATTTTTCATCATCAATATCCCTTTGAACAGTTATATTTGCACTACAGGCAAAGTTATTAACTTCTTCCTGGGATGCATGAAATTGACCGTAATTGCAGAGTTTGTTTTTGGTCACCACATTAATCACCTTGTGTATGTGAGTTACATTCTCTACCCGAATGTAACTGCACTGAGTTGCAGGCGGAATGGTGTTTTTCCAACACCTGAATACATTGCATTATTGTACGTCACTAATTCCTGCTTCTTTTATTTCTACTCAGATCTTTTCCATATCTTTCCTGTTCTCAGCTTCTATGGCATGTGGTGCAGAATTTGATGAGTTCTACATGTCACTTTTTATGGTGGGGGAACATTGGCACTCAAAAGAATTGATCTTAGGCTGGAATTTCCAATAGATGTTTGTGAAAGGCCAATCTAAATGCCCTTGATTATCACAGCAGCTTTTGGTGGGTGCCTCTTCAAACAAAGAAAACATATCAGACCTGTAGGTGTATATTTTGCATCTTGCCATTTCTCACGATGCTAGACAGCGCTTCTCACATCACACATGAGCTATTTCCTTTTATGTTCTGTGAACATTGCATTCGACATTTTTTCATTTTCTTGATCTGGGCCGGCCTGTGTATACTTTTTTCACAAGACCTGAAAAAAATGTATGAATGTATTACCCTTTTTGTCACATAGAATCTTACATTTATCATGCTTTATATTGCGGGTGCTTTTCAAATCCATTAATTTCTTATTTACAACTCTCTGTGTCTAGGTATCAGTTTCCTTTGATAGGTTAGCTCCCCTACTCCATAGTTTGAGAATGAGCTAACACATCTTATAGTAGCAAAATCTGAAGTTGAACACTCAAATGGTATTTTTGTTTGATTATGCTACATTTAGGAATTATGCAAAGAGACCTGCCTCTCAGAATAAATGGCACTTGTGCACATATTTTGTCTGCGACATTTTTACAATGAAATTTTACCTGTTAATCATTGTTATATTTTTTATTGACATTACTTTCCTCCGTGAATTATGTAATGAAAAATAGGAAATCAAATTGATTGATAATGTGTGCTATAACATTAAATAATGATGAATTTCTACTTACCCCTTTTGTTCCGAGTCACTGGCATGCAGATCAGCCTGTAAATCTTTGGTTTTAGTTGGCAGTAGGAACTTGTATTACACCGAAACTTCCTCTTTCTCAATACCTGAGTATGAACTTGGTCTTTTTGTAACAAGATTGTACTATTCCTCTGAAAGTCTTTTATATAGTTTTTTTGTGACACCACTCTCTACAGTTTTTGCACTTGTTACACACTTGTTATGAGGAATATTTCCTGTTTTGAAGTGAAACTTTCTCCTATTAAGAAAACCTTTGACTTTTCTCTTTTCTTTTGGCATTTTTGACACCGTAATAAAACTATTGTTTATGCTTTGAGTTTCAAAATATGAATTCAGTATCTGTTTCGTGCTATTAGAACTATACCCTGTTTTCTTTATATTATTTCTTTGCATCAATAGAAGCTAGCATCAGTTTACGGTCTGAACAGACTCACATTTGGCCGCAGTTTCTTGACCTCTACATTTTTCAATTTATGATGTGACAAGTGATGAAAAATAAAATAAATTTGTTAAGTTCCATAAATACTTCTAATATATGATTCAAGAAAATAAAATCTCCAATGATGGAAATTTTAGGCAACAAAAATATGATCTTCGTACCAGAAATTGATGAAAATAGGGTTTTGTGTAATTTGATACCTGTTATTACATACTGCCTATACTTGATTATTTCATGCATGCACATCTAAATAGCGACACACTAGAAAATAAAGAAAAACATGAGACAAACTATTAAATTACGGCATTTATTCAGTTATCTACATCTATAATTTATGAACATGGTAAACATTCTTGAAATAAAACATCTGTCGGCATTTGATAAGTGTTCATTATTATCATTTAGTGCGCTTAGAATATCGCCCAAGTTAGTATTGTACATACTTGGTGTTATGGTTGTCAATACACAAAAATGCCATAAATGTATGTTTTGTATAGGTATCGGACCAGTAATTATTTTACAGCCAGGGAACCAGTCTACTGTTGGGGGAATACAAAATAGAGTACTAAATCTTTTGAGATGCGCCCATTGGGTAATAAATGGGTTCAATTTTGTTCCATTATTAATTTCACTAACTTCAACCTATGTACTATAGCTGACAACACCATATTTACTTTTATTTTGATATCCTGTATTTAATTTCCTACTGACAAAATAGCATATGGACTCTTTGTGCGAGGGAGTCCCGCTTTATAGCACCATGAGACTCAAAACATGCTGCGAAGCACCTATTTTTCAAGGATGAAAAAGATTTCTCTAACTCTAATGAATGGAACTATGTGTGGTTTGTATGCCAAGCTGATGAAGAACTAATTATTATTATTATTATTATTATTATTATTATTATTATTATTATTATTATTATTATTATTATATATATATATATCTATATCTAGCATGAAATTATATAGGGAAATGAATTTGTGGTCTGAACTCTACAGCGGTGCGTTCACCAGTCTTGCCACTCACCGTTGACTCTTTAAAAAAACAATATGAATATAATGGCAAAACTGAGTCAAGCCCTGGTACACATGCACCGGGTCAGACACCATCTGATTCAGAAGAAGATAGACAAGAATACCTCCATCTTCTTGAAAATAGCCCAAGACCTATTAGAACACGTCCTGCGCGAGGAGATAATCAGGGAAAGAGACGAATGAGAGAAGAAGATGAAAGACCTGGAGAAACATCTAAGATATCAGGAATATCTTAGATGGCAACAACAGCAGTGTCAGCAACAGCGTGAGGGATGAGAAGATGTGGAGTGCAGAATGTGCATAGAGGACTTCTTGTTCTCCTTCACGAAGAAGCGTCCCTCTGCAGTGATGAAGCCGATGGTGAGGCGTGGCTGTCCTGCAA
The DNA here is from genome assembly GCA_029931535.1 of Margaritifera margaritifera. NCBI lineage: Eukaryota > Metazoa > Mollusca > Bivalvia > Unionida > Margaritiferidae > Margaritifera > Margaritifera margaritifera. Next base: position 1,982,608 of record JAQPZY010001480.1, read on the forward strand.
GAAAATAAAATCCAGGACCACTCACCAAAACAAAACGGTCCTTTACAGAGTCACCAACATTTCCAGAAAAGATAGATAATAAGCATTTTGCCATATATTATTTGTGTTTTATGTTTTGTGTATGTTTGTGTATGTCTTTGTCTTTCCCTAAAAAAACCTAAAGCTCATTCCCTTATAAAATGTGTGTTTGTTGGATATAGTGTCTGTTTGTGTGGGTATAGAGTGTGTCTATAAACACTTCTTTACCCTTGGGTCACCTATTAAAAAAAATCAAAAGAATGGTTTCGTTTTGGTTCGCGGGATTTCTGTTCCATATTTATTCTGTGTGAGGGATGTGTTAGGTTCATGTCCGTGCTTAACAAATATAAAGCGGCGCGTTAGCCAGACTTGCATTGGAAGTGTAAGGCAAAGCGTAGAGGGAAAGGAGCGGGAGCTGTTGTACCGAGCTACAGTCTACAGTCTACCCGCCACCTACCACCACCGGGGACCAACACAATTCCAGCAAGGCACAGCGGTTGGCGGTATACAGCAGACGGGAAGATGACCCCCGGGGCTGCTGTATAAAGAATGCTGACAAAATCTTACGAGAAGAAAACATAACAGTCCTTTTAAGGGCTAAAATGCCTCGTTTGCCTGAATCAATGGGGTTTTCAATTTGGTTTTTTTCGAAAACCCCTTTTGATTATACTCTTTTAAAACACAACTTTGATCAATTTCGAACCACCGTCTAAAAATTATTACTCAAAATTGTAGTGTGCGTGATACGAAAACGATATGAGTAATTTTTACTCAAAGATTGGTACTGGTTTTTGAAAATAACATGTACACTATGTACACAAATATTTTTAACTGGGTGAATCAAGTTAAATAAAAAACTTCTTTGAAACTTGAAGCATTGACATAATTAAACAAGTGGCTAACACTTAATTGGTATTAGGGACAGCCCGAATTAGTTTAACTGGGCAGAATTTGACCATGTACACTCCTGGCGTTTCAATACTTCTGTTCCGCTTCGCGTCTCCCCTGCCGAGTCCAAGCTGTCCGCCTCACTCCAGACATTCCTTAAAATGCAGATAACCTGTAAATATTGTGGCTCAAATCCTATGTACAGGTAGAAGTAATTTTACACACCCTCCCATATCACGCCTACAATGAACCCCCATAGTGGGGCAACCATTTAGCGATGGAATGGTGTGTATTAATTAAAGCGCAGGTGAATTTGCAATTGCAAATCACTTGACGAACCCCAAACTAATGCTACCGCAATAGTTTGGGGGCAAATGAAATAGTGCGCCGTGCGCACTTTAACTTCTCGTAAATGGCCGTAGGGCCGCACACGAGGATAATCAAATATTCATTCATTCATTCAGACTTGCCATCAGTCAGGAGCCCGCTGTCCAGCAAGTCACATCGTACCGAATATCGTCGACACCTGCTGTGGTAGGATGAAGGGGAGGGGGTCACCTGTGGCTTCATACGGACTGCCACGTGCACGTAATGACCAGCCTACTACTGATATAAAGGAAGATAGGGGCATACGTGCAGATACGTGGCAGTACGGCACAGTAGATGGCCAACCTACACCCACCACCAGAGCAAAGTCCCTTAAGAGCAGAAGCCGAGTCGAGGAGTACAATGGACTGGCACAGACCCTCCGGAAGTACCCCGACGCAGCAGGTGTAGCCTGGCATGCCTGGAGCTGTAACTAGGAAGGAGCAGGGAGGATAACGCAGGGACCAGGGGAGCGAGCAACGATGACGCAGCCCACGACGCAGACCCAGGTCAACCGTGCGCCCACCCGCAGAGACAGGCGACACACATAGCTCCTTCCTCAGACGATTTGCTGTTGACAGCTGGAAACGAGTCAGCCTGCCGATAGATACTGGGAGAGCCTGAGAGCAGACCATTTATGGAGGGCTCTCCCACCTGAGCAGACTGATCAAGATTGCCTGACTGTATGGAGCTTTCCTTTTGAATTTTTGAAAACCCCTTTTGATTAGACTCTTAACAATACAAATTTGACTTGTTTTGATCCACCGCCAAAATTATAGCCTTGAATTTAGTAAATTGTGCGTGATACTAAAATGATATGAGTAACTTGTACTCGTGCATTGGTATTATTTTTGGAAAATTTATGTACACTATGTACGCAAAAATTATAACTGAATGGTACAAATAAATAAAGAAATTTGTAACTGCAAGAATTGTCACAGTTAAATATGTGCTTAACACATAATTGGTTTTAGGGACAGCCCGACTTAGCTAACTGGGCAGAATTTGATTATGTACGTTCATGGCGTTTCAGTTCTCCGTCACGCTTCGCGCCTCCCTTGCCTAGCACGTGCTGCCTGCCACTCCAGACATCAACAAACATTAAACATTGTGGTTCTAGTCCTATGTACAGGTATAAATAATTAAACACACACCCAATATCGCGCATTCAATGAACCCCCTTAGTGGGGAAAACCATGCAGAGATGGAGGGGTGTGATAATAGCGTCTTTACGCTTTGACGTGTCAAGTGTGTTGCAAGCTGGCAACACACTTGAACACAATTAAATAGTGTGCATTGCACACGCCCTAACCCCCTACTGTGTGCTTTGAAATAACAGAGAGATCAACCATTCAACTGTGCAGGGATAGGACCCCCAGTATAACCCGGGAAGGAAGCCAGCTGGTTGTTCAACAGAGCCGCTGTAGATGAAGAGGTTGAGGGGGAGACTGCAAATCTGGGGGGTCTAGTGTGCAGTGCTTTCAGCCGAACCGTAGTCAGTCGACACCCCCCCCCCCAATCGAAGCTACCTGAACAAACAATAAACCGGAACAGCCAGTGAGCAATCTGCCTGACAGGAGCACAGGGGCCAGACAGAAATAACGATAGAAGGAGGGCTGAAAAATGATCATTGGAAACTGGAGACGATTGCCGAAAACCATAGTACGGTGCTCACAATTGAAGAGGGTTGAGCCTTCGTCGTACCGTAACCACCCCTAGGAGATGTCGCCAGGAACACTTTGATCAAAATTGCCTGACTGTATGCGCTATTCTTTTTGAAATTTCTGAAAACCCCTTTCGATTTTATTCTATTAGAACACAAATATGATTGTTTTAGAACCACCATCTAAAAATATAACTGTGAAGTGATAAGAAATGTGCGTGATACTAAATTAAAACGAGTAACTTGTACTCACTGATTGGTAAAAAATGTTTGGAAAAATTATGCACACTACGTAGGCAAAATTCATATCTGAGTGGATAGATTCATAAATAAAGAAATTTGAAACATGTGGCTAGCACATAATTGGTTGTTAGGGATAGCCCGACTTATATAAATGGGCAGAATTGGATCATGAACGTTCGTGGCGTTTCAGTACTTTCGTGCCGATTCGCGCCTCCCTTGCCGAGTACGTGCAGCCAGCCTCTCCAGACATGTAATTAAATAGCATGCAGTGCACGCAGTAATGTGTCAGATGGGTTTGCAGCCCGGCAACTCATCTGACGAGTAAATTACACACTCTCCCATATCGCGCCACCAATGAACCCTCAAAGTGGGGAAACCACGCAGCGAGGGAGCGGTGTGTATTAATTAAGTAGGGCGCCCTGCGCCCATTAACCACTTGTACATGGCCGCATGGCCGAAAACGAGTATATAACTGAAATTCTGTCAGTCAGACAGACTTGCCATTCATCGTTAACCGTGTGTAAAAGAAGAATGGCAAGCCATTGCAAAGTCGGCAAGCTGATGGAGGTCATTAGCTTGATTCAGAGAGTAAAGCACCTCCTGGATCGGGTGGAAGAGTTAGAGGTTTGCCCCGCACAACGGACACTTGAAGAGGGAAATCGCCTTTCTGAGAATTGGTAAAGAGTTCGTTAGAGAGGTCATGGGTGAAGTACTGAAAATGAAAGCAGCGTGAGCTGAGGAGAGAAAGGTGAAGAAGCAGGAGAAGAAGGAAAGGCAATTCCAGCGCCTCAATACTAACTGAATGAAGATCTAGGAAAAATTATGTCGATTGGGCCATCAAGATTGGATGCCGGAAGAGAAGGAAGACTGGGAGAAGGAGTCAACAAACCTAGTTTTAGGCGAGTGGTTTCTACCAAGACATCATGGAGAAAAAATGGAAGGAACTGGGGGTAGAGATGTGCGGCCTGCGGTTCCCGACCCGGGAGGTGCGACCACTAAGGGAAGTAGTGGTAAAATCCAACGGCCCTTTTCAGGGCCACCCATATCCCTAGAAAAGAGAGATACTAATAAAATTTGCTAAATATTTATGTTTGTGTATGTTTGTGTTTGTGTATATCTTTGTCTTTCCTCACATAAAGCTAAAACTTAAATCCCCTTTATCCCTTCTCTTGTGATAGTATGTGTGAAAAGGTGTAGTGACGTGTCTATAAGCACTTCCTACCCTTGTGGGTGATAGTATGTTTGTATGTATGTTAGTATAGAGTGTGTGTAATAACACTCCCACCCTTCTCGTTGGATAGTAAGGGTATGTGTTTGGATTGTAATCAACAGCGAGTGATGGATAGTATATGTGGTGTGTTTGGATTGTAATAAAAAAGCTGATGCTGGATTATAGGGTGTGTGTTTTGTTATGTATGATGGTTATATAATATTATAAATATTTTAGGAAATTATACATGTTTCTTGACTTTAATATTTGCTTAATCCTTAATGTTAAGTATAATGTTGACATGTTTAGCTATAGGCCTTGAATTAGGTTGTTTACGTAGTATTTTAGTTCAAGGACGGTTTTGGTAAACAAGTTTTTGATTCAATTTGAGGTCAAGGTTGATTTTGTTTACAGATAAAACTAGAATTTCCCTTAGAGTTGTGTGTTAAGAGTCACATACACCATAATATTCTAGAACATTCTGTCATGTGACCTATCTTTATATATACCATGTTTAGTGGACAGTTTTTTAAGTTTTCGACCTGAACATTACTCTTTCAAGAGCCATTACAGTTGTGAAAAATCATTCCAAAGCCAGAGAGAGGAATTATTAAAAATATTCTTTGGATTATAAAAGTGCTCATGGACTTTTGGATTTTGGATTTTAAATTGATTATTTTGGGATTTATGTGAACTTATTCAAAGATATTCTGGAGTACTTCATTTTGGCACATCATTACATTAAAGACTCCTGGACATTAAAGACTATTGACACATCAACACATTCAAGGATACAGTCATTCATTCGGAACATTCTATATTAAGACTTGTGATTAGGACACTTAGGATTATTGGATTATTTTGATTTTATTTCACGTTACTGTAAGTGTCTTTTGAATTTTCACTGTAATTGTCTAGAACTAAATTGCTTGTTGATTTTTTCTTGATTTGTTTGTTTCACTTTCTTTCTGTTACATTTTTATTAGACCATAGAGTCGTAACAGTTTGGATAGTAATCAAAAAGCGGATGCTGGATTGTATATGTGATGTGTTGGATTGAGGATAACAATTTTAACATTACCATTCCCGTTTGACCCCATAAACACTTTTGACTCTCTATGCAATTTTGACCATATAAACACTTTTGACAGCATAAACACTTTTGACCTATACAAACTTTTGACCCCATCATACCATCCCCAAGTTAAACCTATGGACAATTTTAATATCGTATTTCGTGTGTAAATCCATACCGCCTAATAATGTAAACCTATGGGCTAATGTTCATTCCCGTTAGATCCCCACTAGAAATACTTGCGGTGCATGTGGCATCTACCACGTATTTTTATGAGCATTTTCACACTTCCAAAGAAGGTTACAGAACAACCGTTTTCAAAGCTCCATAGTCTTCTACGAGTGGGGGTCTCACTGACACATGTTTAGCATAATATTTTTGGGGTGAAGCACTGTTTTCATGAACCAGTGTCACTACGGCAATTAACATCAACATTGTAAATGCTTGTCTGTATGTATAGCCGATCTTTATTAGCTGAAGAAATATTTTTGATACCAAATACTCTTTTGGGTCCATTGATCTCATACCTAGTTGAAACCTAACCCACAGATCAGTTGAAATTAGCTTTCCTGCTTAGAGTTTTGTATGATACCTTCGCCTCCAGATATATTATTCTTCTCTGTTAAATGTTTCTGTCTTTTGCGACACTTCCTCATCCAATATCCCTCTTTCCCTCAGTAATGGCAACTTCCTTTCTTTTTAGCAGCTTGTCTTGGTTCTTGTTTGATTTTGTTAAGCTCATTCTCCTCAACCGTGGACAGGCGTTCTGTAATATCATTTAATTTAGATTTAGAGCAGTTCTGCTCATTAATTAAACTTGCTTCTTTTACTATTTCTTGTCGCATTCTTAGACCTGTAGGTACCGTAGTGCATCTACCCCTGCACCTCTGAAAAGCTTCCAATTCTAGCATTAGCGGTAGAGCATCACCAGTTGTTCTGGATTTATCCTGGTCGACTTCATATTATAATTCTTCATCACTGAAGGCATGAACAAAGCAGTCTCTAGATAGTTGTTCCCCAACATTTGTAGGTGCAGTCGGTTAGGCCATGCGGACCAGTTTCCTAATATCTTGAGCTAGTTCAGAAAGTGGTTCAGACTTTTTGTCGTACTCAAATTTTCATCTGAGCTCTGTACAGTTCTGATTCATTTATGGGCTCAAATCTAGCTAGTAAAGCAAGTACAAGAAGATGATAGCTTCGACGCATTTCTGGTCGCAAATCACAGTGAATGCCTTGTGCTGTCCCCAGCAACCTGGTGGCTAATTGCATATATTTTACGTTTTCGTCCCATTTCTTTATTTCAGAAATCATGTCAAAATGTACCAAGTAGTGATTCAAATCTGTCGAAGCGTCATAGGCTGCAGGTTGCTTCCAGGGTATGCTTTCTTTATCTTTCATGTGTGACGGGCCGCCAGGTAAAGCCAGCACCCGGCTCTTCCTGAAATTCCGATTGACTAACCCGACTGATATCTCCATCAAGCTCTGATGCTGTCTGCTCCTCTCTAAAAGGCGGTGACGGTCATATATCATATCTAATATATTCTTTCTACTGCCCCCTGGGATATCCTGGGCACAGATATCAACTCCTCCTTTCCAGGCGTGACCAGGAAGGATAACCTCGATTTCCTCCAAGAGCGTTTGCTCTTCATCCCGCAAGTAGTCCAGCTGGCGCCGTAAGTCTCAGTCTTGTAGACTTATACTTAAGTAAACCGGCACAGTCCAGGGTCACCGTAGTACTATGTGTTTCATCATGGGTTTTCCCGTTTTGGTTCTTTATTTGTAGAACCATCTCTCCACTTGGAGAACCTACTATAGTCGTTTGAGTGCAGTCCAGGACGGGCAGTTAAGCCCCTGGTGGAAATTCTCTCTCATACTTGGCGAGCATGGAATTTTCCATCTTTTAAAATTTGTTTGATTCTCAAAGGGTTCTTGATTGTAAAATTATATGTGCCGCCGATCCCAACAAATTTGTAATTTGGTCGAGGTTGAATTGTTTCTGTTTGGTTACTTTATGGAAAGACGAACAAAGCTGATACGTATGTGGAAACAACAACACCAAATTCAAGTTGATATTGTGAATTCTGATTTAAATGTCGAGTTTTGTGCAATATTGTGAGTGTGGACAAGCGAGAGAGAGAGAGAGAGAGAGAGAGAGAGAGAGAGAGAGAGAGAGAGAGAGAGAGAGAGAGAAAGAAAGAAGAGATCAAAATAAGAATGTAAGAAACACTACTTGTGAGACTGCAAATGTATGTGGATTGTAGTGTAAAATATGACTATGTGTGAATGCAAACTTGTGTATGCAATGAAAGGGGAGACAAAGAAAGATGAATCTATAAATTAGTTTAAGCTGGAGCCCAGATAACTATACATAGAATAACCATATACATGCAATTTGGAAGACAGTCAGGTTGACAGTGGAAAAGCAATACTAGCAATATATCCTTAATATTATTATGCTTAAAACCTATCAAATGAGTGAATAATGTGGCCACTTACTCTAATATTTGAGTAAAGTAAGATATTTTGTTGATTTAAAATTCCAAACTGCAAGGGAGAAACTGGAACTTCATTGTAAGTATATTGGTATTCGAACTTACCTCCCCTGAGAAGCAGACGATTGTAGTAAAATCGAATTTATGGTAAGCACCTTTTATATCGGCAAAACTCAGAAGCTGCGGCTATTGGCTAAGGATTTATGACGACAGGATGCAAAATAACTGGCAAATTCTATGGTCTCTTGATATTCATGATTGGACGGCCAAGACACAACTCCCCAAATGCTCAGTAAGCGTTATTTTATACCTTTGGAAACCAAACGACCCGAAACTGAACGAACCAAATGCATTTGAATTTCGGGCTTGGTTATATATAACGTATATGAAAAGAACGGAACGTATCCAAATGATAACCCAACTGGTTACAACCCACAATGGAGGCAAATGTAATCAGCCGTTCTGCAACAAACGACAAAAATCAGATAGTTCGGCGGCTACAGGTAATATACTGAACTGATTGTGAATATAATTCAATAAGAAACAATATCAATGGAATGTTAGCAGTATCAAAAGTTGAACATAGTGTAAATAATGCAAGTTTTACGACTCGGTAAATGACTTGGTACCAAACCACGAAATAAAACTATATACATGTATGATAACACGCCACGGGCACATTTATTCTAAAGAGCATTTTAGGACAGAAGAAGTGATTAAATGATTTTTATATAAAACCATCCATTTTAACGATTGATGTGCAATACAAAATTATTCTGATAGAGTATATTATGCATTAACTTGCTGAAATAGTGAGGTTTGAAACTTAGATATTAAGCATGATACAGTTTACCTGTAGATTACAGAATTAACAGTCTTCGAGCATATTCGCTGGTTTTCAATATAAACAAGTAATTGGTACACATATACAGCTATGATAATTGAATGTTAAAGTAAAATCATACTTTAAATTTTCAGGCTGAATAATCATGCTAAAATCTTGAATTTCTCCTGGCAAATATTGAGTACAACCAAAACAAAATGACGGACTCAAGTAAATGGAAGGTTGAGTACAAACTTTATGATTATCTTCTTATGTTTCCTTATATTTCAACTGCTTCTTAAAGTCTGCTTACTTAAAACGTTTTCGTCTTCTTTTTATTTTATTCTTCTTCTTTTAGAATTATAATCAGCATCATAACCAAACATAATCAGCAAAAACGCCGATCTATCTAATTATTTGTTTAATTGTGTTTTCTTTTTCAAATGCTATCTACAATAATTTTGCTATTCAAATGATCAAATCCTGATTTTGGTATTATTTCCAAAAATCACTCTTTCAGTTATTATATTTGTTGCTAACGGAACATTCTCAGCTATATTGACTTCCAACATAAAAAAAAATTAACTGCATTTCCATTCAGTAAGCAAGGTAGAATATTTACATTATATAACTGTATTCACTTTGTACAATGGCCACAGTGGCCACAGATAAGCGTTATCTGTTCTTTTCAAGTGATCTTGGCATGTCTTCAAGTGCGCGTTAGTGCACAATGGTAACCATAGTGAGACACTATTATTTACTTATGTCGTATATGCTACAACAGGTGCAGCATGGTGAGTCACTAATAAATAGGTATCGTATATATTACCTGTTGAAAATGTACCGATACTATCTATGCTAATAAACACTACTCTTAAATCGATATATTCAGAATAAATGTTGACATTAGAACAAAATCACTGTGATTTGCATTCAGTGAAGAAGGTTGACTATTTGGATTATATCGATTGATTCAAGTTGCACAAGGACAACAGATAAGCTTTGGTACTAAAAATAATTTTTAATTGATCTTGGCATATCTCCGAATGCGTACACCTGCGCCATGTGCAGCTTAGTGAGACACTGATATAGAACAATTGACACCAGGTGTACCATGGTGGTACGCTAATATTTAATTTTGATGTAACTTTAGTACAACGGGCAAAATGGACAAAGGCGTTATTGAAATTTGCTTATGTAAATATTTAAAGGTACCTCTTAATTGTGCTCCATAATATTTTTTTTAAATGTAAACAAATTATGCATATAGTACGAAGAAAATTCGGGAATAATTCCAGTCCAGGCCACTATTACCTTTCACCTAACTCTTTATTTACTTAAAACACTGTTTCTGACTACATTACAGGCATGTGATACACATAAACATTACAGGCATGTGATACACATAAACATTACAGGCATGTGATACACATAAACATTACAGGCATGTGATACACATAAACATTACAGGCATGTGATACACATAAACATAAAACTAGAGTTGCACACATCACCAACCAGCCTATATATTGTGTGAGACAACTAGAGTTGCACTTAATGTTTCAATCTTTAAAGTAAGAAAACCTCCTTTAATGCCTAATTTTATGAAGACTTTCTTGATTTCAAATTCATTTAAAGAAAAGACGAAATAAAAAATAAAAAGAAAGAAAGAAAAACGGAAAGTTCCATAATTTAATGCACTTCATGACCCACATATATACGTACTTACAGGTGATGATACATACATTCATACATACATAGACAAACTGTCAAATAGGATGGTTGCCCGTGGAACAACCAGACTGAAATATCTGGTTGCCCAGCAAAGACACCTGGTTGTTCGATTTAAAATCTTTATGATCATTCCAATTAAAACAATGATTAATAAATTATTCAAAATTTAGCATTAGATTTCTTGCAAATTATGTAACTGCAAAATCCTAAAGCTCCTATTTTCAATTTTCATTTTATGTAGACAGCTGAATTTATTGATTTTGCATACTGGTAAACATACTTATTTTACTTTTAACAGATGAAAACCTGGCTGTAATGCCGGGCTTTGACCTGGAGTAAATTTGGTTGCACAGCTTTGATTTTGGTTGTCCCGTGCAACTGAACAATACATTGTTCTATATCTACACACACACACACACACACACACACACACACACACACACACACACACACACACACACACAAAGATAAAATATCCACTTGTTTTTATCTTTATTTCACTCTTTATATGGTGTTCTATCTGATTCTTTCACTCTTCACACACGTATACTCGAGCGCTCACAAGATGAAAAGATGCATTTATTTATATTCCTCTCTCTATCTCTATTTCTGCCTCCACCTCTCTATTCACACACACACACACATACACACACACGCACGTGCGTGCACGTATGAAACACATACAAATTACATGTCAATAGTTTGGTTCTACGAATGACAACGCACCGATGCGGCATCTTTCACGGATTAAAACATCTCATATAATAATAATAATAATAATAATAATAATAATAATAATAATAATAATAATAATAATAAAATGGTCTCAAAATGCCATTATCATATTGTTACAAACTGGGTATATTTTCCCATATTTAAATATTGTTCACCTTTTGGTTACTTCCACTGATCAAACTGATGATAAATCTGACAAAGGACATACAAAAATGTGTGTGTTAATTTTGGAACTGGTGTGTATCATGCAGTGAAATCTGTTCGGCTCATTAATCACATGGTTCTGGTAATCGGAGCACCTCGGAACATTCCCAGCGTTCAGATTGGTTCTGGGAGAGGATAGGTTCTCACGAGGTCTGGTTCTCGTTAAGGCCAGCGGCTGCGGGATCTTGATCTAATGTCAAGCCTGCCATTATTACTAATTTTTTAAAAAAAGAAACATGTCGGTCTGCTTGTATAGAAGCTTACTGTAGGCACGTGTCGCACTTGCATGCATGACCACGGGATGTTAAACCTCGAAGTTGGCCCAACCAAAGCTCACTAACTTCAATACGTGGGGGTCATGATATTTTGCATTATTTCAAGGAACGGTTAAACATGTAGCAACGATGATGATAAAAAAGCATTTTAAAATTTACCATAGTCCTGTAAACACACACACTAATAACTGGGATAAGAAAACTAATACTAATGGTGTTTAGGGCGGTAATAATAATTATGGTAATAATAACTTTTGTTTGTTGTAGTTGTTGTTTGTGTTATCATTGTAGTTTGTTACTGTTATCACAGAAACAATGAATCATCTGATTTAATCTACGTTTACAATATGTTATGTTAAGACATAGATGGTGTACTTGCTCTTATTTCGTTGATCAGCACCAACTGTTTTTTACTCTGCTCTTAACTTTAATTATGTCTCAAAATTCTCAAAGGAAGTGAATAGGAGTTTTTCAGAATGCGTCCAGTAAACTAAGTAAATGTTTGTGAATAATTACCAACACGCAGGTCAATATATATTTTGTCCAAATACAATCTTGGTTACGTGCATAATCAAAGTCAAAGTACCCAAATATGATTAAAAGAAATTATCGAGTAAACTATTGTTCTATAATGAAGAGGTGAATTAAAATTGCGGTTTCTTATTTGTCCACCATTGCTACTACTACAATTATACCATATCCACCGTCGTACTACTACTACGGTAACCCCCACCCACCCACCCACCCACGCCCGTAATGAAGGCAGCCTATCAAACTCAGAAAGAGTGGTCATGAGATGGAAGTGGTCTTAATTCGGAGGACAAGTTTATCCTTTGATATAGTAAATGCGACTTGCCCAGGTCGTCGCAATTGAGTTGTCTTTATTTGGGTTGCATTGAGATAGTTTACTACGTAGGATACTATGTCATAGATATATTTCGAGTGCGAGCCCAAAACACCAGTTGTACAAGAAATTACGATGGTATAAAGATAAAATTGATCAGTTTTGCGATTATATTTAAACAGTCTAATTCCCAATCTATCTTTTAATTTACTATGTAGTTTATTTTCCTATGAAATAGTTAGTAATTAGTGTAGACTTTGATAAGAGTAATTTAGATTTTAATCTAAATGACATGAAAGATCAAATACGATAACCTCTCAAACTGCATGTGAGAACAAAGCATCTGTTCTCACATACCTAGAAATACTTGTGGCAGATATGCAAACAAAAGGTATTATAAACTCCAGAGCGATAGTATTTCTAGACATTTATTAGCCCGGTTGGGAAGACAATTGTGATGTGAACATAAAATATACCTCACTTTTCGGTAAATCAAATACAATTCCTATAGATGAAGGTAATGTCTGGAGACGTTATTGCCTTATATGAAGGTAATGTATGGAGACGTTATTCCTGTAGATGAAGGTAATGTCTGGAGACGTTACATAAAATATACGTCTCTTTTCGGTAAAACAAATACAATTTCTATCGATGAAGGTAATGTCTGGAGACGTTATTCCTGTAGATGAAGGTAATGTCTGGAGACGTTATTCCTGTAGATGAAGGTAATGTCTGGAGACGTTATTCCTATAGATGAAGGTATTTGTATAGAGACGTTACATAAAATATATGCCTCTTGTCGGTAAATCAAGTACAATTCCTGTAGATGAAGGTAATGTCTGGAGACATTATATATTTTGAGAGAATTCATCTCTTATGTCACACTTTCAAAAAGTACTTTGGGGCTGGCAAAGAACACATCACTGTTAAAGTCTATATCCTTACTGACATTTTCAGACTCCCCCACCCCCACCTCGAGAACAAAAAAAGCTGCAAAATTATTCATAAGGCAAAACAATTGATAAATAGAAAATGATAACGATATAGCTGAGCTAAATGAAGAGTTAGTAAGTACAATATACAACAATATGTTATTGACTGCGATCAACAAGCTTAGAATAATAATAATAATAATAATAATAATAATAATTCTTGTTGATTGCTGGACAAAGTGGTTCAGGCGAAACGGAATTTGTCAAACGTCTGATGGAACACTAATCACTTCTGTTTGATCGTCCTCCGCAACGTATCGTGTGGTGTTACAAATAGTGGCAATCCACTTACACGATGCACAAAGAAAGTCAAGGAGAATCCATTTCGTTTGTGGAAGGGATTCCTAGTGAAGACGATAGAATTATGTCTGACTCTAGTAAAACGATTCTTGTCATCTTCAATGACATGTTAGGATAACTTTGGTTTACACGAAAGGGATATACTAGTAATGCCAGCATTATTTACATTGCTCAAAATTTATTTTAACAAAGTAAAGCGCATCAAACCATAAGTCTCAATGTTCATTATGTGGTGTTGTTGAAAAGTCCAAGAGACAAATCTCAAGTTAAAGTTTTGGTTCAACAATTAGGAATTATATTTATGACGATGTTACCCAATAGCATCATGCGTATTTACTGATCGATTTTAAATCTACCACTCTAGATTATTTGAAATTGCGTACGGATTTGTTTCACGATTGCTGTCAAGATGGAGATCACGTTATTTAACGTAGCCCTACTAGCTTTTGTCGGTCTAAACAAAACGACGCCATTTACTTCTTTCCTCTCTGACAGTATTCAACATGACTTCCTTTCAGTCTTTTCCACCTGATTTGTGCACTGTATGTCATCAGCCGGGAACATAATGCTCAAGCGCATTTACATTTGTTAGAGCCAGTCTCAAAGCAGTGTTACGATGGGTTTATTTTGACAGCACGTCAAATACTACATGGAATTATCCACATTCCTCATCAAACAAAAGTTTTTTTAAAAAAAAGAAAGAAAACGTAAAGTAGCTTTGACACAACTTGCTGATCCGAGAATCGATACTCAGATCATAAAACAAATAATATTGAAACCAGGTGGAAATGAATCTTTTGGAGGTGTTATTATGCGTTCGCTTTTACGATAGGATCTTAATACCGTAGTTAAAAAAGCAAAATCAACTCAAGCAGCCAAAAGACAGACAAAAAAGAAGAAAGATGATATGAGTTCACACTCTACTTCAACTTCTCCCAGTTTGAAAACCCCCAAAATTGACCCCTTCGAGAAAGAGAGGTACTGCAGCTGGAACGCGCACGAACTCACGAAAACCTCTAGCTGTAACCGCCTACCCTGCCTCTTCTCCTACTCCTCCGTTATTGATGATGCCAGCCAAACCTGACTTAAGACAAGTTTCTCCATCTGAAGAAAAAATGGAAACCATCTCTAAATGGACTTCTACTTCTTCTCCATCGACATCTTCTTTTTCTGCTGCTCTAGTTGCTGCTGCATCCAAAAAGGTGGCATTCCCTAAGAAACAAAAGTGCAAGACAGAACAGGCAAGTTTTAAAGTTTATTGGATTTGTCCAAACAAAAACTGTCACGATTTAGTGGTGCCTAAAATCTAGCTGGTACGACGTCCCGATAATCAGTGAAGACGGTGTAAAAGAAAAATAAAGTGTTGGACAAGATTCACTTTAGTCCCTCTGAACAAAGATGTCTTCCTCTCAAAGTGCACACCATCGTCGATGTCCAGAGGTGGCTTCCAAAACAGGAAAAGAAATCTCTTCTCGTTTAGCTAAACATTGGGATGTCTTGTCAGTACTTACCAAAGTCAATACTCTGATGCAAACACAACCAAATCACTGCTACTACTACTACTACTACAATTGCTGATATTGCTACAGTTGCTGCTCTAGCTACTATTGCTACCACTATTGAGATATAAAACTGACCAGTTTCCCACTACTAATCCTACCTTTACTGGTATCACCACTACTGTTACTATCACTAAAACTATGAGAAATACAACTGCTAGTGCTACCACTGCTGGAACTGCAACTACTGCTACTACTATTACTACTGCTCCTTCAATTACAACTATTACGAAAGCCTAACTACGATCCTACCACTAACGCTACTACCACTACTAATAATACTACTGCTACTTCTGCTGCTGCTACTATACCACAATCACCATCCTACCACTCCACTTCTTTCTTGCTATAGATGGCGCTCTTGCTCTTCGTTTTGTAAGTCAATACCAGTTAGGTTGCCATATTATCATCGCATTTCAAGCCAGTAAGGCGTGATCTCTTCAATTTTCAAACAATACTTCCATTATACCCAAAATTATGTGAAGTTCAGCACTTTCTTGTGTATTTATTGTTTGTTTTATTTGTTTCTGTTTTGTAACTGCTCTCGACAAAGACCCAGTGATAATCAAAATGACATAGCATACTTAAAAACTACTTTTGCACTGTTCATTGTCAGTTTTCTGCACACACACACACACACACACACACACACACACACACACACACATATATATATATATATATATATATATATATATATATATATATATATATTACTCTTTGATTTTGTAGATTATTTATGCTCATCTAAAAACGCCGAAAGAAAAGTGTTATTGTTTGATTGTAAGAAAAGTATTTGGAATGCATTTCCAGGCTATACCCTATTGCGGGTTATTTTAGCCGTCGCAAAATTGCCGAATTTAGATGAAGAGATATTTCAAAGTTTTCATTATTGTAATTTAAGCGGAATGTATGAAATTCTATTTTTTAAATTTTTTTGATCTTTTAATTTGTAGACGTTATGTTGTGGAGAATTCTTATATTAAAATATTTCCAAAGAGCTGGGTAAATTACTGTTTCTAATTGAAAGCATTAAATTTTATGAAAAACATTGTAATAATGAAGTACTTATGTACGCATTTAGAAGTCCTGATAAAATCATCAAATACTTGATTCGTTTATAAATAGTCGTTTCCATAAACGAATGGCACACTGGAATTTATTAATTAAACGAACATATATTAATACAAATATTTTTTAAAAAAATGCAATTTGTTGTCTTTAAGTGGAAAACCTGTCTTAGTTTAAAAAATATTGTGTGTACAATATTTGCGACAAAACTATTATGCGGAATCAATTTTCGAAAGTTTAAAAAATCTTTAAAATCCACTAAAATTTGCGGCCCATAAGAAATGTCGCCATACGGTCGGTATTTAATCGTAACGGGGCTCTTTTTCAACAGAATAAATGGAGCTTCCGGAAATAATTTCGTATACCAGAAAAACAAAAAAGACAATAACCACATGAATACATATTAACATTCATACGATAAACAATTCTGGGATTGTTGTGTTTGTTCTATGTTCAAAATTGTCAAGCTTTGAATTCATTCCATGGTTCAGTACAGGAAAGTAATTACAGGAACAGTTTCATAACTTTTGATCAGTGTTTTTTATTATTAGTAAATACAAGCTATGTTTTTTTATATCAGACAACCAGCTAGCAATTACCCTAGCTGTAGAACAAAACTCTGAAGATCTCTAGAGTCCGTTTCAATATGCTCAAAACATTCGCAATTTATTCTCGCATTTGTAAATTAATATGACATTTCAGCTCTAGTTCACATTTGTGCACTGCTATAAGCGACCGTCTTTCTTTTGATAATTCAGAGTGTGTTGGATCCTGTACATGGTGTCATAGAGCTAGATCCATTAGCTGTCCAAATCATTGACACAAGAGAGTTTCAAAGACTGAGATTTGTGAAACAGCTTGGTTGCGCAGAATATGTGTACCCTGGTGCAACTCATACACGATTTGTACACAGTATTGGGTTTGTATATCATTTCAATACTCCAAATACTTATTTACAATAAAGCTGTTGTGGTCTATAATTGATAGAGGTTTCGTGATCCTTGTCGTTGTACCCAACTAATTTTGGAGGATATCGCATGCGGCCGCCTATTCCTGTCGCACATATTTTTTTATTTCATTTTAAATGTTTTAATTTATTCTATCGATTTGTAATGTTGACTTGCCCAAGATGATTTAAGTTTATTTGTGATATGGGTAGTTATGGGAACTACTATAGACACAAATTGGTTGGCATGACCACAAGGGAATTTAAGATTACATGGAGATTCTGACTTAGGCTCGTATGGTCATAAGAGAGTTAAACGTCCATAGGTTCAAGATTGTGGGCCACTATGGCCACACGGAGAGCTGAACATTGTGGGCCACTCTGAGCACAAGGGAAAGTTAACATTGTGGAACAATATGGAGGTAAATGTTAAGAAAAAAAGGGGGGAGAAAAGGGAGACTTCAGAAGAAGAAGAGTCAGAAGAACTCATTCCCTCTGAGAAATTCAAAAGAAGACACTAACAAGAACAATTTGGACTTTCGTGAAATGATTGAAATTCAATGTGATTTCTATTTCACGTAAGAGAAAATTAAACTTATATTGATTTGCTTTTATTATCATTATTAGAAACAGGATACACACGCACACAAACAACACACACATATATACCGTTACACATAACATTTATATGTTTTTACAAGTTCTTAATGTTTTCATTTTTTAAAATTTTTTAATATTGGTGCAGTTCTTAAATTTAACATTTTTTGAAAAAGTTTACATTTTGAAACTTTTGTACAATTTTTAAATTGTTTTTAAATTGCCATGTGCTTTAAGAATTTGTATAATTTAAAAGTTTTTAAATATTGTGTATCTTTTACATTTTTTAATTTGTTACAATATTTTTAATTGTTTAAGGTTTTTACCTTTATGCATTTTTTTTGTGTAAATTTAAACAAAAATGTTACAATAATTAAATTGGTACATTTTAAAAATAAGTTTTAGAATTTGTTGGGTAAATTTACACAAAATGTATATATTGCTTAAAGTTTTCACTTAGCAAAACTTCTTATTTGTTCACTTTTATATTTTAAAAAAAAATTCTATTATATTTTTGGTTGATATGGTTAATATTTTGTACATTTGTAAATTGCCTAAGCATTTTCTACAATCTTTAAAAAAATTTAGTTTTTGGTTTACAAATTTGCTGTGTAATTTTTTAAAGCGTATACTTTATATCTTAAGATATTTTTGCAAATTTTGAATTTGTCATACATGTTTTACTTTTTATCATTATCTTTTTACATCTTTATAGTTTTAAGCTTTTTAAAACTATCAATTTGTTAAAACTGGTTACAATTAAAATTTTGTAAATTTTACAAAACTTTTGTTGTAATTTTACAATCTTTTGTTACAATATTTTGTATTCTTTAATTTGTTATATTTGCTAAATATTTTGGAGGTATATCATTATATTTTAATTTTTCTTTTTGTTAAAATGTGTTAGTTCCAATTTTTAAAATTATCTTCCTGATCTTTTAATTCCCCGCTTTGGTACAACTTTTAGTCTAGGCCATATTTATCTTATAATATTCAGGATTTTGTAGTTTCAATGTCAGTTACAGAATTTTAGTACGACTTTTAGTTTCAGCTATATTCATAAAATGTTCTGGGTGTTTTCAATCTCCGTTAAATTCCGTGCCAGTATCTGAACTTCAGTATTAGTTTTAGTCTCGGCAATAAGGCCCTCATTGTGGATTTTAAAAGGGTCGGTAATGCTGTGTGTTGGTCAGTATGTGTGGATGTTGGTTATTAGGTATCGGTATTGGTCAGTATGGGTGGGTGCTGGTCAATTAGACTATCTTAGTGACCCTCAGCTATCGCCCATTTTGTCGGTGTTTGGGTTATGGTAAATAAGATTGTTCAGTATGCTTGGGTGTTGGCCAGTAGGCGTGTGTGTGATCAGTGGGTGTAGTTGTTGGTCATCAAGAATGTGTTTTGGATTCAATGTTAGATTCCATATATCTCCAGAGTGGCACACAATGTTAAAATCCCTTAGGGCCCCAAAATCTCCAACAATGATAAATTCGCATTTCCCACCATACCATTCCGCAATGTAAATTCCCATTTCCCACAATACCATCCGACAATGTTAAGTTCTCCTTGTGCCCAATGCGACCCACGATGTTACTTCCCCCTTGTGGTCATGATTTTAGCATTAAATACTCCCTGTGCCCATAACAGCCGAAATCAAAACGGCGGCTAAATGTTAAATTCCTCCTGTGGCCATACCAGCCCATTTGTTGCTTTAGCGACCCCCACAACTAGTCCTAGAATGTATGGAACACCTCGGCCTGTAAACAAAATATATACTCTAGTATAGGCTTAGTTCTCCTACCATATTCTGGACAGATTTTATCCTTACCTAAGATGTGCATGAATATTGTAGCAGTAAAATATAGTAATAATCATCGATGGTATATACTTTGAAATACTTTTTTCTGAATGATAGAGAACGACAAAATAAAAGCAGGAGTTTTCTCAGAACAATATACATGTATCTTGAAAAACTACTATGTAATCCTGGTGCAAATATACTGTTATCGTTCACATAGCAAATTTTTTACTGTTTTGTGTAGTAGTCCGTATCTAGGGACATGCAGTTTACTTAGACTGGGACAACAAAAGCAATGCAGCTGTTGAGTTTCTTTGTGTCATTTGGTTCTATTAAGAAATGTAACTGCATCTCTTTTTATTAAAAGGTGTTCAATATTTGACGTTTTAGGGGGAGTCGTCAATGAATTTCGTGTCTTTACAGGGTTGATATTTTAACATTTTAGCGTTTACCATCTTACCTGCAAAATGATAGAGGGGTTAAAGAGATGGAACCACGATCCCAACATAAAAATGGATGACTGGGAAGAGGAATGTATACGAATTGCAGCACTATGTCATGACTTAGGTACGTTTTAAAATTTTCAGTCTTTTAAAAGAAGTAAGAAATCTATTTTATAGAAGGAGTGTTGTATTATCTTTAAATTATTAACCAAAAATAAGGAATTTGGACAGTGCTGAAGCAATTAAAGTCTGTATTGCTTTGCATAGTTAGGTAAATTGAATGGTTACGAGACCACCAATTATCTTTAGAAGAGCAATGTTCTACAGATTGAGCTCATTGTCGTACAGTATTATACAATTATTACTCAATTGTTCCCATGTTTTACATATTGCCTAAATACCTTCAAATGATGATATACACATTGATCACTAAACTGTTATATCACTCTTTATATAGGAAACTCGTAGACTTTTTATTGACAGATATCAGAAAAGAAACAACATCTTTACATTACATGTAAAAATTGAATCATCGAGAAACTTTGATGACAAATTTACACATAAGGCATTTAAAGGCTATATTTCTGAATCAGATATAGCAGATCTTTTATACATGATTTCGTAAAATTAACATGAATATAGTAATTACATGTCTCAAAAATAATGTTACGAATCAAATATATTAATTAGGGGTATTTCCAACAAATAGTTTTGGTCACTGGATAAGAAGGAACAATATATACATCATTTGACAAATTTATATTGTTATAAAATTCAACTAGAAAAATGGAAAATTCCAAAATATAGAGAATCCAACATAATATTTATCAAACAAGCTGAACAGTTCGACTGGATACTAAGCGAATAATCACTCGAAAAACTTAATTAGATACATATATAAATAAAATACGAAATCCTATGATTTGGATGTCAGATTTCACTGCAAAGTCAAAACCTCAACAACTTAGAGTGGAAGAACACTGAGCTTACTCGCCGCATGTCTTTTGGTTAAGGTGAGGATAAATTCAAACAATTCAACATGTAACATCACAAATGCCATAAACACGCATCGCATTGATCAATTTCAATTATATCGTACTGCATTATTCTATTTTGTAGGTCATGGACCTTTCTCACACATATACAAGGAGATATGTCAAGAAAGCCCGGGACAAAATTGGCGATGGAATGTGAGTTCGAAACCATATTCAATGTAAATTTTTAAGTACTACTGTTTCTTATCGTACTTTAGTCATTACATAAGCCCATTTATCATCATGTGCATTATTATTTGCGTGTATATTTATTATTGAATGCTTTTTGTCTTGGAAACCTTTTTCTGAATTAGACATTTCAATTTCCTGTAAATTGAACTGTAAATTTTACTAAATGACTTGAACACAACATAAAAGTTTCTCGTATTTATTTCAAACAAGGATATCTGAAGACATTGTGAATTACATCCTTAGTCAATTATTTTTATCCCAATTTCAAAATATGATCGAACATAAAATAGTGCTTACTGCGTATCAGTTAACAAATTGATGTGAGTCATGTAATGACTATTCAATTTCTTGTTTGGCTTTGGGTTGGGGTGATATGGTAATATCGCAGACGGTTTGAATGATCAACGTATCACAGTGGGTGTGCTCTGTCTCTCATTGCTGATCAACGGACAATTATACCATGATAATAAGCCTTTGCAATCGAGTCGGTTGTGGATCACAGGAGTTAATCCGCTCTTCAGTTTGTGTATATATTGTGTAAGATGACAATCACATCGGTGAGTTAGTATCGGCTTAAATTCCTGATAAGAAGTCAACCTTGGCAGAAGTGACTTAACATAAGGCATACATTTACTATTTTAGAAGTAAAGCTATGTGTTTTTTTTTAACGGAAAACCTTTGTATTACGTGAAGTCTCAAATTTACCCACACTCTCATCCCTTCCCTCGTCCAATTAAATAATCATGATCAAAGTTTTCACTTGTGTGACACAGTAAGTGCGTACATCAGATATATAAAGTAGGTTACGCTCGTCAATACAGTTGTTAACTACATTAAGATAATATAAAACAGCGGGAAGATTTATTTATTGTGCTTATGATAAGAATTGTTGAAATAAAATAAAATAACTTTCCTTTAGCGCTAATAAAAGTTCTCCGTATGCGTGAACACTGCGACCATTTAACACGCACTGTAGTGTATCCCACTGCTGCTTAATTCTGTAAACATTAACAAGATCTGTACCACTGACGATGGGATCGTTAAATCCGCAAGCAACTTAATAGCTTTTTTGACGATTCATTGTTTCAATGTTAATGTCCTTAGAAAGTTCATACTTATCAGTGTTGATGGCAATGTCCAATGCAGGGGTCTCAGCTGGGGAAATGTGTGTGTGTGTGTGTGTGGGGGGGGGAATAAAAAATAGAGTACAAAATGTTTTGAGATGCCCCCATTAGCTAGTAAATGCATATTTTTCCCCATTTTTTATTTCACAAACATCAAAATATGTACTATAGTTTACAACACAATATATGCTTTTATTTTTATATCTGTATTTAATTACGAACTGAGAAATATCGTATGAACTATTGGTGCGAGGCTATGTTATTACGTGGAGAGCGGCACGGGTCTAAGGAAAAATGCCGGACCATCTTTTTTCAAGGCTGAATAAAATGTATCATCCTGTAAAGAATGCAAACGTGTGGTTTTTATGCCATTTAATGCACAAATTGTTTTTATTTTTTAATATATTTACATTAAGTACTATGGGAAATTAATTAAAGGTCCGATTCACACACACACACACACACACACACACACACATATATATATATGTATATATATATATGTATATATATATATATATATATATATATATATATATATATATATATATATATATATATATACACCAAAATTGGTAACAGAGGAGTTACGAAACAGTTTCCTAGCGTTTCCAGCTAATGAAGCGCTTCGTACAGGGAAGAAAAGAATCAACTTACGAGAACAAAGTGCATAGTAAAAACGTGAACTACGTACATGTTTGAATCACGGGGATATCTACATAAAAAAATTAAATAATGAAGAAGTCAGATGAAAAACAGTATCAGCATGTGTAGATTACATGACTACTTTGTCTTGGGGTCAGAATATTTATTTTTCAGAACGTCATGACAAACCCTATCCACCAGTTTCATTAACGTCTTGCGCAATTGATAAACACAGTATATAGCGCAATATATGTACATATATATTAGAAATACCTTCCACTCCCCCTTCCCCGAGTAACGACCGATTTGAGAAAAAAAGTCTTATTATGAAGGTGCAATTCTCCCTTTATTAGTTCGGCCGCAATGGTTACGCAACACATCTGCGCGTTTACCGTATCTGCCCACCTAAAAGTATAACATGAAATCGAATAGAGTCATTGCGTGAATAAGATACATTTGGTGATTGATACGCAATAAGCACTGTCGATGCCGCGAAAGCCAAATTTCAGCGCGCTGTGTTATCACAGTTTAAATACGATTGCGTGCTATTAATAACATGGTTAGGAGCAAAAAAGATGACCCGGATAAGGACGGTACCGGAGAAATAGCGATAGGTAAATCTTGCGATTGAAATTTGGGCTTTTCATTTTTGAGAAATTGCACTTGCCCGAGACTAAACTCTTGCCGTCAGGCACTTGTCCAACGGAAGAAATGGACTAGTCCTGGGCATCTTGCTATCCAGTTTGTACAGCCTGCACATTTTACAGTAATATCTTATTATTGTAATTTGCCTTTATGTGCATTGTAAAGATATTGTTTTCCTAAATAATGTATTAAGGCAAGTATTATGTTGAACATAATATATGGGTCGTTTGGCAACTGAGATCTTGTTATTGGTTGTGTGGGTAAAGAATTTACTTTTAATTTCTAAACAGATAATACTTTTGACTAGATGACCAGAAATACTCGTACAAGACTTCTTTCAGTTGAATGTTTATTCCATTATTTTTAAATAATTATTTTGCAAGTAGCTTTCTGTTGTAAAATATGTTGACTCTTTTCTTTTTTTATCCATATGAGACCTGTATGTATGAAAGGTATAGTTCATGGCAATAGCATTGGTCATTACAGCATCGAGATCTTTCCTGTCTATTGGTCAAAAGGATCTTCAAAACTAATGAAAGCCTCCGCGGACAGCTAAAGAAAGGAAACGCATCGATACGCCTCATCATGAGATTGATAATGGTACGTACGTTGACAATCGTACATATATTGATAATGGTACGTATATTGATAATCGTACATATATTGATATTGATACGTATACCCAATGACTGAATTGCCAGTTATGCAGAACAAAAGGGGTGTCATGTTGGACCACATCATTTTGAATACTAATTCTTTATCAGTATTACAAATGGAATTTAATAAATGGGTTCACTTTAAAAGAATATGTGGGTGTGGATAGATGATATTAAAGTATTCAATCCAACGTTCTCTCTTACTTATTTTAATCCATATCTGTTAACCATCTTTCTCGACGCTTTTGCATATTTTTGGGGAAAATTTACAACACGCCTTTTGTACAAAATGCCGTGTTTCGATAATAACGGAGGATAAAGGAAATGTGAATGGTTTTTTTATATTGAATCAAACGTCGTGACTGAAGTGGATATATTTGTTGAATGTCCCATTTGCTTTGATCACGCGAATAATAAACAATACATACTAATTTCATTTGCGTATGTATATAATGTATTTATATCAATTCATTTTTGAGAAGATCGTATCACAATGAATGGCTGGTCACTGTAGGAATTTCAATGAAGCACACATTTAAATTAATAACTGCGCTCTTTAAGACTTGTATATATTTTCTTTAGGGTAAAAGGATCTCGGATATGAGCGAGGATGAGAAGAAGAAGGCATACATTTACCAGGTTCCGTATCAGTATCATACCTTACAGTATATATATATATATATATATATATATATATATATATATATATATATATATATATATATATATATATATATATATATATATATATATGTGTGTGTGTGTGTGTGTGTGTGTGTGAGAGAGAGAGAGAGAGAGTGAGAGAGAGAGAGAGAGAAAGGGAGAAGATACGCTTGCAAAATAAGTACAATATACCGGTGCCCATGCCCATTACCTATAAACAAGAAACACTGTGTCATGTCGGAAGAAATATAAATATTAAACAAAGAATGAACTAAAATATTAAGGATTTAATTAGCTCAAAAACAGTAGTTCATATAACCTAGTCTAATATGTAAATCTAAATGTATCCTCAGTCACTTACTTAAAATAAAAAATAGACAGTTTCCTTAGATATTGCATATATTAGAAGAAAAAAACCAAAAACACTTTGAGTATAATATATTGAGCATGTGATCTCCACAAAATGTGATTTTTGTGAATAAAAGTAACAGTAAAATAGCTTTAACTGTTTTAGAGCAAAGGGATAGCACATTTTCTGTTGTTGTTTGTGTACATCTACTGTATGTTTATATGATATAAGTGATGGGTCGAACAAAAAGTTGTTCTCTTTACCATCTGAATTAAGCTACGTGAACAAGAACGTCTAAAGAATTGATATTTCTCTTTTGAATTCAGATAATAGCAAATGAGGAAAATTCCATTGACGTGGACAAGTGGGATTATTTATGCAGAGACGCCATGTGTTGTGGTATGAATGAACGGTTTTTCAGCGAGAGGGCCATCTTGGGAGCAAGAGTGGTAATGACATCTAGGGTGGGTGAATCACCAGTCCATCAAATTGGATATCCAGAAAAGGTACTACCGCAAAGACCATACTTTTAACGTTTTACAACATAAACGGTACTAAAACAAATGAACGAGCGTGAAACAGTATGACAAGCACATCGTTAGGAATGGTACGCAAACCGAACCAAACGGCGCGCTTCAGTATCAGTAGAGGTAGTTAAAGACTCGGGAACATGCAGAACAGGTACCCAACGGTACGCAAACGAAATGAAGTCCGTTATACGGTTAAAAATGATAACACATCAGAATTGTTCCATTGGAAAACGAAACGATACCAAAGGAATACAACTGTTACGTTACGCAAGCGATAGCCTAAACCTATTCAAAAGACCTTGCAAGTACTACACAAAAGTCTCCAGGTTCATTACATTTTGAGTGATCAATAAGTCAATCGACTGATGGATTGATTAATCAAACCAACAAAATATAAATCATCAGATTGGTCTGCCATTAAGTTAGTATCTTCATTAATTATGTTTCTGAATCATCTACGTGTCTTAGTAGTTGTTAGTCATTTCAAAAATTGTAATACCTTGCCTCTTTCTTACCGTTAATTTTTATTGCTGAAAATAAGATTGTTTGGTCGAAATCAAAACTGAAACTTCTCAATTATGCTAGGGTTTTTTTTCCTTCTTTTTTATCAGACTTAACGTTCCACTAGTTTTTATAGGAGATACATGTTTCAGTTTGTGCGCCAATAAAAATAAATTCATTAAACTTTGGACGGAATTTGGATGAATCACACTACTATATATTTCTAACAATATATAAAACAGGATTTTGTTTCATACAATAATTATTTGCCCTCTAACAAATTTCAGGATGCCTTGATGTTTTACAATATGTTCCAAACAAGATACACCCTTCACCGATACATCTATAAGCACCGAGTGATAATTGCTATGAATCTCATGTAAGTAACCGTGCCTACCTCTGTAATACGTGAACTGTACAACTCACAAGGACCATTACCAACCGCTTGAAGACTACAAGACAGTTTATGGGTATGAGCATTCTTAAAACCCACCAACTCTGATTCAGTGGCAAGTGCACATGCCTGAAGTTAAGTGCAGAGTCCCTACATATGAAGTTATTGTCTGTTGCTGCTGAACTTACACTACAGGGTTCATATTGTCTACTTCTGAATGCGCTTTGCCTCAGTGAATACTGGTCATCCAAACAACCTGTCAGGAGACTCGAAATGACGTTAATTTATTCTAGATAGTTTAGGAAACAGACTATTGCATTACAGCGCTCATTGATTGCTGTGAAAAGCAAGTGTTTTGCCTCCGCCTATCAGGAAAAATTGCTACTGTCAAAAATTATGATTAAAGAAAGAGATTTTTTGTTCAAGCAAAATGCGAATATTTGATATGTTTAAATAAAAATGTCAACCGTTTATCGTGTTCATTTCGGATTTACTGTAAAGAGCAAATTTATTCAAAGATCCACATCTGGGCATATACGATTCCAGTTTTCAACTAAATATACGCCTGGAAAGAAAAACAATTTTAAAAATCCTCGGCCAACTGGAAAACTGGAATCTTACGGTTATATGAACTAATTTTTTTTCTTGAAATAAAAGTGCGTATTATTCCGTAGATGCAATAGATGTCAGATAAATGAAACCATTGTTTGTGAACATAATGCTCCATTTGTTTGACAGAGTCTGTCTCTTAAAAGCTTATCTGAACGAATTGCTCCATTTGGTGTTAGGTTTCTCTTTCATCTGAGACGTAATTACTGAAAATTATGAACGACTATATCTCGGTTCATACTAAGCAGCAGCCACCGCGTGAATTGAACTCTGAGATGATATAAAATTTATTCAAGAGCGTACATTGAATAAGGATTGTAAACTATCTGTAACAAGCATGAAAAAAAAGGAAATGATATTGCTTTGAAACATATTTATTAAAGTTAATCAATTGAAATATATACAAATGCATATTCAAAGAGGTAATAAACCCCTAAATTTCAGGGTGATATTATTTAATTTCTTTCTTAACTTGTCATAATCTTATGAAACCTGAATTCTATCTGGCCGTGTTGGCGCTGCTGATAAAGTATTTAGCAATTCTATTGGATTTTTAAATCGGGTTGGGCTTAATTGATGTGAAGAAAGTATCACGAACGTTCATAAATATTGATATTGTTTTGAAAATATGAAACTGTTTAAGTCAGTTCAATTTGTGCTTGAAACGCGTAGTTGTCACCGGTAATGCTACTTGAATATGATGGAACGATATCAGTTTGATTCAGGGAAAATTGACAACACTAAATAAGATCATATCTTCAATACACAAATCTCCGGCCAATCGCAACCCCCCCCCCCCAAAAAAAAAAAAAACAAACAAAAAAACAAACAAAACAAACAACAAAAAAAACCCCAAAACCCAAAAAAACAAAACAAAAAAAATACAAAAAAAATACAATAAAATCATCAGCAAATTAAATCATCAACATATCATCCACCCCGACATGGGTTTCGGACACACTTTTCCATATTACATGAACCAATAAAGTTTCAACTGTATTTGTATTCCTTGTTGAGGTTGGATAATCTTATCAGTATCGATTAGTGAATTCATTTCTAATTGATGCGAGAACTATTTACAATCCATTACGATCTTTCTGCATTTAATAAATAACTTTCCGCATACCTCATGCTCTTATTTGTCAATGTGTTGCTTATAGGATCAAAGATATTTTCAAGACCTCAGACTTAGAGTTCAAAACGAAAGGGTAAGTGACCATTATTTGTTTTTATAACTATTTCGTTCTCATACACATTAGGACTGTTTTCATTATAGTATCTAGCACACTGTTACTGGTAAAAAAACTAATTTACATGATTTGAACCTGGCACAATTAAATATCAATACTGGAATCGTCTAAATAGACAAATAGCTGCAAGTTTCCCTCCACATCCAGTGGATGTTCACACCCAAATATTCTTTAAATTATATAAAATGCTCAAATTAGTCGATAACGTAAGGAAATTCACGGATAAATAAGCAATGCTGTTTTGCAAATTAAATTAGTCTCACGCTTTTATGTCGACTTTAAATATATGTTTTATAAACTTTATGATATATGTTTGTTTTGATCTCGGTAAAAGCATCAGCTCTCTGACCCCAGTTGGGCTCTGACTGCTACGGCATACTGGGATTACTACCCAGGTTGAAATAAAAAGAAGCTCTTGACAATCGATATTTAATCAGCACATTTTGTAGCACATGTGGAATCTTTTGTGAGATTTGAACGAAGACAATTATTTTATTTTTGACACGAATCGGACATGTGTGATTTCAGTTGCAGTGTGTTCAATTTTGAACTCTACCCAATGGTTGAAACAAGCAAACTCCCAGACAACGATGCAGATCTAGATAAATTCATTGATTCCTTCACTGACGAAGAAAGGAAACAGACAGACAAGTATATAAGACTTACCGATGATATTATCTCTCGGATTCGCTACATCAATGACAAAAATGGATACAGCCATGGCCGCCCTATCGCAAGCGCAATAAAAACGCTAGATCGTATCGACTCAAGGGACTTCTACTGGATGTATCGTGAAATCCATCTTAAGGTAAATGCACAATTAAACACTAAATAGATTTCTCCGTAATATTGTCTGATTAGTACAAATATCTCTCCTGATGTAAGATAGAATTATTCAGAACTGAAACTCGCCAAATTATGATTTTAAAATTGTGATATGAAACTCCTAGTTGAAATATTGATGCTAAACTTGTGCTTATTTCAGTTGCCTCAAGACGTGGGTGTAATCGCGTGATTAGGCAGGAGGGCATTGTTTGGATTTAGGCTGCTGGTATTGTGAGGTCTTGTGTGGAGCTTCATCAACTTTTGTCCTCCGCCACCGCAATGTCGAGAGGACATAACAAATGTTTCCGTCCGTCCGTCATTTCGTCCGTTTATGAACGCTTTAGCATACACATTTATCAGAGTTGAACTAAATTTGCTGTAAAGCTTTATCTTATTAACAGTTCAGACGAATTTTTTGACGAGTACATTGTGCATATTTCTTAGAATTATGGCCTTTGATAGTCTTATCATAATCATTGCCAATCCACAACTTTGTAAACACTCCAGCTTAGAAATGTATTAACATATTTTAGCCAAAATTTCTTGTAACGTGTTATCCCTACAAAAGCTCTGTGGATTTTAATATTGAGCAAATTCTATACATATTTCTTAGATTTATGGTCCTTGATCCTCTTAGCATAGGTATTGCTATTACAAAGAGTTGAGAAGACTCTAGTTTCAATATTTATTATAAGATTTAAACCAAATTTGATGTAAGGCTTCATCACAATAAGTCCTCGGAAGAGTTCGATGATGAGCACGTTCTGATTATATTTGGTAGTTATGGCCCGTGATTGTTTTATCATAGACATTACTAATGCACAACCTAGTACACACTCTTGCTTCCACATTTATGATTAGAATTCACGAATATGTGCTGTGAAGCTTGATCTCAACATCAGCGCGATCAAATTTTGATACTGAGCATATATTTCTTAGAATCATTGTCCTTGATCATCTTAGCATATTCATTACAAATGTACAGTCTTGTGACCATTCTAACAGTGACATGTTTTATGTGATTTAAACAAGGACTCGAGAGAGTTCGATGATGAGCAGCTCTGACTAGTATTTCTAAGATTTACTGGCCTCCATCGACCACGAAGAGGCGTTCCTGTGGTTTGTGAACACTCTAGTATTCATAATTGTTTATTTAATTTCAAATTTGCTGTGAAGCTTTTTCTTAGCAAGGGCTCACATAATTTCGACGACGAGTAGATTGTTCCTTCTTCTTACGGAGTTATGGCACTTGCTCAACTTACAATGAGCATCCCTATTGATTCTGAACAATCTAGCATTCACACTTTTTGTTTGATTCCAAAATTGTTTGCAATGTAGTATTCGCTCCAAAAGATATTAGATGAGCTTGAAGGTGAGCAGATTTTGACCCTAGTTCACAGAATTATTGCACTCGACATACATAGAACATGTATTTTACTGGGATGTGAACACAACGGCATTCATTTGAACCAAATTGTTGAAAGTAGCTTCATCTTAACAAGATCTCAGATGACTTCCAGAATGATCAGATATTGAGAGTACCTTGCAGAATTATGACCCTTAAACTAAGTATGCATCTCACTGGCGTATGAATACTGTAGTCACACATTGTTGAGAGTTTGATTACAATCATATTTGCTACTAAAATTCTCCTTAGCAAAGCTCCCGGGTGAATTTAATAAGGATAAGATTATGACAATAGTTTACAGCATTATGGCTCCTACCCAATATAATTTTAACACTCTAACATCCACATCCTTTGTTTGATATCAACCAAATTTCATGAAAAGCTTTATCTCGACAACATCTTAGATAGGTCTGATGATCATTAGATTTGGACCTCATTATACAAAGTTATGGCGCTCGATTGACACATAATATTTGATTGGCTTTTGAAAATTTGAATTAGTTATTTTTATAATAGCTAAAAGCTTTCAAGCTTCATATTTAGCAACCTGTAAGATGATCTCAATTTCAAGAAAGAATCTGACCATATTTTACTGGGTTATTGCCTATCATTGATTTAGTACTACACACAATTTCCTTTTAGTATGAGTCGGATGAAGCAATGACAATTTCATGTTTAATTAATTAAAACTCCCATTTAGTTTAACTCGTTAATTTTGTATGTACAATACATCTTTCACGCACAGTTGAACTTTAATGTAAGCTACTTGTATCTACTGAGTCAAAGTGTATGTTTATTTCAATACAAATGTCAAGAACTCACTCCCTCCTCCTCCAAATAAGAAAACAAAAAACAAAAAACAAACAAAGAAACAACAACAGCAACAAAAGAGCAAAAAAAGCAGAGGGTCGGCTCAGTAACGTCGTTTGTAACTCTCAATAATCTCTGTCTTTTCAAAGCCATGACTTTGCCATCAAATTGAGATTTTCTGATGGATTTTGACGAATTCCTGCATGTGTCTGGCAGTATGACAGTGGGTTTATAATTTGTCAGCCTGTTTCGATACTATTTTCATTTTTATACGATTTAGCTATTATACATAAAACAATAGGCTGGTCATGCGCTGGTCATTTTGCCGTACAATTGACTCCATAAAGTCCTTGACCATTTGTTAATTACCTAATGGCCTAAAGTTATCAGTATGTTATCTGAATGTGGCGATATTCTTGAGTTGCACATCTTCCTTCTACTGTACTACAAGACCAACACAAGCTTGTTTGCCATAAATTATTTTAAAAACGTTTAGTTTGATTCAGATTTCATTTTCTAAGTCCGTGAAACACAATTACATTTTCTCAAGCAAAGCACAAAACAAAAGTATTTGCAAATGTTATAAAGGATACATTTTGATTGGATTAAGTGTCACGGCACAATGAAATAAATAGTAAGTTAAACTTTATGTCAGTGTTGGTCTTTAATAAAGAAGCCAGACAGTTCACAATATACTATTGTAATATGTTAATTTTTTTCAGTGTGGAACCAAATATAAAGCTGCACAAGAAGCAAAGAATGAATGCGTGGAAAAACTAAGGCAGGTGGATGCTATGTTTTCTGAATCTGCAGCAGTTGAGGTAATTATAGTTTGAGACCAGGAGTCTCAGATCTCCTGTATCTGGCAGAATCAACCTTTGTAAAGCAATGCTATCTAACTAAACAATGTTTACACATTAACTAAACATATTATAGGATTTGCATTGACCGTCACTTAAAATTCTTAGACCAAGGTGCAAAGTCTAAACTACCGTGTGTCATCTATTTATCCCTTACATCTTCTAATACCAACAGACACTGTATGTAGATAATATAACATTCTTTGTTTCTTTGGCTCATAAAAACACGTAGATGTCCTCGTTTTCAATCCCAACATATTTCTCGAGGGAACTTACTCTGTTTATCCGTGGACAGTTTTAAAACCCTCGTGTCTTATTACTGAATGAGTAATTCTTACCCGAGTAAATATTTGAAGCATTAGAGATACATTAGATTAACTCCAGACTAGGTCGACTGATTTTCATAAAGTTTGACGGATACCTTCATATATATTTGGTACTAATAAAATCTACTTCTTTTGATAAAAGGTTTTACCCGTAATGTAAATGGTTGTTTGCAAACTTCCTACCCAGCAAGCAGCGCATAGTAAATCATCATGACCGAAGGATTGCTGGTAACATAAAAACAAAGATAGAAAAGTACTGATTTCTTTTTTAAACAAATGCCTTTAATCGCAACCTTAAATTGTCAAATTGGTATCCTTGTGCTGTATCAAATCTATGTTCGTGCCATATTTAAAAAGATATTCTGATTATTGGTTGATTAATTGTATGCATTGTGCTAATACTATAGATCAATACAGTTTATATATTGGGTTATTTCACCTTACAATAGTTCGATCATGTTAAAATTACCATTTCAGATTCAACATGTCCTGTTTTTACATCCTCGAGTATCCATTTTTGCACTTGTTGCTCACGAACCATATAAACAATACAATCCGGCTACATGTCAAGAGTAGTTTGAAGAACGGTATGTTGTACTTGTAAATATTACAAGTATCTGAGATAAAATAGCTTAACTCTAAACTATGATGTCTGATCTGTTTTACCGAGATCTACAAAAAAAATAAGACATTACAAATTTTATCGAGCACATAAGTCCCATTGGAATTAAAAGGACTTTTTTTCTCTTCAAATTGATGCCGCAATTGAAAGAACGCAGAACATAATATTATTGCAGGCGACTGTACCTCGAATTTGTTTTACAAGCGTTATATAAAAAACTACACGAAACTATCTTTCCGAAAGATCCCACAAATTAATTAATGAAACAACATACATCACTTTCTATTCATCAACGTTATAAAATTCTCTTATTATTTTGAATGGACAAATGATCAAAGATTCAGAGATTATTCAACTCGAGTGGAGAAAAACTGACCAACTTTACATAGAGAGATTTTCATATCGATTATGAATGTATTGAATCTTATTAATCGAAACTTGTGATTTTGAAAAATTATTCATCTCGTTGATAAATTTGTTTAAAAAAGTTAATTCTTGTAGCAATAACACGCTTTTTGAAACATTATACTTCTTTCAACATCGTGTTTGCCAATTCAAGTTGATACTATTTAAACCAATGATAAAATATGGTTGTATGATGTAAAAATAAGGATTCGTGATAGACTTATGAAGAAAGTACTACAAAACACAACCCTATACACCTAACAGGTACAATAAACAAAAAGGTAATAAATAATAATAATATTAATAATTTAAAAGCCTTGGCTCAGGTTAAATGTAATTGAAAATTGATCTCCGCATTAATGAAAAAAATCATTCAATCCTATTTCATAATGAACAAAGCAAATATCTACCTTTTCTCTACTGTTAGACTCTGATTTTGAAAATCGACTACATCGTTAAAGGAAAAGCAAATTTATTTAATGACTATTGATGGTATGTATCTAATGTGAATGATAGCAATCACGATTTTTCTATCTTATATAGTTTAACAGAATTAAAATGAAAAAATAAACGCATACCAGAAAATAAAGTAAAACTATAATTTTCCGAAAAAAAAATAAAACATCAGGTGCAAACGATGTTAGTAACATATTGTTGAAAAATATGAAATATTCCGTTGCAAACCCTTGGGCCATTTATTAAATGTGCCCTTAGGCACTATGAAAGATTCGAACTGTCCTGGCAAATGTCATGCCTTTAATTAACAAATGGAATAGAACGTCCACATCTTATTACATACAAATCGATATCTCCTCTGAGCAATGTCTGCAAAATATTTATAAAGATATTTTTTAAATATCTTCTTAACTAGTTTCATTTACTGAACAAGAATCAATCAAGTTTTGAACCTAGATACTCTACAGTTTATCAACTTGTAGATAGTTACCATTATGTATTCAATGTTTTGGATAACTGTATTGCTTTGGCGACAATTTTAAAGACGTTGACAAAATATGGCACAAAGACTCGTAAAATTGAGAACATAAGGTATACGTGGCGGAATCTTGGCATTGTTAAGAGACTACATACTAACATAAATACAACGGTGTATGTTAGAAATGTATTTTCTCACGAAGGTTTTTTTACGCTTGTGTTCCCCAAGGTTACGTACTAGATCCCTAGTTACCAGTTCTATGCATGGATGATGTTGCATATAATTTCAAATCAGTCACTCGTTTATTTGGTGATTATTCTACCTTCAGTATGGTTATTGCGATCCTTCAAACAACTCTCAACGATGACCTACAGAAAATATTTGTGTGGGCACGTAAGGATTTTACATGTGCATGAGCACATCAGAAATTTACATGTGCAGACAGTGGACTTGGTTATTTTTAGTCTTAACATATTAATTTCAAAACTTTAATCGACACAAATTACATATGTGACCTTAGGATCTGGAAGCACTTATTACACTTATAAAATTCCATTTATTAAGTAAAGCTAATATAATACTTGTAAGCATAACACGCAAGAATAGCCATATGTGTGTAAAACTCTGTTTCAGTAGGTGAAACGAAGAAAGAACGTATTTAGATAGTTAATTGTCATGAAGTACATGAAGTAGACAATATTGTCTGAAATAGAAACAAAAACATTTGGAGTTATATAAATATATATATATATATATATATATATATATATATATATATATATATATATATAGTATACATGTACAATACATACGTATGAATCGGTAGTGAAATCATAATTTTAAGGACGTGACATACACGATACTAAGAACAGAATATGCTCCAACAAATTTTGTATTGGCAATAAATGTTTAACAGAGTATGTTTTGATTACATGTTTATCAATTATATTGTCAAAAATATTAATATTATAATACAAGGAGTAAACATCAGATGTTTTTGGAGTAGTCGAAATATCAATTGTCCATTTTAAGTTTTACCCTCTTGTCATAAAACTAAATGATGAGCATATCAAATATGGGCTTCGTGTATATTGTCATTGATAAAATAGAAGTATGTGGTTAGAAGCAAGCTAATATGAAAATATCTAAATTGTTGCTGTCGTAATAAGTGTATCTAATCATTTTGCTTTGCTAGTAATTTGGGGATTGTCATAAAGAAGAGTATTTGGTTCTAAAATGCACTGTAAAGTTTGTTGTCTGGTGTCAGCGTAGCTTAAACAGTATAATAGACAATCTTCTGTACCTTCTATTTCTCTACAAGAACATAATAAAGAAAATGAACAATATTTCTATTAAGCAGATGTTATTTTAATTTGCTGCTGCTGAGCCTCAGGCGTGAATGTAAGATCTGCCCCTTCCTATTACCTGTATCAAACTATTTTGGAACTAGTGCCAGATTCAAATTTAAGAATCTCTTTAAAGTTGATAATAGAAGGATTATATCTGACGTCAACAGTTAATTAATTCCAGTTTCTAACAGTTGCAGGGAGAAACAATGAACTGCACAGTTATGTTCTACAAAGTATAATTTGTATATTAGCATTATTACAGAGTTCGCGAAGCTACATATAGATGATGAGGCCACCTTTCGTGATAAAATTTACATAAGCAAGAGTGTTACGGAATTATGTATCATTTCTTTTAAATAATAGTATAGTTTTATTAGTTTATGACCTCTGTATAATAGTCTAATAGGTGTCGTTTTGCAGAGTGCACATTTACGGTAATTTCAATGTGACCCAGTACATGGGTCCTGGGAAAATTAGTATTGTCGGTTGAAGCATGAGTCATATCACGTGACTAGCGCGTGCTAAAATGTATTATCATTTTGACCTGGATTCCATGTTCAATAAGAAGTCAACACTTTCTTGACTTGTAATAACATCAGTGCACAGGTACTTTAGCGGTGTCACGTATAATCTAGTTTCTGATTGGTTCGGAGAAGGTTGTTTTCTAGAAGGATTGAATTGTTTTTAAGTCGCAATATAGTTTGAATTGGCTTTCCTTATTCTGTTCTACGCAGATCAGAATCTATAAAATGAAATTTAATTGCTGTGTTTGGCATTTTTCATAGTTCATACAGCCTGAAAGGTCATAAACGAGATTGGTTTATTTTGTATGTGATATTCGGCTTCAGAGATATTATTATACAGTACATTTTGGATTTAGTACTGCTACTTAAACTTTAAGAATTGTTCAGCACCGTTGGAATTATCGGAAACATTTCTAGAACTTGTGTGATATTCCATATTAGCAAGGATTACTTGGAATACATAATATTTGGATATAACTGATTCTTGTTAGTACATCAGCACAGTGGTGTTTTAATTCGGAATATTCTTCATTCGGAATATTTTGGATTAACTTCCGGATCAGTGAACAATAGAACAATTTTGGACTTTTAAGGATATTCTATACTGTAAGTTATTTTTAATTCTTTTACTTTGATTGTTTGTTGAAATATTTTAATATTTTAGGAAATTAAATATTTGTGTTTTAAATCTTGAAAGCTTGTTTGAGTCTTTTATTTTGTTACATTACCCCTAGTCGTAACAAGAGTCAGTTTTTTCTGTCTATATTCCAGTTTATCCCACCCTAGTTCATATAATATAGAGTTAGTATCTCTAAGCCTAGTTGTTATAAATAGATATATTTACTTTATCAATTTCCTTTGATTTATATTGTGTACAGATATCCTATATTATGACAGCGTATTCGAGAAAATAACGAACATATGCAAAGTACAGAGTCTGCAATGTTGATCGAATTAATGTAAATTTTAGCAGTATATTAAAATAAGGTGAAGCTTGAGTATGATATTAGATCAATGACTGTGCCAGATATCATCGGGAGAAAATGTGAGATCTAAGTGGCAGTGAAAAGTAAACTTAATTTATTAAGCTATCATTAAGATATAACGCAGCATGACATTCTTTATTTTGCTTTCTGGAGACAAGTGTCGATCCTGGCTTGTCGCGATTAAACTTGACTAGCCAGTTTGTAGACCAAGGATATATTGTGTTAACATCTTAATTAAAAAATTCAGCAGCTATGGCAGGATTTTCTACTATTATATACAAACTCGTATCATCTGGAAATAATCGTATATTTCATTCGATTTTGTCTACAATGGCAATAATGAAGATCAAAATAACAAAAGGCCCTCGAATTATCCATTATCCCTTCTGGTACTCCTGCACTAATGCTTCTCCAATCAGACTGTCCGCCAGGAATAACTTGTAGTTTCCTATTATAGAGGTGACTGTGAAATCATGTGACACGTTTTCAAGAAATCCCCGCCCTAAGTAGTTTAGGAAGAAGTTCAAAGTGCCTGTCCCTATCGAAAGCCTTGCTGATATCACAGAAAAAGACCCTGACCTCATTACCTTCATCTCAGTCTTTACAGAAACAAATTTTACGCGTGAAGCAGCTGATTAACAGTATAGTCACCCGATAAAAAACCCGACTGAAAAGTGGACTTTACAGTCCACCACTATAAAGGATTTTGACATCGATCGTTGTTTTATATATTTGTACCTAGGGATATGTTTGACCCCCAAA
Source organism: Margaritifera margaritifera (assembly GCA_029931535.1). Taxonomy (NCBI): domain Eukaryota; kingdom Metazoa; phylum Mollusca; class Bivalvia; order Unionida; family Margaritiferidae; genus Margaritifera; species Margaritifera margaritifera. The sequence goes on from JAQPZY010001480.1 coordinate 2,021,284, forward strand.
AGAAGTAATTGACGAAGTTCGTCGAGAAGAATCAGAGACATAGGAGGGTCCTTATGGATACCGGTAATATTAAACAACAAAAAGACCAAATTCAAAATCATGAAAAATGACAAAAACAATAAGTTGTTTTGACAACACACACACACACACACACACACACACACACACACACACACACACATATATATATATACACACACAGATGAAAATCAAAAGAAGTGCAAGTCGATTCCCTTCGATCGCTACCGAAGACTCATAAAACTGCTTAATTATTTCCCTTTTGCCCATATGATTTATTCCCTTTTCGTTCATTAAATTACAGAGTGCATACTGTATTAGCCTGACTTTTATTTTTTTTTAAATATGCAATGTACGGGAATTTAATGATATAATGCAATAGATAGTGTAGTTTCAATGTTGAATTCACTTTTATAACCCTTTGGAATCTTTGTAGGTTGCATTCGCATACCACAGCATAGTATACAAACATGTAATAGCAGTACTGAACAAAAATGAAAGGTATAGGTGAAAAAGTAGTTCTTTGGAGCATGTTTTTTTTTTTTTCTTTTTTTTTTTTTTTTTGTTCTACCTGGAGCATCATTAATTTTCAGCATCCTCATCTTCAACAACTGGCATGTAACCATAATGTATTAGGTGGTCCATGTTCTTTATAAGTTTTTTTCCCTTTTGCATTGTTCATGATAAATAGTTTTCCATTCTACCACCTAGCTACGTGCAGTTTACCGGATTTGATGAGCTGTCTTGCTTCAACATAATTTTACTGTTTGTATCCGTTAGATCCTTATTGATGTAGGCTCTTTCTATGTTTTACTTTCTTTTAACGATTTGCGAGGTCTAAACTCTCTGCTTCTTGCATTGTGCGTTGCATATGTTACTATTATTTACCGGCTCTTGTATTGTCCAGGCTGTCTGAGACAATGCTATCCGTCAATGTCCATATCAGTAATGTCAGCACTGAACTCCTTTCCAATATACATTTCCTCCCCAGGTAACTGCGGTATACCACTTGTTCTAAGAGAATTGCGATGTCAATATTGTGCTAGATCATTTAGTTCGCCTTTCGATTTTTTTGTTAGTTTTAAGAAGATTGTTTTCTTTCCTAAGTTGTTCTACTTCGGCCCTCAGCTCTGCTGTAGCAACCTTGACCTGATAGTCTACGATATCTTGCATTATTTCTTGGACTCGCAATGCGATGTTTCCAATATCGTTATCCGAAATACTCAAAGTGAATGTCTGTGGGAGAACCTGAACATTGCCTGAATTTTGACATGGACCAACTTTGAAATTTTATCTGTAGGGATGTTTTCGACCCACAAAAGAAGTCGAGACGAATTTCGAGAGGAATCAGCGAAAAATGGGGCAGCATATGGGCACCGTGTATGAAAAGCAAATACAATGTGGGTCGATTCTAACAACATTTTGACCAACTGAACTCCTACTTAGTGGATTTTGATTTCGGCGCCTCATTGACAGTTAGGGATCTGCTCCAACCATAGGAAAAGATTAAATGAAATTCGTCTAGCTGATTTTGAGAAATAGGGAGCTAAATATAAGCTAGGTATAAGAAACCCGATAAGAAGATTACCTTTTACGTCCATATATTGACTTTACAGTCCACCACTATAAAGGATTTGACATCGATCGTTATTTTATATATTGTACCTAGGGATATGTTTGACCCCCAAAAGAAGTAATTGACGAAGTTCGTCGAGAAGAATCAGAGAAATAGGAGGGTCGTTATTGATACCGGTAATATTAAACCGCTACAGCGTCGACCGATTATATCCAAATTTTGTAATGCGTGAACCCCTACTTAGAGAATGTTGATTTCCACCCCTGTTTGAAACTTCCTAGTTAAGGATCTGTTCCAACAGTAGGAACAGTTTGGAAAAAAAATTCGTCCAGCCGATTTTGAGAACTAGGCGGATAAATATATGGTATACGTATAACACAGGCCTAAGGTGATTCAATCTTACATATACATATGGACCCTAACATTCCCTCCATAAAGAAGCTTAACATGGACCATTCTTTGCGATTTTATCTCTTGGGATATTTTCGACCCACGAATGAAGTCGTGACGGATCTCGTCTAGAAGAGTAGGTAAAATAAGAGGCAACGTACGGGTACCGGGTATGAAAAGCAGGTACAATGTGGATCGATTCTATCAACATTTTGCACCAACTGAACCCCCACTTAGAGTTTTATTTTATGTCAACGCCTCGTTTTGAATCAGGAAGAAGTTACTGATTATATTATTCCTTATTGAATCGGGAATAGGGAATAGGGAATAGGGAATAGGGAATAGGGAATCGGGAATAGGGAATAAGGAATAGGGAATAGGGAATAGGGAATAGGGAATAGGGAATAAGGAATAGGGAATAGGGAATAAGGAATAGGGAATAGGGAATAGGGAATAGGGAATAGGGAATCGGGAATAGGGAATAGGGAATAGGGAATAGGGAATCGGGAATAAGGAATAGGGAATAGGGAATAAGGAATAGGGAATAGGGAATAGGGAATAGGGAATAGGGAATCGGGAATAGGGAATAGGGAATAGGGAATAGGGAATAGGGAATCGGGAATAAGGAATAGGGAATAGGGAATAAGGAATAGGGAATAGGGAATAGGGAATAGGGAATAAGGAATAAGGAATAGGGAATAAGGAATAGGAATAGGGAATAAGGAATAGGGAATAGGGAATAAGGAATAGGGAATAGGGAATAAGGAATAGGGAATAGGGAATAGGGAATAGGGAATAAGGAATAGGGAATAAGGAATAGGGAATAGGGAATAGGGAATAGGGAATAGGGAATAGGGAATAGGGAATAAGGAATAGGGAATAGGGAATAGGGAATAGGGAATAAGGAATAGGGAATAGGGAATAAGGAATAGGGAATAGGGAATAGGGAATAGGGAATAAGGAATAGGGAATAAGGAATAGGGAATAGGGAATAGGGAATAGGGAATAGGGAATAAGGAATAGGGAATAGGGAATAAGGAATAGGGAATAGGGAATAGGGAATAGGGAATAGGGAATAAGGAATAGGGAATAAGGAACCAGCTTGATTTCACTCAGCTACTGCACGAATACACTGTTTAGTATAGTCAAGCAGAAAGTCTCAGCACAATCAATACGTCTAAATACAATCAACATGATCCAAGGGAACGTGTGTATATGCTATGCAAGGAATGATTGTCGATCACTTCTCACTCAAACAAACTGTACATAAACATTGTCATGTGCCGTTTCTGGGGCGAAGAAATATTACTTATACACCTCATATATACCATATATGAAGAATGTAGTAGTTTCTGTAAAATAACCTACCTCATGTTTCCATATGGTAGAACTTCTGTACATGAATATATCAACAGGTGGTGCAAAACCACCAAAATATAACGTGGAACCACATATTTTACATTTATTTTGTTAGTACAAATAACAGCCAATCTCTCCCACACACGCATGCGCCTTGAGTACGACTATTTTAGCCCACGTATACATGTCATATATTCGACCTTGCACCGCTTATTTCTAACAATAATGAACATCGATACCACTCTACCACATATTTATAAAATGTATAAAGAGTTGAGTTAGATTTCTCCAAATATCACCTCTGACTTAATTTAATTAATACAGAATTATATACACAGTGAAGCTGATTAGTGAATCAAAGAAGTGTAAAGTAGAAGAAAATTATGAAACGTTCTCGGTACTCAAGCACTTTTTCTGAAAAGTGTACATCATGACATTATTCGTGAGAAGTTTATATATTTGTTTTTCAAACAATTTCCATTCATCATGCAGTTATCTGTAACCGTGCATAAGTTAAGAGCCATTTGTCTATTAATGAGAAATAATGACTCGTATATGATTGCATGACCAAAATCACAGGAAGCGAGGAGTCGAACACTTTCAAACAACTTCGATTCAACGGTTACAACTTTTAGCTCTTGAGGTGTACGACTGGTACCAGTTTTCAGTTACAACTTTTTGCTCTTGAGGCGTACGACTGGCACCAGTTTTCAGATTCCTTCAGGACTTCTGTTCCAAAATTGTTTCAAGATTTAAAGAATATCAAAACTTCATACGAACGACTGGAAATGGGTTGCATTGATGTAACTTGAATTACCATTTATATTTTTGTTATACTTGTAACGACACATTTTCGGTCTAGCCTGATCATATCCATAGGCGTTGGCTGGAATTTTTGCTGGGGGGGGGGGGACATACCATAATCCGGGGGCAAAGGAATATATTTATATAATGCACAATGGACGCGCATGATCATATATACAACAGGAAGAAAAGAAAAAAACATTCGTACCGTAAAAAGTGCTAGACTAACACGGCTGAGCTTGGAAAAGATATCCAAGTATTTTCACGGTATGCCCCATGACCGAAAAATGAGACAATAATTATTTTTGATGGATTCGTGAGACAGTTTTGTTTTAGGCTCGAGGTTGAAAATGTATGAAAACTTGAAAATCTTAAAATGGGTAGAAAGCTTTGTAAGAGCAAGCTTGACAATGCGGAAAGCTAATTCGACAGGGCAGTCAGGCATCAGACACCTAAGAGGGTTATAGATGGATGTAACATTATTGACTTCAAACGTTTCCCGTAATAACCAAGATCCATTAATAATTAATGTTAGAAACCTTACTGCAGACTGATTTATCTACAACTGACTATTAGCTTTAAAATTACCCAATCTTTGGACGCTATACTGCTCATGGTTTCTAACTGCATTTAGACTAATACCCGACACTGCATCAAACCTGCATTCATGCAACCGACCCCAAAATGACATCAAAGACTTCTTTTCATTCTTTCGTCAACAATTTTGAGCATTCTTTCCTCCCACGCTAACACGAACTGTACTAATTCTTAAATAGTAGCACCATAACAAAAATATAAAAATAAAACCCTTCAGTTATACAACAGCTAAAACTTCTTTGGCAAAATTGTATGCATTTAGTTCTATTGACAAACTTTAAAATTCTAAGGATTCTAATTGGTAAGGAGCTACCGTTAAAACCGTCTATATATTATCCGTACCCACCCATTTGGAATCTATTATTGGAAGATCCGAAGTGCAATGTCTCCTCCCAATTGGTAAAAGAAGTGCAGACTGCGATCCTTCCTTCCTTCATTCATTCATTCGCTCTCTTTAGTCGCCACTTTATATCTCTCTACATCAGGACTGTGCTGGCAGATTCATCATGAAGGTCGATTGATAAATGTAAAATGTTTTGGGCTATGAGTAAGAGTTGCACTATCAGAAAAGCTACTGCGGTCAAGGAAAGTACACTTCACGCCCTTCAGATTACGTATATAGTATACCTAGAATAGTATACTTCGGTAAACAATTTCTTGCTAAAGTCTATATAATATTCTAATAATAGAATTCAATTAAATAATTCTGTTATGCAATTGTCCCTCCGATACAAATTTTAAATTTATCAGACGAATAATTCGTAAACATTAATCTGAAAATATTCGAGCCTGCAGAAATAGTAGTCGTTCCATCCCACTACTCCCCTTTCACCATGCGATAGATAATGTGACCACCCACAAACCAAATAATGTGTTGGCTCTTGCGAACGTTGTCGCTGGGAAAAAGATCATCAATAGTATGTGGCACAACCATGCAATATTGGTTTGCGTTAATGCCCAAGTCCCTGTTTTGTTTTTCTTTGGGGGGGGGGGGGGCTCATGGAGACACCGTCTTAACTCCTGTCTGGTCGCTTCTGTTAACTCTGTTAACATTTAGAGTTGAATTCCCTATACCTTTTGCGAAAAGTATCAAATTTAGTGGCTTACTATGTCTTTGCACTTTCCAAGTCTTCAATAAATCTCTATTCGTTACGGTTCCAAGCCGTGAGGGTGGGGTGTGGTGGAGAGTGGATGAGGGGGGGGGAGGGGCAGGTGACTTTAAAAAGAAGTCGGTGTGTGGCAATAGTGCCCACTGAAACAGGTGTAATAACTTTGCCAGATACAGTATCCCAGAGTATATGGCAAAAAGTACTGTCCTATAATAAACTCCCTGTAGTTGTCCAATCGCAATTTAAAGATTTATCATGTGGTGTACAAGGATAAATAGCTAATGCCCAATCTCTCATTTTCTTCATTAACGTTGCTAATAATGGTTTTATCCGCTGCCGCTGATCTCTCATTTTCTCAATTTGCCCCGTTTCTAAAATCACGCACAGACGATTCCGTAGTCGGGATAAGAAATTTGAGAACTACCATAACATCTGGCATTGTGAGGATTCTCATATCTGGCAGGGCAAGGAGTGTTCCGACATCATTTATTTATATTGTCTCTTGCAGTTGATTTCTTTCAACTATGGCATGAGAGAAGAAAATCCGATAGACAAGATGATTTTCTACAACAAACGAGACCCTGTTTCTGGAGATTTTAAAGGCAACACAACAACGAAACGAAAGGTATGTCTATTCTAGATCGTCAAAATCCAGTGAACCAAGTTATTTATCACATTGCAAAGCAACATGTTTGTTGCTTTATTAACATCGCATGCTAAATAAAATTAGATTTTTACGACGAAATCTTTTGCAGCAGCAGAGCCCAGACAATAGCATTTAATTTCTGTCTAATACCATTTCATTTTAGTTTTACTGGTTAATCTGGGAAATATTTATTACCCCCAACTTACTATGGAGTCAAGGTTATACTTTATTCAAAGACTTGAAACATTAGTTGTTTTTATGATTTTTAATAAGAACTTTGGAAGGAATTTTATATCTTTTTTTTCGAAGAACAATTGTTACTTTTTTTATTCACATTCATTTTAGGCTAGCAGAAAATCCGTTTGAAGCAACCTTCTCTATATTTATTGTTACGACTCTAGGGGTAATGTAACAGAATAAAAGACACAAACAAGCTTTCAAGATTAAAATGCAAATCTTTAATTTCCTAAAATATTAAAAGAATTAAAATAGGTCAACAAACAATCAAAGTGAAAGAATTAAAATAACTTACAGTATAGAATATCCTAAAAAGTCCTAAATTGTTTTAAAGTTCACTTCCTGATGTTAATCCAAATAATCCTTGCAAGTCTGGAATCTCACAAGTTTTAGAATAATGTCCGATAATTCAACGGAGCTGTATAGTAATTCAGATGAATTACTAATTAAATAAATATATTCCACACTGAACTGAAATAAATCTCAATACGGTCTCTCTTCTTTCAAGCAACTGTAAATAATGATTTATCACTGGATGAGTTGCTATATATACGCAGATTTTATAAGGGAATATCCTTTCTCCGTCTTTAATAATATGGTATTTCAAAATACCACAACCCTCTAAGAACCAATCAGGAACTAGGTTACACGTCATTTACCCAAAGGTCTAGCGTACTAAAAATCTTAAAGAGTAAACATAATGTTATTGTAGTATGGAATGTGACCTTTTAATGTTGATTTCTAAAAGTACAAAGCTAGGTCGACTTCATTTTCCCGCGCAACTGATCATGTGACCACTTATCGATCGAAAGGATGTCGTATATATACTCATATGACAACCCCAGTTCAGACTAAAAAAAAACAGAGATCATAAATTAGTAAATTAAATTATTATAAAAAAAATACAGGCATGATTCCGTAACACCCTCAACCATCAACAAAAAAAATAAGGATTTATGCAATATAAGCTTATTTTTAATATGTATGTATATAAGTAATTAAATCAAAAAGAAAATTAATACATGATACAGTCATGTATACAAAACAGTGTAACGGTGGTATTATACACATGAAAATACATCATCGATTAAATTTTACTAAGAAATAGCCGTAACCTTAGCTTCTATTGATTTTATTTGTCCATGTCTCACAATCATGCCCTGAAAAGGTAACACAGGCACGATAAAAGTCACTTTTATATTGATGATCAGGTTCGCTTCGCTGAATCTCTTGAAGAATGGTTCTATTAGATCTTGCCACATGTCGTTGCAGATGATGACATCATCGATGTATGCATCGCAATTTCTATTCGGATGTTATTATATCCATCAGACGTTGGAAACTTGGGGAACCTTCATCCCAAATGGTACGACTTTGTATTGGTAAAGTTCTGGAGTCGTGAATGCAAATTTTTCTTTCTCTCCGTAAGTGAAATTTGGTAGAATCTTCTCAATAGGTCAATATCTTGCGATGTATTAGTCATTTCCAATCCCATCTAGAAACTGGAAATGAATATGTCCCGGTGACTCTATTTACTTTCTATTCTCTATACAGGTACGAAAAGTGTTATTTTGTTTCTGCACTGAAACATGGTAAACTCCAGTCACTTTTATTTGATTCAAAATCATTTTCCAATAAATTCCGAGTCTTGTTTGAGAGGTGACATCTGGAAAATTTTATTGGTTCGTGTAGAATGTATGTAAATAAATATCCATTTTCTTCTATCAGCTATTTCAGTTCGTAAATCTCAGGCGGCAGTATGTACGAAGAGTAGTGACTTCAAATCATCCTATCGGATTTCTCATATTCATTCAAATCTTCAATGTGTGAGACAAGTACTACTAAAGTAATCGATAATTTATGTGGCTATTTCTATCTACATATTGTTCTAACATTCTAACATAACAACGTTGTTTCTGCTTTCTCCTCCCAGAAGTATTAATAATAATTTAAATTCCCTAACCTTTTGTCAGTAGTATAAGGACCAAAATACTTAACCTAAAGAGGATTTTTGGGGTATAGGTAGCAAAACTAATACTCTATTATCTGACTAAAAAAAACTCCTACACTGACCCCTCGCAGCAAACAACAATAATTGAAAACCTTCAACCTACTCCCTTCCTGTTCCACAATAATTCCCAATTATATACCATCTCATAACAATATGTTACAATAATTCGTTCTAAAGTCTGATATAGTATCAGCTTCAGAAGACCAAACAGTGTGAAGAACCCGACCAAAACTCTCACTATGGTCTCAGTTTTAATATTCCACAAAGGAATAGCTTTTATAAAACTTGTAGACGCACACTTCGCCGACAAGTATTGGTTGCCTAACATCGTCTCATTTATTCCTAAACGAGCAGACAACGACGTTTCATGGACTACACTAAGTAATTCCTGACGATAGTATTTAGGAACTACTACTTTACCAACTGACCACTCATCACCAGCAATTACTCTAAGCAATCTCTGTTTCCGTTCAAGGACTTCACTCGTCAAGAAGTAACAAGTACCTTCTTGCGTGGCTTCAGTTTCAGTCATAGCCCCCTGAAACAAACAGGAGATATCCGAATCTCCCTGTTGTAAGACATCTAGTGCTTGTCTTCTTACACCCTGACTATTTTTATGAGACATAGTAGTTGAAAGAGTATCACTATCAATACAAGATTGAGGAGCAGAAGTGACTTCATGAAAAGCCTGTCCCACAACGGTGTCCGCTAAAGGAAATACATCCTGTTAAACAACAATATTATCAAGAGCATACTTTGCCATAGCTCTAGTAACTTCACAAGCTGGATTTAAACCAGGGATTTCTTCTTCAATATGATCAACTCTTTGATCCATACTAAGCTTGTTAGTTACAAGTGGATTAACCACGACCTTATCTTTCGCTAGGTCATTACCTAGTAATAAATGAATGCCCTTAATAGGCAAAGAAGCCACTGCTCCTATGGTCACAGGTCCCGAAACTAAGTCTGATGACAAATTAACACAATGAAGAGGGACATTAACATATCCATAATCTACCCCCTGTATTAATACACTTTCACTAGTAGAAGACTTCTCAGAAAACGGCAAAGTACTATCTAACAATAGACTCTGAGAAGCTCCTGTATCTCTTAATATCTTAATAGGAGTAGCCTTATCCAAGTCACCAACAAGTGACACAGAACCCTTCGACATGAATGGTTTGTAATTCTTCATTATAAAATCAGACTGAGGTAAGCTAGCCTCCAAACAAATATCATCATCATTGATAAATGACCCTGACCTTGACTTCTTAATAACTAGAGCATTTGGAACTGCTCTATTATAATTCTGAGGCCTAAATTGCAACTTTAAGCAATCAGAAATAACGTGTCCCTTCATCTTACAATATGAACACGTGGGCAGAGATAAGGTTTTCTGATATTCCCTATCAGAATTTTGATTCTTTACAATCACATCACCCTGAGGTCTGAAATTACCTGAACGAGTTTGAAATAATTTCTTAACATAAGATTGTTGAGGAAAAGTTTTAGTTGTCAATGGAACCTTGTGTATTGAAGAATATTCATCAGCTGTGATGGCTGCCTTTTCTAAAGTCTCAACTCCTTTTTCATTAAGATACACCTTAATATTATCACTGATACAATTCTTGAAATCTTCAATCAATACCAGTTGTTCAAGATTATCATAATTGCCTTCAACCTTCTTAGATGTACACCATCTTGTAAACAAACGTTTCTTTTCCCAAGCAAATTCTACATGAGTTTGATTTGTTTCCTTTTTACATTCTCTAAAGTTTTGACGATGAGTTTCAGGTACCAACTCATAAGCTCTTAAAATGTATTCTTTGACCACTTCATAATCAGCAGATTGTTAGATGAGAGTGCAGTATAAACATCACTAGCTTTGCCAGTTAACACACTCTGCAATAATGAGGTCCACTTCTCTTTTGGCCATTCTAGATTCTCGGCAATTTTCTCAAAACTGAGAAAATATTTGTCTATCTCCTTTTCTCTAAAAGGGGGAACCTGTCACAAATGTTTGGCCAAATCAAAGTATGAACCCTGATTGTCATGAGAATGCCCTTTGCTGGTCAATTCTAATTCCCTTAGTCTAAATTCTCTATCAGAATTTTGATTCTGAAATTCTCTAACTTTGTCTCTCTCTCTTTCCTCATTTTCTCTTACTTCCTTCTCTATTCCCCGTTGTATCTCATTATCTCTTACTTTATCCTCCCTATCTCTTAATTCTTTCTGAATTTCTCCCTCTCTTAATTTATCTTCCCTTTCTCTTAATTCCTTCTGAATTTCTCTTTCATTATCTCTTAATTTATCTTCCCTTCTTTCTTGTCTTTCCCTTTCCTCCCTTTCCCTAATCTTTTCCTTTTCCTCCCTTTCCCTAATCTTTTCCTTTTCCTCCCTTTCCCTAATCTTTTCCTTTTCCTCCCTTTGTATTTCCCTTTCCTTATCTTCCCTTCTTTCCTGCATCTGCATCTGTTCCCATTGAAGTTTGATCTTTTCAATCTCTATGTCCTTAGCTATCTGTAATTTCTTTCCCAAACCAGACGGAGATTTTTTCTTAACACTTGAAACCCCCTCTTCAAAAATGCCTGATTGTACCAAATATTGAATCAAGATACTTCTAATATCCTGCTTCAACATGGAAGCCTTTGCTTCAGTAAGACTATAATGTTGTGCAATTTCAAGTAATTCGTCCTTCTTTAAGGACTCAAATTTCTCCTGGGTAGGATCAGCTAAGAAACTCTCTACTCTGGATGTTATTATGAAAGCCTGTTAGTTTCTCTTTATTTCTTAATCTGGAAATCAAAAAACCACTAAAATTTCAAACAATGAAATTCAAATCCCAAAAAGAAAACTTTCCGAAGTATCAAAATCTCTGAAATATTAAAACTTCGAAAATATTTAATTAAATCTAAATTTCAAAATATTGAAATTCGGATCCCGAAATTATTCTAATTTCTAATCCCGTAATACGAGCCCCCAATTTATCCTGTTACGACTCTAGGGGTAATGTAACAGAATAAAAGACACAAACAAGCTTTCAAGATTAAAATGCAAATCTTTAATTTCCTAAAATATTAAAAGAATTAAAATAGTTCAACAAATAATCAAAGTGAAAGAATTAAAATAACTTACAGTATAGAATATCCTCAAAAGTCCTAAATTGTTTTAAAGTTCACTTCCTGATGTTAATCCAAATAATCCTTGCAAGTCTGGAATCTCACAAGTTTTAGAATAATGTCCGATAATTCCACAGAGCTGTATAGTAATTCAGATGAATTACTAATTAAATAAATATATTCCACACTGAACTGAAATAAATCTCAATACGGTCTCTCTTCATTCAAGCAACTGTAAATAATGATTTATCACTGGATGAGTTGCTATATATACGCAGATTTTATAAGGGAATATCCTTTCTCCGTCTTTAATAATATGGTATTTCAAAATACCACAACCCTCTAAGAACCAATCAGGAACTAGGTTACACGTCATTTACCCAAAGGTCTAGCGTACTAAAAATCTTAAAGAGTAAACATAATGTTATTGTAGTATGGAATGTGACCTTTCAATGTTGATTTCTAAAAGTACAAAGCTAGGTCGACTTCATTTTCCCGCGCAACTGATCATGTGACCACTTATCGATCGAAAGGATGTCGTATATATACTCATATGACAACCCCAGTTCAGACTATAAAAAAACAGAGATATAAACAAAATAGAGGCATAATTCCGTAACATTATACAGCACTTTCAGAAGTAATACTATCTATTCGTCTAAAGCTCAGATCCCAGTGTTCAGCGCAACCTATGTTATCCGCACGCACACACACACACACACACACACAAAATTCCGTATAAGGAACAAGAATGGAAAAATATGGTACATGCATATATTCGAATTAATAACCGTACGAAATTGTTAATAAAACCTTCTAAGTGTATTGAAAAATAGTGTGACACCGTGTTCATACCATCTCCAAAAGGTAGCTAAGAAAGTATATTAGGCGCTTTCATTGATACCTTTGGATTCACCTAAATGAGTTTTTACACATTACAATGTTTTTCGAAATCTCTTTAAACTGTATGCTTGAAAACACATGGAACGTTTCACAATTGTATGTAATAGATACAAAACCACACATATGTTTTATTCCCAGTAGGCAGAATGAACTCATATGATATCATGTAGGTGTGCGTTTCGGCCTGAAAATCTAGATGTATTTCTGTGCCATATCAGGCTCACTATTTCTGTCGATACATAAGAAAACATGTATATCCCATTCGGTGATATGTACATCCTCCTGTTCTGCTTTTGTGTCAGATTGTAAATAATCATGTTGTTGTTATCATCGAAGGTAATTAAGAATCGTTAGTTTGTGTATTGGACAAGATATTTTATCCACTGAGTCACAGCAATTCAAGACATCTGTTTTACTCCCATTTCTTTTATTACCTTGTGTTTCCATCACACGCCAGAGCAAAACCATTACTTTTAGCAGCTGCGTTCGCATTATACAGTGTCTCTGAATGTAGCTAAAAGTTATAAAGTGAAGTGATAGTCACTTGTTTGATTACATAGATGGTTTCTATACTGATAATGCCAATTTCAGTAAATTTCACTCAAAATCACACTTGAAGGCAGCTAAGATGTCCCCATGAAGTGGATTTTCAGTAGCAGCAAACATAAGTACGTCATCTTCAGTTTGTTTTCACATAGTGGTCGTTATGAATGGTTCGGAGTTGTTATCTGTCGTATGTCTTAGTAATTATGATCTGTGTGTCTGTGTGTGTCTGTGTGTGTGTGTGCAAAGCAGAGTGTACTGAACAGTCACGCTAATGGACATCTGTCGCAAAAATATTATACAAGTGTAGGTACTGATCCGCTAAATCCATATCGATAATAAAGAAAATGATTTCCAATTACTGTAGTGTTTCTTTTGTAACCTTTAACAATCAAGGTTTTTCAGTGTTCATATATGAATTTGCAATAGATTATTTTCTAGAAGATACAAATAAATTGAACAAATTATTTCAGGTGTCACACCTATTGACCGACGTATTTTCAGACTACTACATTCGCATCTATGTTAAAGAACGTGATTACGCAGAGACTATCAAACCGACTGTGGAAGAATTGGCGTGAGTATTTTTTAGAATTAAAAGTTGGATTTAAATTTAGATTCCTGTTAGAACCTTCATTGTAGCAGACCATATCGAAGGAAAGGGATTGAAAAAGTATATTTTGAAAAGTTACTGACATTTAATAAGCGATAGTTCATTGTCAAGATCCTGAATGTTATAATACGAAAAAATATTAATACAACAACATTTACGTCAATTTATTAAGCAAGAGATATCAACTATTCAGAACTGATCACTGGATGATTTAAAGTACTATGTTGATGGAGTGGCAAATCCAGATCACAAACTTTAGATACTTGTCGAAATTTAAAAAAGGCACATTATCACTGGGTTGCTGCGTTGGTACACTCAGCTTGGGTTTTATGTCATGAATAAATTATCACCATACATAAAAATTAACTCTTTTTTCAGATAAATAAAGTTATCAAGAGAGTTCTTGAGTGGGTTACTAAACCAATCAGATTTGTTCGTGTATATATTTCACAACCTAGAAGAGTTAAATCGTGTCATGCAGTCCTAGTAAAAGTTTTTTTCCTCCACATAGCAAGAGTCTAATTCCTTCCATAAAGATATGAAGCATTACATATCAGCGAACATTTTTATTCTAATCTTATTTTGTATCTTCCAACAGGCATGTATTTTCCTCAAGAACGTAATAATATCACACAATATGACCGCATTTGTTTTTCATGGTAGATCTTCAAAAGATTCATATTAGACTTTCAAAATTTGATCAAAAAATTTTGTTTCTGATATCAGTTTATAGTTTGATTACTTTAGAATTCTGGTTGACCCTATAAAGATAGTTCCATTGATCAAAGTATAAGTCCTTTCCGAGATAATATGTTTATATTCTTTTCTTATGCTAATCTCAACCATACTCTTCCTCTAGCAAAGTATTTAAAGTGACACTTTAGACTTTCACTTATAAAAAAGCGGTTTGAATTCATGGGCGTGGTAAGGTGCTTTTGACCAGAAATATGACTGGCTCTAAATTACCATTTCTGTTTTCATAACTTTGGCTCAGCCAAATTTTAAACATGAAGCATTTCTTTTCATCACAAACTACCTCATTAACACACAAAAAGCAAATAATTGAAGGAGAAAAATGTTCTGGTCATAGTGCTCACTCACTCTCTCTCTCTCTCTCTCTCACACACACACACACACACACACACACACACACACACACACACATACACACACACACACACACACACACACACACACACACACCAGGATACTTGCATTCAACTTAACCCATGCAATTGGTCATGTATACAGGTATCACGTTTTGTCTTCGCAGAACATGCACATGAACAAGATGAATATCAATCAAATTAAAGAGTCTAATAAGTGATTACAATCAAGAAACAAAGGCGGTGTAGAAGCATCTATGAATACTATTATGACCGTATTGCCAAGTCAAAGGTGAATCTTAATACTTAGAAAGATTCTCCTTGTCAGTTCGTTTGGGCCTCTACCACTTTGGCATGTGGTTGCAAAGTTAAACTGGTCTTTTGTTTCAAGTAGACGACCCAGCGGAATCTGTTAGATGTCCTTCTTGGTGTTAAAGTCTGCAATCATTGCCTCATGGCATTCTTTGTGTTCTTTTAGTTTGATTGACCATTTTAAGGCATCCAATCTGCAGCATTGAAAACTTGCAATGGTTGACAAAAAGTTTCTTTTACGGTTCAGATTGACAAAGAAGACTGTATATATATATATATATATATATATATATATATATATATATATATATATATATATATATATATATATATAAGATGAGGAGTGGTACACACAAATTGACAGTTTCAGATTCTTGGACAAGGAATATATCTACCATTCAAATCATGTTTTAAGAACATCTGTGGGGTTCGGGGACATTTTAGGTTCTCTTGTTGCCATATAACACCCACACTCTTAGTCAACTCAATATTTGTACACAAACTGATCCATACTATCTGAATTGTTTAGTATATCTTCAAGATATGGGCTGCTATTAAAAGGATTATTTTGTCACTGCATTTGTGGTGTCATTATATGCATCGACCCATATACAAGTACAAATGTTCAACATAAGGAACGTATTATTCTCTTATTAAACGAGAATTGATGGAAGAGAACAAGGTTTAGTGTGCAAAGCGAACAAGTTCTCGAACGAGATATTTTGTTAAAATATTGAATGGTGAATAAACCGTCTTACGTAGAAAATAGATACTACATATACTATTTACATAACAGTAGCGAAATATTTTTTACAAATCCAATTGGTAACAGCAATTGTAAATTATCAATTTCATTATATAGAATAGATGTTGTGGTTGGCTACTAAAATATTACATTTTTTTATCATATTCTATTACATTAACAATTCCATATGGGTTATATAATCTTGAAATGTACATGAAAAGGTAAAAGACTTAATGCTTACTAGTAACGACAATAAAAAAAGCATTGATATTGAGTGTTTCAAACACAATTCAAACGCTTTAGTAACTCAAACTAATAATTATACAGCGTTTATAACAATTATAAAATAATATGATTTAAAAGTAAAATCTGATACTGTTTGTGGATTTTTCTATTTTCTATTTTATTAAATCTAATTATCAGAACTGTTTCTTGCTCATTAAATACCTCTAGAAAACATGAAAATGAAGTAACGAAATTAACATGTCAACGAATAAAAGAATCAAGAACATTTTATCTTGAAAAGAATACTATTTTATATCCTTAATGTCAAGAGTTGATGATATTAAAGAATTAAAGACATTATAATTTGACATAGGGGACAGTATTAAAATTTGTTACAATTAAATTGTAATAGTAGCAGTTATAATTGGCGGGGCACTTGTTAACGCCTTAGCATTCATAGGAAGGTTCTTTTCCGCTATTTGATACAACTATTGCAAATAAGGAAAGATTAAGGCATAATAATGCACTTAAGTAATTTGTAAAACAAAAATAACGAGTTCAATGAAAAACAGCACAAAGTCACTCGATTACCCTAATGAAAGATTAAGAGAACAAGGTTTGATTATTCAAAACTTAAATAATTTGCATGAGACCTTTTATCTTTATTCCTCCACTCATCCTAAAGCTGTTCTAGGTATTCCCAGACAACCTTAACCTAATTATTTGTACAGTCTTTTGGATAACAGATGACTACGAATTTTTATTTATTGCAATTGTAATGGGAACTAGTGTTTGTATTGGGTATATGTATCTCTGAGAGCATCTTGAGAGCGAAGATAGTGATCCAAGAGAACAAGTTCTTAAGTTCTACATTTGTGAGTAAATAAATGGCAAGATACGGCAAATATATAAATGCTCATAGTAAGAAAAAACACCGCAAGGTGTAAAACACCTTAATCCGACTAATAACTCTATTACATGCAATCCGAGTATTACTAAACCTGAAGAACATTTACAGGCGGTAATAACCAGATTCGGGCTTAATATCAATATTGTACTTGGTGGTTTACTTGTTTCGCTCCATATGAACATCAAATGAGGAGCTAATATTTCAGTTGTAAACAATACAGGCAGACTGCTTGTTATAGATATAGCAATGTATTTTGGTAGTTATGATATTTTTAAGCGATATGTGTATAGTATTTTCATCATATTTAAAGATTTGTTGTTCCCAATATCTGTGAGAACAAATATAATAGAGCAGGGTATTATGAATGAAAAACTAAGAGGGCTAATATCAGGATTGGTTTATGCACCAAATGCTGGTACTGAAGCTGTTCGGTTCATAGTAAGAATTGTAGAATACCACTTGATTGCAGATTGTTCTTCCTCAGGACTTAAGATTCAGGATTACTTTGGAGAAAGTATCTGAAGTGATAGCCGGTGCTAATCAGAATTATAAACTGGATAAAATTTGTCTTCAGCACGATACAATTACTTCGGATTTAATTATAAACTCTATTAAAGAAAAAGTAGACTTCCTTTCTTGTATGACTAAACAATAAGAGAGGGAATTATTGATATAGCTGCTAATACTATCATAAAAAATGTCCTACTTAGATCAAGAGAATAAATTGAAAAGGAGTTATCATACTTTGTAGAAAAAAGATAAAAAAAAAAAGAGGGGCTGATGATGAACAGTATTTCAATTCAAAACAAAATACATTCATGTTTGCTCTTGAAGGATTACCAAACATGTTTTATTCACGGGGTTACCAAATGAAGCAACAGCAGAGAGAAAAAAAGAAAAAATAGATTATATGGAACAGGAAAACAAATTATCAACTGTTCAAAAAGGAACAGAAAATAAATATAAAAACACCTAAACTATATATATATTTGTTTTCTGATGCACAAGTACATATTCAGAAAAATCAAATAAAGACACAATATTTTAGTGATCAAGTGAGTATGTGAACAAGTTCTTGAGAAACAAGTTCTTGAACATACTGTTCTTTTTTAAAATTTTGCAATATTTGTAAATATATCAAATATAAAGTTAGCAAGTGAATAAATGGGCTTCGGGTAGTACGATATTAACAAACTTGTGCAACATGTAATACAAATGGATTATTTAATGGTGAATGAATAGATACGTAGATATGAAAAAAAGAAATAAAAAAACAAGAAACTAGTGTAACTTGTAAATTAACATATTTAAAATCAAACGTATTAAGGGGGAAAATACTTGATTAAATCCCATATAACTTAGTTGTAGATTTGTTCAAACTATTAGCTAACTTTATACAGATAAGATATAGTAGTTCGAGCAAGTCTAAATCTGGAAACTATTTATTCTTTCTAAACAAAATATTCTCACTCTATGATCCAGGAAGCAGATAGCAAGGTGAGCAAGTTTAACTTAAAGTAAAAATAATAGACCATCAAAAGCTAAATCCCTACCAATGTATCTGCCAAAATCTTCTTCATTTTCTAAAAAAGTGAGCACTAATACTAATTTTCATTTATCAAACAGAGATTCTTAGGACGCTTTTGATAAAAAGACAAAGCTTTTAAATAGTATATGAGTAAGCGAAGAAACGCCCACTAATTCTTACCAAATATATAATGTACTTAAAAGATCAATTCAATATGATAATATTCGGCGTAGTCATTTTTGGATAAACAACGATTAAATAGAAACTGAATATAAAGGATTTTTTAAACCTTTTATTTTACCTTCTTTTTTACTTTTAAATTGATTTTATTAATATTTTAGGTCCAACATTTGCTGACAGCAAGACTTTTAATATAAAATTGTTAAATAAAGATGTAATAACAACTGAACCTTGAGAAAAGTTGAACATTTAAGAAACATCAGATAAAACGTGAGAGTTGTAATTTAAAGTTTATAAAGGAGCACATATTTGTTTCTTTTATGAATGACTTTGTCAACTTGGATAATGTAAAAATGAAGGCAACAATCTAAACTAAACAAGCATTTAGTGTTGGACACTACTGAATATCTGTATATAGTTCTAAAATGCAATTTAGTAATTAAAGACTCAAGAGAAAATGTTCGCTTTTTAGGGTTTTTTTTTTAAAGATTAAACGTCTTTGGAATATATTATTAATTAAAAAATGTTGCATCTAATACAACAAAGGAAGAAATCGTTGATAATATTAATAAGATAAAGGGAAACAAACTGGTAATGGGGTAAGATTATCCTTATCGATACTTTGTAGAAATATAACGAAATGGTAAACTGCTTATTTTATACACTAGATAACATTTATCGTCATAAGGTGAAAGAGCAACAATTTTATCGCCGTTATATTATACAGCTTATGATGATAAAAGTTTATTAAATTGGTCTCTTGTCATTTTGTAGTTTCATTAAAAAGTAATCTTTATACATTTCAAACTTTATCTTCTTTCGAATCACACAGTATAATTTACTTTTTAATCCACAAAATTCTTGTATTGATCAACCATTTATTTCATTTTTGAAAAGTCCTAGTATTTTTTTTCTTCATATTGAATATTAAAAATTATTATCTCTTTGGAAGTCACTTGTATAAAAGAACTGAACATGGTTGTTCATATGATTATGAATATTATCTCTTTCCGCATAAGTACACAGAGAATCATTGTCAGTCGTTAGAAGTTCCATTTTATCACCATACCTGTTTTAGCGTATTGTAATAGAAGTCATACATCAGCCGTTAACTTTCCTTTTATACTGTAAAACCACCAGAAATTAGTTTTGATAGTTTTATTGTTCATATTTACTAGTACTATATCTTCACCTAATACAGTTCGTCTCTCAAAATAAATATATTGTTGTAGTTTGAGGTGTTTTTCTTCATCCATGCATAGTCTTGCTTTAGTTCTATTTCTACGAGTTCCATTTATTTTCCAAAGTCTTAGTTATAATTGTTTTTAAAGAAAGCTATTTCATATTTGTTATCGCCTTAATATGGTATTAATTAAATATATGATTTTAGTCATGGTTCTTGATCAAGTAGTATAGATCCATGTATCCTTTTTAGCTTTGTGCCTAGTTTCTTATATAACTTTAAATCTATAGAGTGAACAACTTAATTTTCTATGCTATAAGTATACATAATAATGTATCTACTGAAGATTGTGTTCCCCTCTTTTCCTCAAATACTTGTATCTGCTGTTTATTGTCCCATCTGAGGTTTCCAACAGGCACTGGTTGGCACGTTGCACGTTCTTATAGAACGTTAAAGTCAAAACAAACAATGGAAGAATATGGTAAAGAGGAATCATACTCTTTATCATTTAAAACGTTGTTCGCATTTCTCAGTACCTTGCGCCGCACATTCGTCATTGACTAATTAGAAACATGTTATAGTCTGCTAACTACTCAAATTATACGCCAGTTAGTTTTAAACTAGCATGATGTGCAGGTCCTGCAGCACTAACATAAATGGGCAGGATTTAATTTGTAGTTATTTATGCATACTGATGTGAATTCTTAAAAAGATCATACATCATTAGGGTATAATTGTTAACGTAGTTATCGTGTTGGTCTCGTAAGGATTTTATTTTAAATGTTTCATAACATCTTTTTCACATTGGTAATCATCTTTGACAATTCCCGGTCGTGTCCGATTTGAGGAAAAGTTTCCAATTTTAGGTAGTTTAGTCTCTATAAACCTTTCAAACGAATCCATATATTTGTAGAGATAGATGCTTTTCCTTAGAGATATTGATTTCATACTATTACAATGACTATTTGTTTCCAAGACTGACCCATGAAAAGAAAACTATCAACAAATCTTATTGCTCTTTCTGCCAAAAAAATGCTGTCTTTCATTTTTGCTTATCTATTACAAAACTTTTTGAAAATGAAATATACTTCTCATCATTGTTTGGTATAATAGTGATTTCTTATTTAGGATACTTTTTGCCAGCATTCTTATGAATAGATATCAAACATATTGAGATTAGTTATGTATCAAAAGGGGAATAATTGTGCGATATTGATAATTAAATTACAGTCGTTATACGCTGCTTACCAGTTACGTGCTCGTGGTGCTTGCTATGCTTACTAGAACTTGTTTTCTTTGATTACTGCTCTCTCATCTATTTTTCACAAATGTGGCAAATATTAGTAAAGTTATAACGTTGTTCAAATTCTTCATGAATATAATTTCTTCTTCGTTTTTAGGTCATAATTCTTCATAGATAGTTTATGCAATTAATTATAATTGTTCATATAATTTTGCAGGACAGCCTTCTCCTCAACTGTTGGCTAATATTGAGTTATAACGGACTTAATGAAGTGGCACAATCTAGATAGAACATACTTCACTGTTTCAACTGTCCATACTCTACCATGATTTTGTGTTCAGTTATCTATTAGAGCAATCATTCTTTCAAAATAACAGTACAATACAAATGGAACTTAAAATAATTTTGATAATTTTGAAACATGATTCCAGATTCCTTTTCAGGCATCATATATTTCGCACAGCAAACTTTGTTGCATACAATTTAATGAGAATTTAAATTTAACTCCTAAACATAATGAAAAACGTCTTTTATGGAAATAGTTTTCCTCGGTATGCTTATTTATTTGTGAAGATATTAATTTAGGAAAATACGTTATCCCGAAGCAATCATAATTTTCCCATATGTTATAATTAACATGTCAACGTGTTATCTTTATTCTATTTTTAAACTCTAATTGGTGTTATACGTTTTTTCTTTCTTTGTCTCGTCAACTAATTAATATACATTTACTAATGCACCAAATTCATCTTCAAAATTATCAATATCCCTAGTCTTAATTTTACGTTTATTAAACCAATGCGTGTAATTTTCTAAGTCATATTTTGTTGACCTATTTGAATGATCTGTTTGAGTGTTTCTAACGGATTAAATAACATAAAATGTCTGTTATCCATAGTTTTAACATTAATATAGGACCTTGTGGATTTAAACCAATCTGGTACATCTTTATAGGAATTAGTTCTTAAAGGTCTAAACCTATGCACGTACAGTACTAAATAGTTTATTTTACTACAAGCCCAATTAGAATTTCTACTTATTTCTGGACCAAATGTTGTGTGTAATGTATCCTTCCAATAGCATCATCCATTTGATTTCTGTTTATAATTCCAATAGGTAACGTTCTATGACATAAATCTAGAGTATTATCATTATATTGATCAGGTGAATAAAATATAAATAGTCGAGTTGCACATTCATAGAACTAAATATCCTATATATTTCCGTATAAATGGTTCTACGCGTTAGAAAACATAAACAAATCCTGATTACACTATCCTTCAAATCTTTATTCGTTTGCATATTTTCCAAAAGATACTGATATTCTTTTTATTCTAAGTTTTTTATTATATTTTTATGAATAATTACATTCATTTCTCGTTTTGTATGAAACTTACCTGAAGGGAATAACAATGTACGTTTTTCTGATTTTAGAATATTACTGTGTAATAGTTAGACAATCCATTTCACAACTATTTTTTGCAATAATTTGTTCTCTAACATTGTATTCGGGTTTTTTGCCTGATTTTTCTTCATAACATTTGATTTTGATTTTTTGTTCAGTACTACGGTTTTATTCAGTTTTTAAAATTTATATCTTCTGATGGCCACAGTTTTGAATGGAATCATTGTGTCATTTCTATGTAACTAAGTAATATTTTTTTCCAATTGGTAAATTTACTCTTTACATTTTATTTTTTCAATCCTAAATCTAATCTCCTTTTTAGTGTTAGTAATAAATCATCCTTATAAAATGTTCCCTTCATTTGTTCACTATCTAAATCCTCTAATGTATGCACATTAGAATCTCCTAAAATTACTTTAATAATCTTGAAAACTTCTTATGTAAAATTTGGAAGATATCCTTTTACTATTAAAAATTCATTCATATCTCGAAATCATAACACTCCGTCCAATTCGAAGTTAGGTGTTCTAGAACTATCAGTTGTTAAGTATACAAAGAAATTAATCTATACTTTTGATTTCTTTTCCTCTTTTATGGCTTCAACTGGTGTCATATTTGTACATGCATGATGGGTATTGCTATATCCATTTTCTAGTTTCGTATTTTGCAAAATATTTCCACATTATACCTTTTTTTGTGTTCTCTTAAATCTCTCCGATACACATGTGTTTTGTCTCTAAGCTGTAGAAACGTATTCAACATCATCTTTTTTTTACAAATTCTTTCACATCTTTATGATAGAATTCTCTTCCATTTTTATCTGGTTTTATTTCTCTACAAATTTGTTTAAAGGCATCTCGTACTGATTCTCCTGTCGTTGTTATTAATTGTACAGTCCGTACATATTTTGAACATACATCTGTAACTTAAAATAAATGTATAGTCATTATTTTATCTTTTATACGCTTTCATATGATCAATATCGGCTCCCCATTGCTCATCAATGTGTATAATATAAATCTTTCCATATGAAAATTACTTTCTTGCCTGTTTATGCACTGCGTATATTTCCTGATCTGCTATCCATTTATTCAATTTAGAGTATTGTATCATTTTTATCCTTTTTTTTATCTGATTGCATAATTATTTGATATCTGTGTATGCAACTGGAATTTTTGAATCATAATACAGAAATCTTAAATATCTCTCGAACTCGTGAACTTCATGTAAATTAAAAATATTACAATATAAATAAAAAGAGTATTTTTTTGAAATAAAAAATACTTGATGAGCTTATTAATATGTTCTTTGACATATGCAAAAGGCAACAATGGTAATATTACAGACGATCATTTGTCTATACACAGTCTTATATGGAATACACGTATACTCTAGTATAATAATTCCAAGCCATAAATGAGAAAAATAGGTACATATTTCAACAAAAGAAGTAGAGAAAAACATAATTTCTAGTTTATCAAATCTGAAGAATTACAATTAAGATTTTCATAAAAATCACTTGGAAATTACCACATCAAATAATAAAGCAAACATTTTGAAAGCTTTAAAATATGAAAATGGAAATACCTTTTTGTTTCATACAAATACATATTTTAGGTCTTCTAAATATTTCTTTTTCGTCCCTTAAATCTGAATGACATTATAACTTTTTCTAAATCTCTTAGTAATTATTCAGCTAAAACAGAAATAGAATGTGCAGACATTTTAGTTACACTCTATAATTTTGGAAGTTTTTATGAATTACTTTTAATAAAGACAGAAAAAGAACAATTGATAAGGAATGCTAAATTCATTATTTCTATGAAACATTTTTCAGACTTATAAGGATTAAAATACTTAACGTTAGAGTAACAGAAACGAATGAGAACTTGTTCAATTCTTTGTATTATTCTGAACTAATAATATCACCTTTATCACCAGAAATAGTTACTTATTTTATGTGTTTATACAATTTGTATAAGCTTATTTTGATTTTTAAGTGGATTACAATGATTACTGAATCACTGAATTAGTAAGTGACTTCTGTGATTGGGTCTGACGGCCCGAAACTTCAGTATAACCCAGCAATTCTAGTTTATTTGCAAGCTTATTTTGGTAATAACTTTAGAAGTATGGTTAGAACTTGTTTGTTTAAATATTTAAGCGATTTTTTTCTCATTATTTCAAAGAGTGAAGTATTAGCTAACTTCTGTGAGTAAGGACTCGTTATTTGCAAAATATTTTAGAAATTTTTAAATCCTTTATTTTCAAAAGTCTTTTATCTTTCGAACTAGACAGGAAGTTAAAACTTGTTCGTGTTTTTTTTATTAATGCATTAATTTGTGACTTTTGAGAGACTCCAGGGTTCGCCATATTGAATATAACCTACTAATGACTAATCTCTTCATTTTCGGAAAGGAATTTTATCTCGATATTTGAGCACTATGATCAAAGATTTTGTAAAAACCGTTAAAAAAACGTCGTCTAGCGCTTTCTGAAAAATTATGAAAATGGTGGTTCATGTTTTCTTGAAAGATTTTGAAAAAGGTAGTCGAGTTTTTTTTGAAAACTTCTGAAAATGGTGGTCTAGTATTTTTTTCAAAACAAAATTTAGAATGATGGTCTATGGATTTTAGACAGTTCTGAATATCTGAATAGTAGTAATCATACCCTAGATGATTGCTTTTTGAACAAAAATATTGAAAATGTTGGGGGGGAGGTGTCACATGCTAGTGGTTTAGGATATACGGAAAATATATACTTACCATTTTATGTATGTATGCATGCATGCATGCATGCATGCATGTATGTATGTATGTATGTATGTATGTATGTATGTATGTATGTATGTATGTATGTATGTATGTATGTATGTATGTATGTATGTATGTATGTATGTATGTGTCAAACATGTCACGTACTGTATGGAATAAACAACAATTATCGGACATAAGCATACATTTTCTATTAATTATCTCTATACACTGAACATGTAAAATGTAAAGGAGTCAATATCATAACCAAAGCAATATTTGCTAACTGATATAGATCACATGAACAATAAATTACACAATAAAACTACTATGTGTGTGTGTGTGCTACTTCAACAGGAAATCAGTAATATAATAGATATGTAAATAAATCTACAAAAAGTTGTTTACAAAAATACTTGGAATGTATAATGTACCTACATGAAGAACACTCATGAGGATGATGAGAAAGGGCATGAATGAATAAATTATGAACATATTATTGATTTCCAGTTGAATTACCAAATTTTTCTATATATTAAGAGACACATGTACGTATTGACTTTTTCATATATATATATATATATATATATATATATATGCATACAATAGGTATCAAGTAAACTTTGGTATAATATTTACTCATTTACACATAATACTTCCTCTGTATAGGAGAATCAAAATACATGCAAATCTATTTCCATGGGCTCAAGTCCACTATCACTTGTATATATTATACATTTTATGGAGTCTCTTAAATTTATCGATATTCTATTAATCTTTCTGTCTCTATATTGGCGCATATTTTGTTTTCCATTGTTCGAAATTTAACCATTCATTGTTACTTCCAGTCAAATGTATGACACTGAATCGGAGCAGGAAGAGATATGGAATCCACTTGGTGAGGAAACAGCAAGCTCTGGTAAAAAGAATTCCAGAATAATAATAATAATAATAATAATAATAATAATAATAATAGTAATAATGATAATAATCACCATCATCAATATCATTATCATCATCATCATCATCATCATCATCATCATCATCATCATCACGATCCAGTTCCATGGTTTAAACTATATTAGATGTTCAAACACTTGTCCCTGAGCAATTGAGTCCAATAAGTTTTCTAAATGTAGTGTGAGCAAATGGCTACATACATGCATAACATGCAAACATACATGCAGTACCCTTCAAATCTGAATTTTGCCTACCCTGATTCCCAGTAAAATTCAAACCAATATGTCAGTACCTATGATTTACCTATTGTTGCCATGACCCGAATTAAATAGGTAGATAGCGAGAACTGTTTGTTTGTACACTGAGTCATTTAAGGTTAAAATAATATTTTCTTTTAAAAAATTATTACTTGCTACAAGTTTGCAAGTTTATTTATTCCGATGTGTTATTGATTTATGGAGCAAAGTAAGTTTTTTATATATCCAGGAGTCGTGTTTTTTTTTCTCTCTCTCTCTATATAGGCGACAATTATACATAAAAAGGAAAATACAATGGTTTTAGTAACGTTTGCGCAACGGGCATACTTGCTTGTATGCATTAAAATAAATTTCCCACAGTTTTTCTTTTCTGTTTGACCATGTAAAATGTACGTTCTGCTTGGTGTTTGTGGATTGTTTTCTTTTCCCGTAAAGAAATGTTTGTTTATCTCGTAACATCTAAAAACCCTCTTCTCCAACATTATTTCCGACTACCATATCTATCTATCTATCTATCTATTCAACAGGAAATCAGAAATAACTATCCATACTTTAAAGTATGGATATATTACACACACACACACACACACACACACACACACACACACACACACACACACATATATATATATATATATATATATATATATATATATATATATATACGTCTGTTAATTAACTGATTGATTGTTTGAATGTGTTATTGATTTCTGAATGTTATCTGTTATGTGTGACATATATATGTGGGTTCATACACGAGAACCTCGTGACAAAATGATAACAAAACAAAGATGCAATTGAGCCAATGTTGCCATGTGAACGCCATGAAGAGCCCTATTAAATTAAAGACACTCAAGGGACGAGTTGATCTCATGCGGGACTTGTGTACAAAGAGGTGTGTGACAGGATAGCAACAAAAATAAAAATATTTTAGAGAATTCATAATTCGATGAGTATAAAGTCTGATCCCAAAGAAAAAGAAAGTCCGACCGCGGAGTGGGGATAAAGATCTCCTGTGAAAAAGTGGCCTCCACCTGGAGATGCTAAACTGTGCACTTCAGATATCACTAGCCACAGAGTAAGAATCTATAGTGGGGCAGGTGGGCATTTTGCAAATATGAAAATGAAGGTCAAAGGTAAAATGTTAAACACACATACAAAATTTATCAATATACATCGAAATATTTGTAGTTTAAAAAAGTCAAAATAAACACTTCGATGCTTGATGTGTCAATATCAACACAAGTGAGATAAATATTAAAAAACCCTTCGATACGTCTTCCACTTGAATAGAATTATTATGTATGGATAAACTGCATTTAAACAAAAGTATAACGGAAAGGCTCGAAGATTAATGTTGTAAATATTTGAAAGAGTTAGTACATATTTTTATGGCGGCAACTATCAAGATTTGTATGAATCTTTCAATTACATCGAACCATATTTTAAGATCATCCGTAGAAAACTTTGAAAATGTTGTTCTGTAAAAGCTCAAATAGATTTAATGATCAGTCATATAAAGATATCCACTCACGAAGGGGAACAAGTTGAGTATAATTTTTGCACAGACCGGGCCCTAATAACGTAATAGATAGAGGAGAAATAGATGATGTCATTGTGCGTTTATTGAACATTTTACATACTAAAGTTGAACAGGATGGATGTTTGAGACGATTGAATACTTAATAGAGCACTTAGATATAGATCAACCCCGTTCGATTTGTCTGAATTGATTAAGAACAAAATTTATTATGCACATGCAGAGACTAAGGATGATAAATGTTTCCTTATGCTGTGGATCTATATTTAAGTGATCAAGTAACAGACAATCAAAATGCAATTTAAATAAAGTCATTGGTTTGATAGATGTCCTGTAACAATAGAAGACACAGGAAAAGTTTCACATGTCGGTAAGTGCTTATGAAATAGTTGATCCATGGACATCAAAAAGGTTAGAATAAATAAAATCTATAAAAAACACATTTTGACATGTTAATAATGTTTCAGTGACTACAAAGATGAAATGTATAACTAAGCTGCAATAACAGATTGTTCAAGATTAGTGTCATCACAGATAAACATACATTGCATACATAATCGTTTTCTATACACCATGAAAAAATTCAAAATGTACCAACAGCAATTAAAATGTGTGTACTTTATTTATTGTGATTTTGAAAGCATCATTATATTACAGGGCAGAAACTTGTTCACGACAAAATCAATACAGTCAAATAGCCTGAACAATGAATCCAGCCAGATACATTCCAGCAGGATTCTGTTTGTATGTTAAATCAATCTACAAGAATAAAAATCAAAAGTTTACAGATTGCATTGAAACATTTTAATGCATTAAATCTAATCGCGCAAAAGTAGTTAATAACGAATTAAGACCGAAAAATGCAAAAGCAATGGTATTCGCAAACGAAGATGAAAAACATTTTAACTGAACAAATATATGCTATATTGTGAGAGGAAAATAACATATCAAAAGGTACGCGAACACGATCACTTCACGTGCAAGTACAGACATCCTGCACATAACGAATGCAATTTGAATGTTAATATCAAAATACATATCATTATTCATTGATGACCTGTCTGGATATAACAGTCATTTGTTCATCAAGACGTCTTCGTTCATGTGCTCTAGAATGAGAATGTAATCTGTTTTACCACTTATTTTCACTTAAAAAAAACTTTTCTTGGTACATAAAACCACAATACAGCACTGAGGTAAAACGCCCATCACATCAGCCAACCACATTAGTTAATGATTTGAATGATTACAATAACAACAACGACGACGACAACAATCAAAACAATAAAAAAAAACAACTTCAGTAGCGTTACATTAATAGTAATAACAGCAGTAGAAACTTCATATGAATAATATGGGGGAAAAGTGAGGGGGAGAGAGGAAAAGAAAGAGGAGGAGATTAATCACTCATGCTGATTTGAACCATAAAGTGAAGAGTATATGTTTTCGTAAATATGACTTTTTTGCACGAGCAACTCTTTTCCATGGTTGTAGATATTCTCCATGATTTCAAGAACTTAGAAGTAGAGGAGAACTTATTCATATCAAAGCCGGTGAAATAAAGATTCAATATTTCGAATGAAATATAAATTGCAAATATCTTTTTAATTCTGTCCGTATTTGTCAAGCGTATTTTTCTTAACCATCCTTCATTATCCAATATGTATCTGACATTATGATTAAGCCCTCGTGGTACCTCTTTTGTGCCGACATTAATAATAAAATCTGGCAAATAATACTAGATGAACCGATTGTTATAAACTGGAGGACTTGAAGGCAGAGGATAGAGAGGACATGTTTTACGAGCAAGCCTTCAATCACAAAGAATTACAAATATTTACCAAAATTAGTTCAATGGATGAGCTTTGACACCATGAAATTAAAACCAGTAGACCTTTTCTTAGCGTGCGGATACACATATTTTTAAAATGTAGTTTTCACTTATATCCTGTAGTAATTTAAACTGAGCTACTTAAAAAATATAACAATTAGATGTATTAAATGCTACACATGCCACAGAGAAAAGTTGGTGGAGGAAATGGAAACACGAAATCCATTTTACAAGACATGCAGAGACTGCGTAAAACAAAGGAGAATATTATGGTGTTACAACGAAGAAGATGAACAAATCAGAGATTGAAATGAACAGAAAATTACACGTGAATTTGAAAAAATAGAGAATCGATGTATGTGCAAAAGAAAAGGCAATTCCACGCTAATTTCATGATTTTAAATAACGGACTTCAGGTTTAAAAGTGCTAACCAGTACAGCTCCTTAGCCCTGATCCCCAACTCAGATTAACTCTCCAGTTGACTAGGATATTTCACAAGTATTTAACGAGATACAAATTTATTAGAATGAAACTCAATTTTTCACATACAAGCCACTGACATTTTTTAAAGCTACACTGTAAAATTTGACAGTGATGCATCAATGAAGAGATACAGATCACAGTGTGACATTAAATTATGTTCTAAATCAACTGAACTGGGCAGTGTTGATGGCAATAGCTGGTTGCTGCATTTCATAGTATAATTTGATAGAGAAAATTATACCAGAGTTAACGAAATCAGAATTTAAATTTCACATTTTTTTGCAGATGCGAAAGCTTCTGTCTGAGTGTAAAATACCTCTGCATGATGACAATGAGTTCAAATCGAATAATAACATATATTTTAAACAGTTTAATTTGATCAGTAACAATTTCAAAATTCCACAACGGCATGCATGAATTTGCAACAAGGGAAAGCAAAAAAAAACCCAATCAAACAAACAAAAAGCATCAAGTATTTGATTGATAATGGGACAGAAGGATTTGGAGAACCCTTATTTGCTGTTGTGTTTCCCGCTTATAAACGTAAATGTAACTATGGAGCAGGCACTGTTGAATATTGGAAAACATTGCCAGCTGATGAAATGAATTTTATGGCCGAAAAAGAAGAATCTACTGGTTGGACATACTTCTTTCTGCAAGACAGTAATGATCTGACAGATGAGGAACATGACGATTTAATCAACGTATCAGATCATATGTAATCTGCATTTTGGATGCAGAGTTAAAAACATGTGGTGTATTTATCACAGATTCAACTGCACAGAAAAAAGTCAGCAACATCTGTCATTCTTATCATTTGTTTACCTTTATCCAAGCTTGCTTTTTATCCGTTCAGTCAAATCAATATATGACCTCCTTTTTATAGATTGATACGTGTGAATGTGCACTATTAAATATTTCATCCTATCAAACATCCACCTTGTACTTTCATTTATTTTCTATACAAGTATTGCATGTAAACTGTTCAACAAGTCTTCAATTATATCAGCAATTTCACATGTTTCTTATATTTATTGGTCTTGTTCTGTAATAAAATTCCCTAAATTCAACCTTCTCTCCATCATATGTTGATCGTTTTATGAGTCTGACACTCAAGCCTTGCTGAACCTTTGTAGAATAGAAATGCCCAAATTTCCTCATTATGACTTTTTCAGGTATAGTTTAGTATCGTTGAAACAAGAAACAAGTCTTGATCGTTTCAACCATAAAATCGTTTATGTTTGTTTTGAAAGAATCTCGAAGTATTTTGATGATGACTCTGTTGACATTTTTCTTATTCATATGTCTCAATTCTTTATGAGTTAATAATTGTATTAAATGAACCTAAAATACTTATCTGACACGCTTTTGAAAAAAAACACTCTTTATCTCGGATTTTTTTACGCAGAAAAAGTTTACTATATATTTACTGTTACTAAAAATTTTTATGTGTCTAAAAAACGAAATATTTGCCATCAATTTTAGGAAAATGCAAACTCAGTACCTTAACCCTCTGCCATATTGGGTAGTATTGGATAGTAAAGAAGTACTTATCACCCACAGGGGAGGCCACATTTCCTATTTGCGTATCTTTTTCCTAGACGAGAATAACTGGACCTCAGTTAGGACTTTCAGCGTTGCTGTTTTTGCGCGGTTTTTTAGAAAGTCACACACTTTCTGGCTGACCTGGGCTACTTCATTTGTAATTGCATGGTAGCTTATTTGTCCTTTTGTTAACTTGTTTAATTTCCATTGTGTTGTGTCATGATGCACTTTGCACATAGCCAGATTCTTCCTATTGCCTTTCTGTCTGAATAGTTTGCTTTATTTAGCTTTTACGTAGCAACGTATATTTTCAATTTTATTTTTGTTGTATTTGGTCTGTGTTTTAAGTGGCCAGCCTCAGGTATTTAAGCGGTATTCATTTACTTAGACGAATACAGAGGTTCGATCCATCAGCTTTTGGTTTAGAAATCCAACGATTATGTCACTGAGGTATCAAGTAAGTTACTGTTACTGTAATTGCTAGTCTTCGTGAATATGCCTTTGCACTCAGATGAATTAATTTTATTAGCTACCAATTTTTGTGATTGTATTAAAACACTAAAGGTCTGCCTGTTCGTGCTTCAGAATCTCTCTGCGTCGTAGCAAAATACACAGTGTTGCAATATTCGAACGCATCTGAATTAATTTTATCAGGTATCAGTGCTTGCGACGTTACAAATACTGAAATTGTTTGTTTAATATGTATGTGAAGAGCATCTGTTATCCATAAATTCCCAGGTACAGGTATTGTTGATTTTCCTAAGAAATGTTGTAGAAGAGTATTTGACCGAGTGCTGTCATGTGCAGAGAGAGAGAGAGAGAGAGAGAGAGAGAGAGAGAGAGAGAGAGAGAGAGAGAGAGAGAGAGAGAGAGAGAGAGAGAGAGATGGGTAGGGAGAGGTGTTCATAGTATGTAAGTAATTGGAGATGGATCGAATTTCAATTAATGGGTCAGTAATTTGCTTAAATCAATCAAATAATAGACTATGATACATTTGTTTTCAATGCACGGCTCACTTGTTTGTTTTGATTGGTTTGCATAAGTATTGTATTTTTCTCATTCTTTCTATCCCGTTTTGAATTATCCTTCATTTGCCTGTTATGTGTAGCTTTGTTCAGTATGCTGGTGGAAATATCACTATTTAATGATCCTACCTCGTGTACATATAAGCGTGCAATCATTTAACACTGCAAGGATGTAAAAGGACGCTTTTGATCTCACCAAATGAGTTGTTTCCTAAATGAACAGTCTCTGCAAAGTTGGTATCGACAATTACGCTATTTCAACTCAATTGGTGAATTGAAAGTACCACAGTTGTAGTATTTTATCGATTCTAGTAAGGTAGTTTTCATGTTTCAAATATCACCTTAGTATAATAGTGTTTCAGTAGTAAGGTTTAGGAGTGACCTAGACCACATCTCTGAAAATCCGGTAGTTAAGAAAGTCGACTTGTACTAAATGTTGATTTTTGTTTTTTATTCAGTAATAAGGTAGATGACCTCGTGCTGTCATACACATAATGAGGAATGTTTCAGTAGTAAGTAAATAATGAGATCACTATAGAGCAGTAATTTGAATTAATTAGTACATTATTGTATTTTATTAGTTCTGCGTGGATGAATGACCACGCCAAAGCGATGAAACTATTTTAACTCGCGATTTTGTGCTCTCATTATTTACTTTTCTACTGATCTTAATATGTGTTGCTTGCATAATAATTTAACTCTGTTTGAATCTTTATTTTCCTCTACACGTATAATTTTCAGAAAGAAGTTCAATCAGTTTTGAACTAGAAGAAATTCGTGCTGTCGATGTCATGTTAGCGGCACTCTCTGATCAGAACTCTCCTCAAGTACTGGAAGCAAAGACAAAATCTCTCATACAAAAGTACAGAAGTGTCGCGAGAGAAGCAGACTGGCTGAGATTTTTGGAAGACACGCTAGATAAAAGTTTGTACACGTATAAAATATTAAACCAATCCATTTAAATATATACTCCATAGGCTGAAAATAAATTAAGTACATTGATAAACATAGTTGATGACGTTTTCTTTGAAGGAATAATGCAGGATGTATATCAGTTTGACATAAGTATTTTAAGTGTACGTTGTCCTGCCTGTATTAAACTGAACAGGACTGACAATTTAGAATCTGGAGCCTTCGCTTGCGGGGAGAGGGGGGGGTGCTGGGGCGCTATCGTCAAGGTCACGGCTCAATATGTTACGTTTTTTGAAACTTTCATTTCCACTTTACGATTTTAAAGTTGTTTGAGATTAGGGATGAAACATGGTAAACTTACATATCAGCACTTAAAGGTACGAAGCATAAAATATGGGGGGTCAAGGTCAAAGTTATGTCTCAGTATTTAACGTCTTCAATAACACGTTATTTTCCACTCTATAACGTTAGAGCATTTTGAGATTAATGGATGCAGTTTGGTATACGTATATGTCATCACTAGCAAGTGTGTTGTGTTCCACTTTGGGGGTCTTATCTGCAAGGTCAGTGCCATAGTTTTATATACTGAATCTTTCTATTATACTTTCCTTTCCGAGCTATAAGTCTAGAGCTATTTGAGATGAAGGGATGAATCATTGTATAACTATGTATCATTACGGAAAGGTGTATCGTGTTCTACATTAGGAAATCTATCATCAAGGTCAGAGTCACAGATCAGTATTATTGGTTTCAGTCACTTTATCCTTTGCATTTAAACTTAACAGCTATTTAAGATAAATGGATAAAGTTAATGTATTGGGACTAGAAGATGTGTTGCATTGCTTGTTTGGGGCCTTAATCTCTAGGTCAAGATCACACGTCAGTATATTAAGACTTCTTTTGTTTCTGCCTGATATCATATCATAAAAGATGTTTGAGGTACAGGGGTGAACCCTGGTACACTTAAGCTTCTCAGTTTGATAGCATCTCATGCATCACAGTCAAGGTTGTATCTTGATTGTCAAGGTCATATATAATTTTTTAAAGCCTAATTTCTGCAATTTTCCTCTAATGCTCTTTAAGCTAGGCAATGCAACTTGGTTACTGTCTATATCTGGACAGTAATTTTACAGCTCCGTCTTAAAGTGATATTCAGAGTTCATTATTGTGACATTTATAACCGTTCCATTTGTTGCAAGAATCCAATTTCCACTTCAGTCACGTTCCATGTGAAACTCAAAACACCTAATATCAAAATGACAAAGTCACCTATCTAATTTGCAACGATTCACGGTTTTATTATAATTACTCGGAAATCTATTACTGTATAAATACTTGATCGTGTAACCCTGATACAGTGATTAAATTACATATTGTATAAGCTATCTAGCTTACTAATAACTGTTGAATTTGGAGAAATAACGGAAGCTAGGATTCTATTGAGTATCTTTTTTATAAACACTTGAGTGTTGAACACTAATATAGCACTTCTGACTTTCGTAACAATGTTGGTATTACATGCTACGTTTTGATTTGTATACATTTAAAACGCTAAGAGAATTTTATTGTATATACTTTCAACATACATCAATGGCGAATGTAGTTTCGAAATTCAGCGTTTATGAAAGAAAAGTCGTCATTCAGCTCGGAAAAAAAAAATGAAATGAAATCAGTACTGGTTATGAATGTTATGAACATATGGGATGAATCGATATTCCAGATTTCTCGTAACAGCGATGCTCCATCACACTAGAATACTCACACTGCAGGCTCATTTAACAATTATGTGGCCGGCTACGATCAGTAGGAAATTTGGTTGTACTTTTATTCCAGTTCTTAAAGATCCGTACAAAAATTACTTCCATTTTTAATTGTGTATGGCCAAGAGTATATATTGCTTGAAGCAAATATTTTGCATGCATCTGCTAGCTGGTTTGTAGTATATGTATGTGTGTGTTAGTGCCATATAAATCATCGTAGTAAATGATAAAAGCGCCGAAAACTCTACCATAAAGTTTGCTTTTTTCATTGTTCCTGCTTAGCTTTTAGGTGGACCTGTAATAAATGCCAACAATATCATCTATACATTAGTGGCTCACCATCCTTTTAAGAATTAAAATAATGCATACTCTGTGCATATTATGGTTTTCCCGAAGGATGGTTTCTATGTACATGTACTATGTTCATATCCTGAACTAACTTTTTTATTTTTGTTCACATTTTCAGGTCTAGCTTCAGAGGAATTGAGACCAAGGATATTCGTAATCATATTTCAGGCTCACATAAGCGATCTTGAAGATTTTCTGAAGACATGTCCCAACAGCAATCACATTCTTGAGATTTCTATTCGTTATGTCTTAAAAGTAGGAGATATGCAAACAAAAGCCACCATACTGAATATCGCCGCACGTGAATTCCAAGCAAAAGTGGGCAAGAAGCATTATTACGTGTGGGGAGGCATGGATTACCGAGATGAAAAGCAAGGTGAATCTTCATTAGTCTGTTTTTACACCCGCGACTTGCAAGATCAACCTAAGGTATTTCTTGGCCTGCCAGTGTTGTACAAAGAATGGAATACCATAGAAAAGGAGCCACTACAGCACTGTTTAAGCGAGGAATATCGCCATACGAATTTCCTGCAGAAAGAAAAAGACATCAAACGTGTATTACTAGATAATCAGATCGAAGTCCTGTTTAAACAACATTCAAATTTAGAAGCAGTCAGTGCTAGCTCGGTCTTATCTTCAAAAACTAGAGGTCTTGTCAAAACTCCATCAATAGTTTTGTATTGTAGATTCAAAGGCGTGATTCCAGTTGGAGAGGATACCTTTCCAAAAGAACTAAGAGTAAGCGACATATTATTGCCGACTGATGTCCGTGAGGGATTTTTCACTCTCGGTATGATGAATGCGCCCGTCCTAAGACCCACTGACTTTCAGCCAGTACTAAAGATGGGCTGTAGTATTGGGAGACAAGATGAAAAGCTTGCAGGAACTCTCGGTCCATTTGTGAAGGATGATGAGGGAAATGTTGGGTTCTTAACATGTGCTCACCTTGTTGGAATAGACCCACAAACTACCATAAACCAATACGTTGTGCAGCCTGCAGATATTGATTCTACCCATGTGCGACGTGATCACAACAGAGTTTGTGGCCAAATAAGGAATGCAATTTTTGATGATAAGAGACCGATAGGAATCGATGCAGCTCTTGTAATGGTAGACACATCGATAAGAGACATCGATCCAATTAATTTTGTATGGAATGATTCGACGCAGCTGGAATTCGCGGGTACAATATTCTGTAGTTTTGTGTAAAAATAATTTTAATTTTTATATAAGGGTTTCAATCATAATTCACGTTAAACCGCTAATAGTTACTCGATATCAATGTAATTTGTATTAAAGCTTTATTGACGTTCTATAAAAGGTTATATATATATATATATATATATATATATATATATATATATATATATATATATATATATATATATATATACTATTCATTTATTTTCACACAGTCATTAAGAGTAGATATTATATAAATAAAAGTAAATTTTCCATATAATCTTTTCAAAAAAACAATTTGGTCGTAAATGCAACGATTTATTCTTTCTATATAGAAATGTCTGTTTGAGAGTCTTTGGGAGGAAATGTTTGAGCTTTTGTAGATGTTTCGTAGGTCTTTTAGCCCACAGACACTCAACGTTTTGGGTTGAAACGGGCAACATCATAATGCATTATAATAAATCAAGATTATTCCATTACTATGCTTCACTCTTTTGCTTGCGCAGGTTTTGATCTTGACCAACCTCCATCCTTTCTTGGTGGAGCTGTGCAGACGGAGATCACATTCCGTGTCGACGATGCCAGAAGAATCATTAAATGTGGACGATCTACAGGTCTCAAAAGAGGTTCAATCGCTTTGGATGGCGCTAATATCAGAATACGCGACAGTGCGCTCAGATTTCACGATGGATTTCCCTGGATGAGCAATGAAAACGTCGTCATGAGAGGCCAATACATTGTAGAATGCGGTGGAACACCTTTCTTTGATTTAGGTGATTCAGGTGCAGGCGTTTACCTTGTTGAACGTGGAGGAAGGACACTTTCGCTCATTGGATTAGCTATTGGATTGCTGAGTGAGTCCTACTGTGTTGTTACGCCAATTAAAGCTGTACTAGAAGCACTTGGTTTGAGGCCTGATAATGTAATATCTTCTGAACATATGGAAGCAATGTAGAACGCATGTATAAAACCTGAAAAATCTTTGTTTGCTACTGACCATTTCCTATCTAATAAGTACATATATTCGCTATCCAGATGACGGTGTTTTATGATAAAAGGACTTTGCTACAGAAAATATTTGTAAAACTGTTTATGAAGTTAAAATATATTGTTGACCTTAATTGTAATTTGTCTAATAATGCCTTAATTTAGCATTAATCACTGTAAACGATAAAAATATAGTCTTAGAATAAATAGTTCTTAAGCTTGGATTGTTGAACAAAACTGCTTAAAAATGTGAATTGTAAAAAAGAAGTAGACATACTCATTTTATAATGAACCTATCAAAGTCTACTCAGTGTAGCAGAAAATACAAGAAAAAAATATATACGTGTAATAAGGATGGAAAATACTATATAATCCGAACACAGTATTTTACTCATGACTTGTACCAAATCTATATTGAAATATTCTAATAATATTGTTTTCGTGTCTATTAATAAAGACATGAAACTTTGAAACTAATTTAGTATGACTATAATAAACAAATAAGCTAATTTAATGACTGCACACTTATTAACTTCATAACTACATAAAACTAATTGTCGAAATCTCTCATATCCATTTCATCAAATCAAAATTTCAAATTCTGAGTGGGGTATACTAAGTTTATTCACGATGACCTCCAAATTGAATTCGTCCACTGTTACATAATGTCTTAATAGTGTCGTGCTAATTGAAAACAACGTTAACAATTAATTTGTGCCCAAGAAACTGCGAATATACCTACCTACTCTCTATAACAGCAAAACTCTTAGAGGTAAGACAGCTATAATTTTACGGGCATTTTTAAAAACGTTTTCCCGATCTTCCATCGTGGGACTATAAGGGTTAAAGGCATCTAGCCATTGACTCTATTAAATAACTAAATCTTGAAAGGTTGTACATTTTCTAATACGAGTCATGAGACATGTTTTCGTTACAGAGTTTCAAATTTCTCTATTTATTTGAAGTCCAGATCGAACTTCGAAATGTTCTTCCTCTGTGTCTGAATTCTATAAATGCTGTTGTGTCTTTTCAATTCTTTCCCCAATTGTTACCAAAAACATTTATTTATTTACCTATGTATTTATTGCAACCAGTTAGTTATCGTCATTGGTTAAATTGGAACATCTCCAGAATCATTCAAAGCAATATGGTAACTTTCACAAAGGCCTATACGTTTCACCACTGTACGTGAATTCTCTAACTAAAGAAAGTGATTCTGGAATCGTTCGTACGCCCTTTTATTGTTGGGGCTATTAGGTAGTTTTTCGATATCGACGATAACATAATTTACTTCACTGATGACCTCTTTCATATAATTGGCTCATTTGCGATAATACAAATATTTTTACGAAAGGAGCAAAAACGGATTAATTTTGTGTATTAAATATTATCTCATATATATATATATATATATATATATATATATATATATATATATATATATATATATATATATTTATATATATATATATGGAACAAATCTCCTCTCCTGCAATTAATCTAAGTGATAAAATCGTAAGTCCTACAAGACATTTTAAGAATATGTAATCTAAATATTGTTATGGAAAGACATTTATCCTTGTTAATATATGGATGACTTTAAAATGTACAACGAAGTTGCGTTACCACCTTTAGACAAATTCTTTTCCAGTCTAAGAGGAACAGGAAGTAGCCAGGTGGATTATCATAATGCCAAAGATGTCATCAGTTATTTTACATTAAATACGTTAGTAGATTTATCTGACTATTACGTAAGCAAAGACACTTTATTGTTGTGCGAGATATTTGTAGAATTCAGGAATGTATGTTAACAACACTATAAGCTAGATCCTGTCATTGTCGCTGTGTACAGGCATAAGGCCATGATGGTAGTTTCAAAATAAGCAAAATAGAATTAGAATTACTTACAAACTTTGATATGTTCCTGATGATAGAACCAGAAATTAGATGATGCATCAGTATGATACTGAACAGATATCCAAAGTCAAATCATGAGTACTACCTTGATGAAGATGCTTAGATCAAAGATGATGGAGATTATGATTGGTTAATGTCAATGTCATTCGTTGTGTACCTATATGATATAAATTTATATGAGGGGGGAAATAACCCAGTTTATGCCTGTTAGAAATTTTAAATGTTTGATCAAGCAACCAATCAAAATTGTAGAAGAATATTTAGTGTCCTGGAAAGATGATGAAAAACCGGGATGTATCTTATATGTGATCTGAGGTACCGATACATCTACGTGAATAGTTCAAAGACTATTCGCTAGCATTAGGCAAATCTACTTCAACAAGAATCAGATTTATTATCTTTACAGAAGGCATTAATACATTGTTTATGGTGATAGGTCGCTCTCAACAAGTTAGCTGGAATTGGATAACTTCACTGCATGCTGCATACATTTTATGTGAGACCTCAGCTAGGAGGCTACCGAAGGTAATTACTGATACATGAGATATTCTTGTAATGTTTTCCGTCACTCCAAGGTTACTCTAAGCACGTGACTTTCACGAAGTAAAATGATAATGGCCTCTGAAGCAGAACTTAAGAACAAATGATTTTTATTTATAAAAAATACCCTTAGTTTTTATCATACCTTTATTGTATCTCTTTTGGATATCATAGAAAAGAATGAATACTTTTTGTTTTTTGTCTTTTATGCCCTGTCATAGTATGTATGTATGTATGTATGTATATGTATGTATATATATATATATATATATATATATATATATATATATATATATATATATATATATGTATGAATGTGGTTTCACGGTATGTCAGCACAATACTGGCTATATAGTGTCGATTAAGACTAATTTCTAACAGTGTAAAGATAAAATAAAGATAAAAGAAATAGTTAGAAAATGGGCCAACAATTTGTTGTCAAGATCAGATGAGTCTCAATTTTCTTTTCTGCATGATAATTGGTGTTTAGAATGGCTAATGGCGACGACTCAAAGAATCATAAGGATGAGTTCGCTGATTACACTCTGTTTAACCTTACATCCTTATGCTAGCGACAAAATGTACAATATACAGGATTGATGTTTAAGATCAGACAATGATTTTATCATAACATCAGACAATGATTTTATCATAACATCTAAGGATAATTCTTTTATTGAACGATGTACAATTTTACGGATATTTTCCTATATTAACAAAGTATGTATGGTATCTGGAAACTATTTTGTAAGACATGTACACGAAGTTAGTTATCTGAACTGGAAATGGGCATTGTTATCCACACCAGCTTGCAACATAGAAAATTTGATTTTATTATTACACTATTAGACAGATATCTTGGTCCAGGTGACAGAGAGAATTAATAGGATGTGGAAATCTGTGTCTTATTTAAGCTCCCTTCTCTTCATGGCAGAAAACTATAGAAACATTCTCTTGCCACAGTAAAATTTTACAACTATGCAAGTGAGCTATGTATAGTCATGTTTTCTTTATTACAATTTGATGTGATTTGCACATCAGCTGGTCGCACGACCTCAGGATAAAACTGTTACGCTTTGAATATCATATGAAACCATTCCATTATCGACTTGGAAATAAAGTGACGTACGAGGGCTATTTAAAAAGTTTTAAATATTAGTACACTGTAAATTAACAGTACGTCAGTGCATTCCCACAAATTACTCCCCGTGCATCTCTGCACACTTCCTCAGTCAGATTATCCAATTACTAAATGCCATTTGGTATGCACTTTTTGATATAGTCTTCATACACAGGAAAAATACACTTCCAACTGCATGGCGGCTTTGTCTGATCCTCCGCAAATCTTTGATATCGGGATTCAGCCAAAATCACTTGGAGCTCAGTCAGGGATGTATGATAGAATGTGGCAAAGTGTGGATGCTGTGCTCCTTGGGGAAGATTGTCATGTCGACGGATTTATGCGCCGGTGTGTTGTCGTTGATGGATAACACGTGTACCGGTGCGCGGACTTTTGGTTCGGTAGCGTTCTACAACTTTTGGCAACACTTTGGACGCATAAAAATATCCAGTGACACTAAAAGAGTCCGGTACTGGTACCTGGACGACCAGGCGTTTCGTATAGAATAATAAAGCGTATAAAACTCTATTGACAGTCCGATCATGTCTAGCGATTTGTGATCTCTGCTCGTTGTCTCGGATCCAAGCTTTATTACTTTCTCTTGAGTCGGGTTCCGACAAGTAAATCCATGTTTTATCAATTATGACAATCTCATTCAAACGTCAGATTTTGCGACTAGCTGCTTCAACCCGAGTCTGGTTTTGATCAGCTGTCAACAAATATGTGACCCATCTTGTATAAACTTTTCTGAGCTTCAGATAACTCTTCAGTATATTAAAAAGAGCGGACAAATTATTGCCTGTGTTTATATAAATATCTTCCACTGTGTATCGATCATCTTCATCAATTGCTTCCTTCACAGCAGCCACTTCCATAATGTGGGTCATCTTCCATGAATTCGCTACCATCTTTAAAATGATAAAACCACCTTAAAGTTTTATGATATGACAGAGAATTACATCCGTAAACTTTATCCAAGTCGGCCTTGATATCAGTCGGAGAGTACGATAAGAGATCCCGGATTTTACAGTATGCTTTTTGCACAGTAGCAGAATTGTTCTCCTTGTCTGACATGTTTACGTCACTGTCATTTAACTATGTTACTTCACATGCATATGTCTGCAAGTGCCCGATATGCAGCTGCAGATCGTTGTACAGAAGGTTATTTTGTCTATCGATCGGCGTTAGATTTATTGACAGATTCAAAGAAAAGAAAAAGTTGTAACTAAATATTTAGAACTTTTCAAATACCCCTCGTACAATTTAAAGAGACCCGACAGTGATTGGAAAAACAACTCTTGTTTTCCTCAACACCTATTGATTTCTTTCCTCGATGTAAAGCATCATAAAAAATGAGGAAGGAAAAACACTTTGATATATTGTTGTCAAGCCCACCTTAGTGGCAGGAGAGACACAGAAGTCACTTTTCCGGCAATCTTGAACAGTTTATTATGGTTATGGTTAAAGTGTTTTTATTTGCATATTTTTCCTAATACCGCTTAATACATTCTCATGATACTTGGCTTGAATCATTATGAAGCTTAGACAGTTAATTCCGCGGTACATTAGCTTGCTTCTTTGACCTTGGGGTCAAGGTCACAGTTAGAGAAAATGAACTTTAAGATTTTGGTTAAGATTGTTTTCATTTGGTCATATATTTTTATTTCCTTAATATCTTGGATGAATTATTATGAAGCAATGATAATCCATTCAGCGACATGCTCACATAATCTTGTGGCCTTAGGGTCAAGATCACACATTTTACAACAAAGCTTTGATAGTAGGCTCGACTTGCAGGCTGTGTCCTTTTTATTTAAAAAATAATATTCATCAGTCAGTTATAAGTCATTCATGAAGCAGCTGATGCTAATTTTATATGATGTGGTTCTGCACCTAACTTTATTAATTTAATTTTTGGGACATTTAATGTAAAAGAATATGAATGCAATAAAAATAAATATGTTTTCAGTAATTTGCCTGTTTGAATTGTGTATTTTGTATTTTTTTTGTTTTTGTTTTTTTGTTTGTTTTAAATTGCAAAACTTGTATAATTTTAAAATGAACTA
This sequence comes from Margaritifera margaritifera, assembly GCA_029931535.1. Lineage (NCBI taxonomy): Eukaryota > Metazoa > Mollusca > Bivalvia > Unionida > Margaritiferidae > Margaritifera > Margaritifera margaritifera. Next base: position 2,065,273 of record JAQPZY010001480.1, read on the forward strand.
TTAGATTAATGTAATAAAAATATTTTAACCTGATTTGCATGCGTTCATGTGGTCAATTCATGGATTTCCTTTACAAACACTATGAGATTATTTATTGATATTGTGCGATTTTTTTACATATATTTTACTCTAAAAAGCCATCTGCATATTGTGTAGTTTTTTATTTTATTTAACAGAAGTCAGCTAACAGATTTGTTGTTATAACTTGTAACAAACCTAACTTTGGTGACAAAAAATTGTATTCTTTTGATATGTTCATAGACACTTCAGTGCCCGTAAGGTAGCTATATGTTTTATCTTACGGAAAAGTTGTCACGATGGTTCATTTGGCAGATGGACAGGTTTGTTTCTTGCATTGCCGGGGAGAGTTTTAGTCCCAGATATTAACATTTAATGAGGATGTTAAAGGGTATATATTTTACAATAGTTTGCACTGTGGAACCATTGGTTATATGAACATACTAAATATGTGCCGCTTGGAATGGGCGACTACTGTGTACACTCAAACAAGTTTTCTAGTCCGAAAAAAATTTAAATATCAATTCAGTAGATGCTCCTCCCACACCCCTAACCCCCTCTCTCTTTCTCATTTATATGTATTTGTCCATTTGTGTAAAGATATCTATGCTCTCAATTATATTATCCCTGTTTTTGCACTGTACCTAAAATTATCAGATAGAGTTATAGTGTTAAACTCTGTAACGTTTAAGCGACTCTTCGCACACCATACATGAGTTTCTTGATTATATTTACTTCAACACAAAGTGCCTTTGTAGCATATGAGAAGTTCAATTGTGGCAGGTAACTGTGTGTCTTACTCTGCTAAAAAGAAGAAATCTGTCAAACTGGTGCACGCGCTTAATATAGCTGTCTTAGCTTCACCACAGACATGTTGTAAAATTAAAGTTTATACAAACACTTGTATTAATCTCTTTGAACGTTTGACTCTCACACACACACACACACACACACACACACACACACATACAGAGACAAACACATCATTATCATTCTAGTACTGAATATAGTCTTCTCCACTTAGTAGGTACTCTAAAGAGAGTTGTACATAGATAAATACACACTCAAAATCTGTAAATTCATTTCTTTTTGTGCATATCACTGTATGTAGTTTGTGAGAAACTATATGTGTTTGGTACTTAAATTCGTGTATTGGGGAAAGGGACCTATCGTTTCTACAAAAGACACATTGTCTGTTGAGTTTTCAAACTCGTGGTTTCCAGAAACCTGAAAATCTATGAAAATTTGTAGCCCACCAAAATGAGTGAATTCACGGTATATATAATAGAACAGACAGAAACATATACAAATCATGTCTCATGAATATAATTCAACTTATTCATATTAATTACAACAAATTAACAAATGCTAAAGTTACATAAACAATTTTTAAAAGAAACAAGCTTCCAAAGAATATTTTTATTCCCGTTGCAGTATATAAGTTATAGTCTTAACTATGTTGAAATGAGCACACAATCAGGTTTCCTTTAATCTTTTGGATGTGTGTGTTTGTGCATTTGTGTGTGTGTGTGCTTGCACATTATACATATCTCTCTCTTGTAGGTTCGAGTACATTTTCCACATCAGAACTCAGATTCAGACGACGAGCGGCAGAAAAGCTCGTTGGATTCCTATCAATATGAACAAAACACTTTTTAGATAGTTTTCTCTAAGCGAATCTCATGCACACCTCATGTACACCTAAATATTGCAGATTACAGAAATGGTTGTCATTTATGTTCGGAATGCAAATCATACTTCATAAAATAAATCTGCAGATAACTGGCAAATATCTACTTTTCACTATTTCATAACACTCACTCAGCTCTTTAAAGGTTTTTTCTGTGGTTTTTAAAAGTTAGCTTTTATGTTGATATCCAGCATTACAAATGTAATCAAATAGGTCTCATATGCCTACATCCGCCCGTATCCGAGATCGTTCTATTGTTGAGAACAATAATTGGCTTCCTTGTCATGTGACACTGTGACGTCAGAGACGGGACACCCGAAGCATTTGGCTGGTTCGGGATCCTTGTTGTGAACTATTTATGTCTGAATATAGCAACTTTGGAAATACACATAGCAGTTTCGAGTATGGACCGACATTTTGATCCCTCAGAAATCCATCCATATCAATTTGAGCCGTTGTCGAACGAAAAACTTCATTATGACAACTCTGAAGCTCGTGGATCAGACAAGAACTCTGATGTGCAAGAGGATATCAACATCAACAGACTTGTGAACAGGAACTGGTATTTACAGTTTTCTGTATGTTTTACAATTTATATTTCAAAAACGTTCGTTGAGTTTTATAGTTCTAACGAGGATAAATTTGATTGTTTAAATAGTAAGAGATCCACCTACCCTTTTGCCAACAAAAAGTTGTGTTTCATGGAATGTGTTCTCTCATAAGAGGTACCTTTTTAATATTTAATAATTGAGTCATGCATTAAGAATCTGGTTTTAAATAACAGGCTGCCTCCCAAAATGGGACATTTATATTAGCTTTTACTTTTATGTTGCCATTGTATGACAAACTACGTATAAGTCATTCTTTGTTCAATTATTTATTTGATATATGTTCTTGAGGTTTCATGCCAACTGGGAGGGATGTTCTCTTTTGTCAGGAAATAGATCCTGTGGAAATGAATGCTCCCGAGAAGGAGAAAGAATGCATCACCAGACAGTGTATTTGACGCTGTCTGCATTAATCACCACAATTTAGAGGTTGCATCATTCAAGTTTGCAAGGATGGAGAAACGCTGATGACAAGAACCAATTTATTATTATGTTTCATTTATTACGCAAGGAACCAAGAAACCAAAACAAATTAGTTGAAATCCAGCAATCCTTGTTAATAAATGTTGCAGAAAGCAATGTCTTGGAAGAAAGGATATCAGGGGTCATTCTAAATGATAAGGTGGAACACATAAAATCTAAATAATTCAAGGTCTAATCAATCTAAAAGTGCATGCAAGATTTGGCTTATGTCCGGTGATCCCTGGTAAAATGCTGCGAGAACCTAAGTCAGGTTGACAATCAGGGAGCCACAAATCTGGTATTATACGTCATGGAATGATATAATTAAAATAAATGGACGGTCTTATCGGTTTAAAGGTGCATGCTGAATTTTACTGAAATCCAAAATCCTTAGTATATTTACGCTGCAAAAGTTAGAAGAATGAAACATCAGGGGCCATAACTCCTTCAAATGATTTGAACTGCTGGAAAACAAACTCTTTCATCAGTACAGAGTTTCCAACTAAATCTGGTTGAATTCTAACTATTAGGTATACTGCTGAAACGAAAGATAAGAGGATGGGCAATCGTGGCGCTATAAATCTTCTAAATGACGACATCGAAGGCTCGAAAGAAAACTCTTCTGAGGTCCCATCAATATAAAGCTGCACAGCAAATTTGTTTAAGATCCAACAACTACCAGTACATTTCTCTTGCGGAAACTAAATTGTTAGCTGACAGCCCAATGGACGCAATTGTTATGGGCTCTGCCGACTTTGTTGAGAGGTGTTCTATTTAATGGTGACTTTCCATACTCTTCATCTCCAATGTATACTAAAATGTATCCTGTGTATAAAAGTATAATTGCCCCTTGCATTTTCTTGAAAATTCACCTATATCCCAAGAACGAAGAAAGGTTTATCTTGTAGGATGCAAGATTTATTGTTACCATGACACTCATATTTTTCAAAGTTTCCAAATCTGTAAACCAACGTGTTTTAATGGTATAGTCTCATTTTAGTCTTTAATCCAAGCAACAAGATAAAATGGCCGTTCTGCCTATGTCAATTTATGTATCTTCAGTTATACTATGCACCGAATCTATAACCCCATGTATAAAGCAAAATACAAATGTTAACACATTATATTTCTATACTGTTTATTTTTTCTAGTATAATAGTGTCATCATTTGACTAAGTGACCTCATCATTAGTTCGGCAGTCAGTACCTTGAACAGTAAATGTTGGTGCATGGCACAATAAATATATGATAAACGCAGTCTACAAATGTGCTTTTAAGCATTGAATAGTCCTCATAGGTAAACTGCAAAATAATGTTTGCTTGATCAGTCTCCATGAGAAGTTCATGGTCTGTAGTCAGTGTTGTCCTTTCGTATAGTTTATTCCCCTGCTTGCTCGGGAATGTAGAATAGGTTCCATGTGCCCTCATGCATGTTGTAAGAGGAGACTAATGGAAGCTGGAGCCACGGTATCTCAGTGGTTAGAATGCTGGACTCGAGATCTAGAGTGCGCAAGTTCGAAACCTACCATCGGATCAGCCATTGTATGGTCAATGGTGTGTCCTTGGGCAAGGCACTTAACTCCAAATGCCTCAGCACTAAATAAAACACTTGTGTTGCTGTACCATAAAACCGCAAACACAGTGTTATGGTTTATTATATCTTGAGCACCTGTTTCTAACAGGAAACTCCTTATCTACAGGCTTGTATCCTGATTTGAGTGACTCGGGAGCACCTGGAACAAGATCTCCCAAGCCAGCCGGTGCTTCCTGGTAGGAGGGATACGTCTACCTCAACCGAGCTGTTATGAACAAGACAAGCTGCACATAAACTGAAGAGAAAAGAAATATTGCAAAATAATAATGAAATTTAGAATCATATTTTATATATCGCTTGTGAAGACTGTCAGTTAGTCTAGGATATAGAATTGTCCCATAAGTAAATAGAAAAATTAGTACTTTCATAACCAAGAACTCAGAATTATATAGGATAATAGAATAGTCTTTTGTGCATCACTGTTGTAAATAATGAGCAGTTTTCACAATATACAGTGATATATGTATAAGAGATCAACCTGTGGGATTGGCCAAAACTGGATGCAATATAAAGGTGGATGTTGTGGCAGTTAGTTACTGTATATATGGAATGTATTATGCTGCGTATTGAAAAATGTGACTATCATGTAAATGTGTCTTTTAGAACAGGTTTGATTACATTCATGTAGCTTACCATTCGTTCCCCTCTTTCTTTACAGCTTGGGTTTTATTAGTTTTCATTACAATGGGGGGGGGGGGGAGGGGGGACAGCTACAAGAACCCTGTAATAGCATAAATATATGGAACAATACTCACAACAATTTTGAATTTTTTATTTATATATTTAGGTATTGCCTGATCATAATTTCCCACATAAGCCTACCTTTCGTGCATCCCAGAGAATAGTTTGAGTAACTTTCTTTCAGCTTTTCACATAAACTGGATATTTTATTTAATATCTCAATCAACACATTCTCAGAGGTCACGCAAGAGTTATGTACCTTTGTAATAGGTCAGAGGTCTTTGGGGAAAACAATGCATTAATCACTACAGGGTATTCATTCAAATGAAAGTTAGAAACTGATAAATAAACACAATCTGCAAGAAATTGGTCCATTTTTAAAGAAAAAAGAAAGGCTAATCAAATATATATAAAAAAAATTGTGCGTATTTATTGCAATTGCTTTAAAACGTAAATATTTTTCTCCAATATATACTGGTAGTTCCACTGAATGCGGTAAATTCAATTTCAGTTTGTGCAAATAAAAAGCCACATATAATTTATTTTCTAAGTCGGACTATATGACCTAAATTGCTCTTTTATATTCATCTATTTCGTGTTAACATAGTGTAAATTATTTATTGCCAAGCATTAGAGTTTACGAACAAGTACTTTTACATTACATTTTGTCTGTGTCTGTAAATAAAATTGATTAAAATTTGAGATCAATATCATTATTATCTTGTCAAACATTTCTGCAGGACTTTTTGCTCTTATATCAGTAAAATAAATGCTGTACAAATACTTTGTAATGTTCATTTATTTGCTAGAATGTTCTAAAAAGATGGTTTTAAACCATGCATTGCTGTCATAGCAGGATCAAAGAAGTGGGTATTTTTCGGTACGAAGTGGTTTACAACACTGTGATACACTTCAAGGGCATAAGTCTGGTGAAGTGGGGACAGCTTCTTTGTGCCCTTCACAAGTTCAGTCATGCAGACAATTTCCTTCACTAGCTTAAGGTGTCTGAAACCTGTGAAAGAAGATTTGCTTTCCTACAAATCCAACAAAAGTGCTATTTATTAGGGATTGACCAATTCATATTCGAAGTTGTATGTGTGCGGAGGAGGGGGATTTCTTTCAAGCTAGGATATTTGTCTGGGATTTTCTTTTCAAGTAGGAAATTAATTTCCCTCAAGATAGTTTTTTGTCAAATATAATAATGAATATAATTATTTTGTTATATATATTTTTTCTTTCTACAAATAAAGCAAGAATATGTTTTTCAAGCCATTTGGGGTCCAGAAATTATTCTTCAAAATTATCCCAGCCCCCCCCCCCAACAAAATTAAATTATATGCTCAGTTTCTTAGTTGTAAGTAAATGTTTGGCCTAAAAAGCTTAGTAGTCAATACACTTAGCCTGATGTGCAAGTCCAGTAACCTGTAATAACACCTGGGTACTCTGATTTCCTCCTCCCCCCAAAGTAATGATTATTTGAAACTTTCCATAATTTAGAATTTAATGACCAAGATGAACTTTCCAATCTATTTTCAATTTTCAACACACGAAAGCCTGTATAGTGCATAGGTACATGCAAAAGCCTGTATAGTGCATAGGTGCATATAGTGCATCCATTGAGAAGAAAATCTGTCAATAGGCTATTACAAGCGTTACTTTACATAAATGTACTTTATGAAACCTAAGTATTATTCAGGTGTGGAAAAAATAAAGAAATTCAACCTTAATTTGTCAGTATGTCCTACTAATTACCTTTCTTCAGCCACATCCTGTCAGCTACCTCCCCATCTGAACATCTTGTGAACTTCCTCTCTTCCCACTGGTGGATGTTAGTAATGTGCTTTATCAGGGATAGCCATTTCTCCTCCTTTGAATCCTCGTCTGTTCTTGATGAGGCTGCGACCCAGTATATGTGGTTGGAGACGGATTTCACCCATTGATGAATAGCACCGCAGTCTTCCTTCTTTGATGCAACCCCAGCTTCTTTAATTTCTGATTCCTGAAATGACAAGTTGAAGACAATTCAAAAATCTAATGACAACATGTTTAGGGACGGACCATTTAATTTTCAGGGTGCGCCTAAGTATTTCTTTCAAGCTGGCATATTTTTTATTTTTCTTTACTTTAAGATAATAATTTTTGTCAACTAATATACTGGATATAATAGGTTTTATTTTCTGCCATAAATCAGAGCAAGAAAACTAATATAAGCACAAAACTTGACTAATTATAGACATATATGTATGCAAAAGGGTAACACTATATGCCCTACCACTGTCATGGTGGGGCAGAAAATATATCTTTATAGGAAGCGGCGATATTTCGCATATTGAACAGTAAATAATTGATCAGCTTTCAATGTCCCATGAGTAGCAGATATTCCCTTTAGCTAAATGCCATACGTCAAACATGTGTGAAATATCCTTCCTCTCTTCTTTCATACATTTCTGCACTTGAACATGTCGATCTTTGATCAATTAGATATGCTGCATCCCTTCTTCTGCTGACTCTGAAAGGACTTTTTATGGATATTCAAGCTCCATATGAGTTGAGCACTTTACCTCACGGGGTTGAAATAAAGGAAAATGGAATAACAGTAATATTGTTAAAATAAAAAATTAAATATAAATTCTTCTTTCATAAATAGCAGCTCCAGGACGGATTACTGAAGTGCATCTCTTTTAAATATTTGTATCACATATCACTTACACTCCACTATATAGCCATTATTATACTGATGTGCTGTTTAACCCTATGCACACATCATCTGTCCCATCACACGAGTGTTAATGTTTAGTAATATTCAGCCTACCTTTAGACAGATACATCATTCTTAATTTTTTAAAATTTATTTGATCTCCTCAACCACACCAAATGTCAATTCTAATACATATTAGTTTGTCTAATTACAATACACTGAGCAACATTTCAATAGACCCAGACAAGTTTGGCAGAGCAGAATGCACCCTTACTCGTAGCTTTTCATACGATCTTAGGACTCCAAATGAACGTATCTGAGCAATTTGAACATCAAGTTTCTGACATCTATTCAGATCCATGAGGGAGTATGAGCAATATTTCGCACTGTGTCCTGCAGAGTCACATAGTATGAGCAATATTTCGCACTGTGTCCTGCAGAGTCACATAGTATGAGCAATATTTCGCACTGTGTCCTGCAGAGTCACATAGTATGAGCAATATTTCGCACTGTGTCCTGCAGAGTCACATAGTATGAGCAATATTTCGCACTGTGTCCTGCAGAGTCACATCGCCCATCTCCACCAAGAGTAAATGAAGAACCCTGGGTCCTGACTTCTTCTAGTAGCAACTTCTGCTCAACCTGCCATGTGATCATAGTAGCTCGTATAAAGTAACTCCTTTTGATCCAATAGAAAGATGACAGACGTATTCTTGGCATGTTCAAATGGTCCAACATTGTTAGTACTTGTGATGCACTGCATCCGTTAAATAAAATAGGAGATTTCTGAGTAGCAGCTATGAGTGCAAGGGTTAAGAATCCCATTTGTACAAATGTCACTCTTGACAATATGCAGAAGCAACCACCATAAGTCTTTTCCTTTTTGTTACAACTACACTGCACTCTTTACCACATGTACGGCAAATAGGAAGACGTTCATACAGGACAGATTCACCATAAGTCCTTTCCTTTTTGTTACAACTACACTGCACTCTTTACCACATGTACGGCAAATAGGGAGACGTTCATGCAGGACAGATTCACCATAAGTCCTTTCCTTTTTGTTACAACCACACAGCAATCTTTACCACATGTACGGCAAATAGGAAGACGTTCATACAGGACAGATTCAAATACTATACCTTTTAGTTCGTCATGTGGTGCTTTATCGCTGCATAAGGCCACAGCTGTACCTTTATCATCAATATCAGATTCAGAATCAGTTTCTCCAGGACTCTCAGGAAATTAGTCTTATTCGTGTATTTAATCCTCACCCTCACTTTATGAGGTATCTTTTGCTAAAAAAGCACCAGCAAAGTGCTTCAAAGGAGGAGACTTAAGTTGGTTACAAATAATTTCCTGATGCAATTGTGGCCATTGTGGCCAATTTTGAATCTGGTTCCTTCTTGTTCTTTGCTCGGGCGTGAACGCTGCCTACATCTGCCTGCCTGTCATGCAAGGATGTTCTGTCTTGCAGGCAGATGACACTTTCGTGGCTCATAGACCTCTAATTCTCTCTCTGCTACAGTAAGCAACTCTAGATCAGGAGGGGCAGCATTCTTTACCTTGGGCAATGTAGCTCCCTCAGACTTTGAAATTATATCATGGATGAGCATCAGTTATTAAAAGTATATTTTTTTCTTCAAAATATATATTAAAACAATTAAAACATCATTTTTCAAATGTATCACAATGTTATCGTCTGGTTCTGGTGCAGTTATGGATCATCTGTTGTTGCATGGACTGTATGTTATTAAAGGATGGTTGCATTGACTTGAAATAAATTATAAGTCAGCCTTATTTTTATGATTACATATTATTATTATTATTATTATTATTATTATTATTATTATTATTATTATTATTATCTCCATACTTTCTTAAACAAATATGGGGACATGAGCAATCAATACCATCAAAGGCGTAACCACCGCCCCTGCGGCTCCTGCAATGTGCGTGGGGGTGGGGGTGGGTGGGGGGATATTGAAGAAGGGGACCCAAAAGTTTCAAATGTGGGGGGGGGGAGCGTTTATGAATGTTTGCGGGGGGGGGGCAAAAATTTGAAGTTACTCAACTAATTACCATGCAACTCGTCCTACACCGTTTCAGCTGTGAGGGTGTACCATATAACTAGACCCCAATATTATAGTATAACAGCAGATAGTCATACAATATAATACGTCGACCCTGAAAGCTCTAATGGATGTGGGCCTCCCACACACACACACAATACTAGGGTCGACGTCTTACATTGTATGACTAATGGCTAGCCAAATCACTTACTAGTTCCAGCCAACTACTAAAAATTGGGGTATAAAAAATCACAACGTGTTTTAAAACGTAGAAAAGAGGAGCTCGTCTTCTATAGACAGTGTTTTGTTGTTGCTGTTGTTGTTGATGCAAGATAAACACGAGTAAAGTACATGTACGTTATTGATTCGGGTTTGCTTATAAATGTAATGCCCATCTATTGTCAATGACTACAAAACACGATAATGATGATAGCAACAACGATGATCATGACATGTGTGGTTTATGTTGCTATTGAGTTTGTTGTTAACAAAATTCGACCTATATGGATAATGGAGCTCTTACCTCCTACTTCTGTATTTTTCTGTATATATCCCTTGGGCTGGTATGCATATCTCTTGTAGCAGCATAATCGTGTGCTATCTCCTTTGAAACGTAATTAAAAATATTTGGTACAGCATTCTCTTTGAGTTTAGGTTGGGGATTTTCGTTCCTAAGTCTTGTCATCATCTCCAAGTTCTCAAATTCAGTGGGCTCGAAATGAACCGAGCACAATCTTGAATGTAATCTTCCCTAGTCTTCAAGAGATTACAAAGAAAATATATAGCTCGTTGGGCATCTTGACAAATAATATCATATTGATCTTTAGAGCTTGAAAACTCAACGTCGAAAGAATATCACTTTAAACATATGAATATGTTTCATTTAATAATATTACATTTGTATATGAAAACAACATCAGTTTATTTGTATTCCTATAAGCTGGGAACAATATCTTTTATAAAATATCTACTTGTACCTATTATGTTACCTATACCTTTAACCTCTTACACTGAGAAGGTTAAAACTGAAAATCTACTAATGTTTTACATAGAACATATTACAAGATATAATAACCTTCCATACAGTAATTGCATTACTCATGTTTTTCTGTTTACAAGTTTATATTATAAACAAAACCTTCTGAAACTAACAGCAATGTCTTTATTTTAAAAGGACGACATATTTAGCATTAAAGCTAATCTCTCCTCAAAAATGCATACAAGCGATATATATATATATATATATATATATATATATATATATATATATATTAGTAGAGTATGATATCATTAATTTAAAGCAAACAAGGAAGAGGAAAATATGTGTATATAATATAATAGGGATGTTCGTCTGGATATCTTTTGCGGTGAGTAAAAAGGTAGTCATTAGACAAGGAATTGAATTACAAATAAGAAGTTGAATTTCTAATTTCAATAGGAATTGTGTTCCATAATATTGAACCTGATGAAGCGAGAGATTGATCGAGATAGGAAGAGCGAGATCCTGGAATAAAAAGATGCTGTTTGGAAAAAGAACGAAGGTCATGGTCATATATTAACGGTTTGGTGAGATAAGACTGATCATCATGTACAAGACTATTGATTGCGGTGTACATCTTACAACCCTTTTACAATGCAACACGTTTACAAAATGGTAAACAATTTAATTACAAAAATATTTCAGACGGTGGTGTGAAAATATCAGTTGCTAGATTTATTCAAGCAGTTCGTTTTTACAATTTAGTAATCTTACCAGTGTGAGCTGTAGATGATTATTGTTTAAATGTTATTGCTGCTGCTGATGATGATATAGCTGAAAAAGGTCTTCTTTTATTGTGTTATACCGTGAGATAGTCATTTAAGGGGTAGTCTGTAAAACAATCTAATTTCAAATATAACTGACTTGAATACTCTTTAAAAGAAATTTCAAACAGACAATATATTTGCAGACCATGCCTGAGGAAAACGGTGATAGAAGATAAATATTTCTTGACTAAGTAAAATATCTTTTTCTGAATGTTCGCATTTGAAACCTAACATTCCTATATGCTTCTGTCTGAAGCACAGATCAATTATTTTCCTTTCACTAGATTCCGCTGAGTGAGCTTATGAAGAATTAGTACAATATAGCAGAGATGGTGGATATTAGGGTAGAATGCTAAAAATATGTGCCATGTGATCCAGAGATGACACCATTTTCCTCAGTGATGCCTTGAGTTGCGAGAGTGCAAATGACGGTAAATACGCAGTGGAGGAAATCCACGGGAACTACTGCAGGGACTGGTGCCTGCTATACAGGAATGACACAAGGGAGATATTATCTAGAGATTCAACATTGTAGCTGAAAAACTTTCACATTTATGTTAAACTGATCATACTACTTAATTTAAGAGAGGTCTTGTACAGTTATACTATAATTTATGATACACACGGATTTATCTACAGTGAAACTTCTCTTAACTCTTTCCTCTGTGACAGGCTTCCTCAGCAGGATGGCCATATATTTTGGTCCCAATAAAGCTGTTATAATACGAATCAAACCTTTCTATTTCGGCAACCTGTATTCAACAGCAAATATATTTGGTCCAAACAGAGAAGCTTCACTGCATTTTGGGGCCAAACAGTGTCCAGTTTAGAAAAAACTTCACTGTATTTTTGAAGTGCATGTCCCTCAAAGCATAAAAAAGAATTACATTTGGACAAATACCAATGGAAAATATATGCTTGTTGTTACGACTCTATGGTCTAAGAAAAATGTAACAGAAAGAAAGTGAAACCAACAAATCAAGTAAAAAATCAACAAGCAATTTATTACTAGATAATTAAAATGAAAAATCAAAAAGTCACTTACAGTAATGTGTTTTGAAATCCTAATAATCCAATAAGAATGATTGTTCTAATCACAAGTCCTAAATATAGAATGTTCCGAATTCACGGCTGTGTCCTTGAATGTTAAGATGTGCTAATGGTCTCCAAAGTTCTGATGTACTAGAAATCTTGAGGTGCTGAAGTCAAAATGAAGTATTCCAAAATCTCTGAATAAGTTCACATAAATTCCAAAATTGTCAATTAAAAATCCAAAATCCAAAAGTTTATGAGCACTGTTATAATCCAATGAATATTTAAAATAATTCCTCTCTTAGAATTTGGAATGAATTTTCACAACTGCAATAGCTCTTTACAAGACTGATGGTAATGTCAAAACTGAAAAAACTGAAAAAATGTCCACCAAACATGGTATATATAAAGATTGGTCACATGATAGAATGTTCTAGAATATGAGTCATCTTAATGGAATTCTAACTGTAAACAAAATCAACCTTGACCTTCAAATTGAGAAAACATATTGATCAAAACAACCTAATTCAAGGACACCAGTTAAACATGTTTTTCCTGATAACACCAAGATTCAAGCAAATATCAAAGTGAAGAAACATTTACAACTTCCTAAAATATTCACAATATTATATAAACATCATACATAACACCTCCCCTCATAAAGAAAAAGAAAGATTTATATAATAAAGCTTTCTTTTGAATATACATCTAATACTATAATAACCAAAATTACATAAGAACATGTTTTATGATACTGGACTTAATTACATCAAGCAATATTACATTTCTAGGCACGTGAGAGTGCATCCGCAATCACATTGTCTTTCTGAATCAATACTCCACCAACCGCTACATCACTTGCATCAACAGATAATTTAAATGATTGGCTGAAATTTGGTGCAGAAAGAACTGGTGCATTCTTAAGCATGGCCTTTTGTCAGACCAATAAAATTTGGCTTTCTTACTCAATAAACTTGTCAAAGGTTCAGCAATTTTGGAAAAATTGGAACAAAATTTCCGATAATATCCAGCCATACCTAGAAATCGTATCAGTTGCTTTTTACAAATTGGAACTTGAAATTCAGAGATAGCTTTGACCTTAGCTTCTATAGGTTTAACTTGACCTTGTCCCACAATATGTCCTAAAAATGTGACACAAGCATGGCAAAACTCACTTTTGCTCAAATTAATTGTCAGATTCGCATCGCTGAGTCGATCGAAGAATTTTCGAATGGTTTCCAAATGATCTTCCCAGGTGTTGTTGTAGATAATAACGTCATCGATATAAGCGTCACAATTATCAAGACCAAATGTTATCATGTTCATCAGACGTTGAAACGTTGCTGGCGAATTTTTCATTCCAAACGGCATAACTTTATATTGATAAAGTCCATCTGGAGTTATAAATGCTGAAATTTCTTTTGCCCTTTCCGTCAGTGGAATTTGCCAGAATCCTTTTAAAAGGTCAAACTTGGTGACATATTCCGCATTTCCAATTTTATCAATGCAATCGTCCATTCTTGGGATTGGAAATGAATCAGTTTTGGTGACACTGTTGACTTTTCTATAGTCAGTACACATACGGAATGTATTATCTGGCTTGGGAACAAGAATACATGGTGAACTCCAGTTACTTTTACTTGGTTCTATGAAATCATTCTCCAGTAAATACTGAATTTCTTTCTTCAGATAGTTCTGTTTGACAGGATTCATCCTATAAGGATGCTGTTTCACAGGCTCAGAATCTACAATGTCAACGTCATGATAAATTTTACTTGTTCGTGTTGGAACATCAGGAAACAAGTGCTCATAGTCATGTAATAGCTGTTTTAGTTCATTTCTTTCCTGTTGTTGTAGATGTGAAAGTTTCTGGTCTAGGTTGTTCAATATTTCTGAATTCCGAAGATTGGTTATACCAGAGTCACTATAGACTGATAGTATTCCATCGTTGATATCTTCACTGTGTGGGACAGGTACAACTAAATTAACTGAATAATTAGCTGAGCTATCTCTGTCAAAATATTCCTTTAACATATTTATATGACAAAGTTGTTTCTGTTTTCGTCTCCCAGGAGTGTTAATGATATAATTTAAGTCATTTACTTTCTTTTCAACGGTATAAGGACCATAAAATTTAGCCTGAAGAGGATTCTGAGGTATGGGAAAGAGAGCCAGAACTTTGTCACCAGGTTTAAAACTCCTTTCCTGTGAATTTCTGTCATACCTTAATTTCATTTTTGACTGGGTAGTGTGAAGATTACTTCTTGCTACTTCACAGGCCTTTGACAACTTGTATTTGAAATCAGAGACATAATCAAGAAGATTAATCTTTGAATCTTCATTTGAAAGAAGTTTCTCTTTCAATAATTTCAATGGTCCACGGACAGTATGACCAAAAACTAGTTCAAAGGGACTAAAACCCAACGACTCTTGAACTGATTCCCTAACAGCAAACAACAACAAATGAACACCCTCATTCCAATCCTTTTCTGTATCAAAGCAATATGATCGAATCATATTCTTCAAAGTTTGATGAAATCTTTCCAAAGCACCTTGACTTTCAGGGTGATAGGCAGAAGATTTAAACTGTTGGATGCCTAATTCATGCATAACTTGTTGGAAAATTCCAGACATAAAATTTGACCCTTGATCCGACTGGACAGATTTGGGAAGGCCAACAAGTGTAAAAAACTTCACTAAAGCTTTCACAATAGTTTTAGTTTTTATATTTCTCAGAGGAATTGCCTCTGGAAATCTTGTAGATGCACACAGGATGGTCAACAAGTATTGGTTGCCTGACTTGGTTTTAGGTAAAGGACCAACACAGTCTACAATTATTCTACTAAATGGTTCATCAAATGCAGGAATAGGTTGCAGATGAGCCTTAGGTATCTTCTGATTGGGTTTTCCTACCATTTGACAAGTGTGACAAGATCTGCAGTATTTAGAAACATCACTTTTGAGTTTCGGCCAATAAAAATGATTCAAGATCTTGTGATAAGTCTTACGGACTCCTAAATGACCAGCCAAAGGAGATTCATGGGCTAAATTAAGAATGTCCTGTCGATATGACTTAGGAACAACAATTTGATAGCTCACTGACCACTCGTCACCAGCGGATACATCAGGTGGTCTCCATTTCCTCATAAGGATCCAATTTTTCACAAAGTAACACACTGGAACTTGTGTGGCTTCAGTTTCACTAATAGCCCTCTGAAACAAACAAGATATCTCGGGATCTTGCTCCTGTTCAACGACAAGGGATTGTTGTTTGTCATCCTGATTAGAACAAAGAGAATGAGTTGCCAAAAGAGGATCACTGTGATCAATACCATTTGATTGATCAATACCTGAGGAAGAAGTGACCTCATCAAAAGACTGACCAATACATGTGTCAGCTAAAGGAATAATATCCTGATCAACATCACTCTCAAGAGCTCTTTTTGCCATAGCTCTAGTAACTGCACAAGCAGGGTACAAATCAGGGATTTCAGTTTCGACAGGATCAACTTTCTGATCCAAACAAGGCTTGTCAGTTACAAGTGGATTAACCACAACCTTATCTCCAGCTAGGTCATTGCCTAGTAATAAATGAACACCCTCTATGGGTAAAGAAGTCACTGCCCCAACAGTCACAGGTCCAGAAACTAAGTCTGATGCCAAATTTACACAATGGAGAGGAACATTTACAAAGCCGCACTCAACTCCCTGAACAAGAACACTTTCACTTGAAGAACACTCCTCAGACAAAGGCAAAGTACCTGATAATAAAAGACTCTGAGAAGCTCCAGTGTCCCTTTATATTTTAATTGGGATAGGTTTGGCAGAATCACCAATAAGTGATATAGAACCTTCTGACATGAATGGTTCATAAGCCTCTAAAATAGAATCAGACTGGGGTTTGTTTGACCCAACAAATGTATTGCTTTCAATACAAGACCGTGACCTTGACCTCGTAGAAATAAGAGCATTTGGAAAAGCTCTGTCTTTTCTCTGTTGCTTATTTTTCAACTTGAAGCAATCAGAAATAACGTGTCCTTTCGTTTTACAATAAGTGCACGTAGGAAGAGATAAGGATTTCTGATCAGTCTTATCAGATGTTTGATTCCTAACAGTTGTGCTGTTGTGAAATTTGGAAGTACTCGAATGAGATTGAAATGGTTTTTTTACCAGAAAACTGCTGAGAGGACGACTTATTGCCAAATGAAATTTTGTGAGTCAAGGAATAATCATCAGCCATACGAGCAGCATTTTCCAAAGTTTCCACATTCTGCTCGTCAAGATAGGTTTTAACATCACTATGGATGCACCTCTTGAACTCTTCAATTAATACGAGCTGTCGGAGGTTATCATAACCTTGATCAACTTTCTTGGCTGAGCACCACCTATCAAATAGTTGTTCTTTATCCCTTGCAAATTCGACATACGTTTGTCCAGTTTCTTTTCTACAATTCCTAAACCTTTGTCGATATGCCTCTGGTACCAACTCATAAGCTTTCAAGATGTACTCCTTAGCCACATCATAATCAGTGCTTTGTTGTACTGACAGTGAAGTGTAGACTTCACGAGCTTTGCCAATTAGTACACTTTGTAATAACAAAGTCCAATGCTCTCTGGGCCATTTCAAGTTTTCAGCTATTTTCTCGAAATGAAGAAAGTATTTATCTACTTCTTTTTCCTGAAAAGGGGGTACTAACCTAATATATCTAGTAACATCAAAACCTGAACTTGTATTTAAAGGAGTGGAGTGTGCTCTGTTTGCCAGTTCTAATTCTCTTAACTTAAATTGCATTTCCCTTTCTTCTCTTTGCATCTGCATCTGCATTTGTATTTGTCTATCTTCTTTCTCTCTCTCTCTCCATCTGCATTTGCCTCTCTTCTTTCTCTCTTTCCATCTGTATCTGCATTTGTCTCTCTTCTTTCTCTCTCTCCAACTGCCTCTTCTTTTTCTCTCTCCATCTGTATCTGCCTCTCTTCTTTCTGCATTTGGATCTGCCTCTCTTCTTTCTGCATTTGGATCTGCCTCTCTTCCTTCTGCATTTGGATCTGCCTCTCTTCCTTCTCTCTCTCTCTCTCTGAATCTGAAGCTTTGCCAATTCTAAATCAATCTGGTTCTTTAACTCTAATTCCCTTAATTTCCTGTCAGAACCAGATACAGGCTTTCTCTTCAAACTTAAAGCACTATTTTCAAAAATTCCCTTTCCTACTAAATACTGAATTAAAATAATCTTTATCTCCTGTTTTGTCAATGATACTTTTGCCTCAGATAGACTGTATTTTCTTGCAAGCTCGAGCAACTCATCCTTTCTCATGCACTCTAACCCCTCCTGGGTAGGTTTTGAAATGAAATTCTGAACATTAGATGCCATTGTAAATGCTTGTTGGTTTCACACACAAAAATTTCTCTATTTAAAAATCTTTGCCAAAGACAAAATAAAATTCTCCGAGACAAAATCAATATGAATTTCAAAGATAAATTTAATATCTCTAATATGCTTTAAAGAAATTCAGATCCCAGATGACGGGCCCCCAATTTCTGTTACGACTCTATGGTCTAAGAAAAATGTAACAGAAAGAAAGTGAAACCAACAAATCAAGTAAAAAATCAACAAGCAATTTATTACTAGATAATTAAAATGAAAAATCAAAAAGTCACTTACAGTAATGTGTTTTGAAATCCTAATAATCCAATAAGAATGATTGTTCTAATCACAAGTCCTAAATATAGAATGTTCCGAATTCACGGCTGTGTCCTTGAATGTTAAGATGTGCTAATGGTCTCCAAAGTTCTGATGTACTAGAAATCTTGAGGTGCTGAAGTCAAAATGAAGTATTCCAAAATCTCTGAATAAGTTCACATAAATTCCAAAATTGTCAATTAAAAATCCAAAATCCAAAAGTTTATGAGCACTGTTATAATCCAATGAATATTTAAAATAATTCCTCTCTTAGAATTTGGAATGAATTTTCACAACTGCAATAGCTCTTTACAAGACTGATGGTAATGTCAAAACTGAAAAAACTGAAAAAATGTCCACCAAACATGGTATATATAAAGATTGGTCACATGACAGAATGTTCTGGAACATGAGTCATCTTAATGGAATTCTAACTGTAAACAAAATCAACCTTGACCTTCAAATTGAGAAAACATATTGATCAAAACAACCTAATTCAAGGACACTAGTTAAACATGTTTTTCCTGATAACACCAAGATTCAAGCAAATCTCAAAGTGAAGAAACATTTACAACTTCCTAAACTATTCACAATATTATATAAACATCATACATAACACTTGTTTAAGTGTCAAACATCCTATTGTACATGACAAAAATCTTTAAATTTAAATTCCATGAATATTTTGAAACTTAATGGCTGTACTATCTATTATATATTGAATAAATGCACTTTTTTATTTAATACAAATATAACCTTATACTTTCTTCTGTATAATTTGAACTCCTTAAACTGTTGATCATACACAAGTTACAAAATCAATGGGTTGAAGTTATAACTTGTAAAAAAAACTACTTATCGATACAGATTTTTATCAGTCTGTTTCGACATGTACCTGTTCAAACTTCCCAGTTCAGTTCAAGTAATCTATCTCAATGTTGATCTTGATATAAAATTGGTCAATGAGCTGTATACATATTACAATCACCAACCACCATATCCGATGGCTATAGGTTAATACACACCGTATTTAGAACTTTGGAAGTGCAAAGGACTGTCTATATTGATAGAGCCCGAGGTAACCAAAATATATATGATCATTCGTAAGATCTTTCTTTAAAGATGGTTCATGGAATCAACCGTACGAATTTTACAGGATATATCTCTAGCTGCTGTTACATAAAACTCGAGGTAGCTGGAATCATACATTTTAAAAAGTGTGCTAAACCCGTGGAAAACCCCAAATGGGCCGTCGGTTGCCATTTACAAAAATCAATTAGTTAAACATTGTTCACTGTTCTCTTTTGAAGATGGATTTCGCTGGTATGCTTCCCATCCATGGTTGTTAGAAACTACTTCAAACACGGTAAACACTACCGTTCAAATAGTGTTTTAGAGGAAACCAGTTTGAAACAAAGTGTATTTGGAACAAAGGAATACATCGTTTCTTTTTTCCAAATAAATCAAATAGAGATCCTTATATCGAAGTACATATTGCAGCGAATTCATCTTTTCTATAACTACTATTGTATTGTTTCTATATGTGTCCTTGCTTCCTAAATCAATATCTCCTCAAAACCGGTAGATGAATGTCTATTAAACGTTTAAGAACTCAACGTTATCAGTTGATATGATGTTGGTGTTATTGCCGTTCTTGTTCATTTTTCTGCTTTTACTCATGCCCTGCATCGCAGCAGCAGAATCAATGGAATAAACGAGAGGAATAGAACAGAACATCTGCTTAGGGGGAATATAATTTGCAATTAACATTTCTAGCAAATAAGCGTAGATTTAATACATATATATCGAAGTCCACATTGCACACAAGGACACTAAATCGATCGATGATTCAATGACACCGTCAATCAATCAGTCAATGAGAGGATGGAGTAAATAAAGTATTTATGAAGATTATTATTTATACAATATCGACGATGTTAGTTCACAAGAAGAGACGATTTACCACAAGAGGATGTGAACAACAACGATAATAATAATAATAATAATAATAATAGCAAAAACAACAACAAGAATATTAATAATGATAACATTCCACTGAACAGAGATTGCATGACCACGTGTTTTGCGTAACTAAGAACGGCTGGGCCTTGGAAGCTCAGAGAGCAGAGATCAGAGAGTAGGCCTCATATAAACATCAGCGTCTCACTGCCTTGGAGAGTTTATACGAGCAAGCGATATTATAAAAAAATTTGTGCAAATGTGAAGCAGGCAAGATGTCCTTGAAAGCTTATATTTTCTGCCATATAAATTCATATTTTTCGTAGCTATCGTAAATTCCGCTCGGCAAATACATATAGTCAGCTTTATAGGTCAACTCATCATTATCGAGTTCGATCGTATCAAAATTTGCATATTGTAAGTGGAAATCATCTGACCTTAAAGGTACCAGAAAGGTAAATTTGCCAATTTCCTGCCATTACTGCCCTTTTTAGAAGCAAAATTCAGAAGTTATAAGGCACTCATTGTAATAAATTTTATATCGTTAGGTAGGCAAACATTTTGCAGAAATCTCACAATAGGAAAATTCAATAAATATGGGTTTTCACCTGATTTGGCACTTTTAATGAGTGCATGCTTGTTTGGAAATTTAGCTCATTCGTACACGATTATAATTCAGTATACCTTTCAAAAATAAACAGACGGTATCTAAGTGAATATATATAATCTAACTTTGCATATTCATTTAATAGCTTTTTGGAGTATTTGTATTCGTTTATATGTGCAGCGGGATAATTCTTGAGTATATCCGTCCGTCCGTCCTTGGCAAACTTATTAGCATAAAATACAAAAAAGATACAAATGGTGAAGACATATGGTGCTTAGGACTAACCTACAGATACAAATGGTGACCATTATTCAGTATCATCAAACAACAGACACATACCAGTGGATGGTAGAAGCTAATAGGAAAATCGGTGTATCACTATCAAGCAACGAACTTGACTCACTAAATTAAGAAAGGTGAAGGACCAATCATTCATTACAGAAGAACATACTATAAACTATAAGTAAAGTACTACCCCTGATTCACACCCTACAACATAAAGGAAAATGAGCGACCTCATATATGCAGGTGCAGTGGGTAAATGACAGCCTCTAGAATATAACGCATACAATCAAACAGCCAACATAAAGCAGAGGAATTCAACCATGAAAACAAAGGTTGCAAAAAAAATAATAAAAAATGATGAGAAACGAGGAGTAATCAGCGGACTGGAAATCCTAGAGAATGAAGGGAAACAAGCTAGAGCACCACACCTGAAAAAGTGCGCTTTTTATATTGTAAGTGGTCAAAAAATTGAAACAACAAATAACGGCAATATCAGCAAATTGCAGAGATACGAAGATAGAGACAAACAGTACAAACAAAAAAATCAATTTAAGAGGAACCTACAACAGGTTTCACAAGAGGTCAGCAGGGTAGACAACAGTGATTGTACCGTCATGCCCGATAAGGAGGAAGCCCCGAAATTGTGGACCAACATATGGGGCAAACCAACCAACCAAGCAAAGGGGTAATGCAGAGTGGCCTGAAAAGGTCTGAGATAAATTCAGGCAAGTTTACCTACAAGAAGATGTCAGAATTACAACAAAATTTCTGCGGAAACAGCTGCAAACAAAATGCACAGACAAAGTTCGTGGATTCTGACTAAAGAAATTCACTAACATTGACGATAGATTAGCAGCTCAGGTACAGAACTCATTAAACACATGCAGTGCTCCACCATTGATGAATAAAGAAAAAAAATGCTCTGATGATAAAATACAACGACAAAGGTCCAACAGTGAGCAACTATAGAGCAATGACCTGTAAGAAATGGTATCGAACATACTGGAATGATTACAGATACGTGTATGACCACGTATATAGCAAAGGTTATCGCCAAAAGTTATTTAATAGATGTGTCTTTAAATCTGATCAAAAAGCTTTCTGGAAAATTAAATATCTTTGTACCAACGTACGAACAGAAACATCAAGATATCCATATATGATGCTAATTACAAGAAGAATCACAAAATATTACAGTCAAGTTAGATATACCTATCATCTAATGCAAAACTAATGAAAGATGTCAAAGTCCATATATTTAACCAATGTTGATATTAATCTATGATAAGCTAAATGAGAACCTATTCTTGTTCTTTCCAGGGTTGATACATTGCCAACTAGACTTACTGCCAGCAATATTGATGGCGCGTATTCCACTCATTTAATTTTCCTACTTCCACTGCAACCATTCATTTATTAAAAATAGCAGTTTTGGTTTTCTCGCAAATCATCTATATTGTGTACTGATTGTACTTCCTATACTACCGATTTTTTTCCGTGAAGTTTTCACTGGTGTTGCTGGAGTACCTAACGTGTGTACAAATGTAAAACTGACGATTGGTTGGTTCTACCTTTTTATCCTTTTCTAAATTTACTGACTTAATCTACAATATTCAGGTTGATATTTTAGCATCAGACAATGCTTTTATTACTATAGAAATTAAAGTACGTTCTAATATTGACAAACGTAACATTTTTCGGAATATGTTGTCATAGATCAAAATCTATTTATAATATCAAGAACTTGGTTTGCAACATGTTTCAAACTGTGCTAAAGGCTTACAACAATAAAAGTTCAAGTGATTGAATCCATAGGATCGCAAAAAAAGTAATACTATCATTTCTAGGTCTGCAGTTTAAGGACGCAGTGTAGCTCATCCTTAATGAAATTAGCTCAAGATCCGTTATATATGACATTTTGACACTTTGTTTGAAAGATGCTACCATTTTACCTTTATATTTTTATATATCCCTTTCTACATCATTACCTTTTATGTTGCTTCTTGTTTAAAAGCATTTGTTATTTTATTGAAAGGGTTTATGTTCTTAATGTAATTTTTGTAATTTTTACCTTTATATTTCTGGAACTTAAATTTCTTTTCAATAGGCTCTGTATAGTTTGGAATGTGATGATGTACTGTTAAACCATACACACACACACACACACACACACACACACACACACACACACACACATATATATATATATATATATATATATATATATATATATATATATATATATATATATACATACATACGTACATACATACTGCTCATATTTAGAGCTGATGCTGTCAATGATTATGAAGTTTTTGGAATATACTGTAAATTCTTTAAAATTGTTATCTTTTGACTTTATTCAATAAATAGGCTGGACCTAAAATCTATTTTGACTACCGTATATGTTCGCATATGAATGGACAGACCTAAACATAGCAGAAATCTTACCAATCAGCACTTTCCTATTCTCTACTATCAACTTAAACAGATATTTTGGAAGAAATACATTAATGAAACTTGAGTGGTTGATATATGTTGCAAAGATTAATGACTCCTTGAAAATATTATTCCCTGAAGAATATAAACAGCATATCTGTTACAAAATTGTCAATTACAGATGTGAAAAACTTTTAAATGTATCGGTAGACAAAATCAGACAAAACCAAGGACAGTACCGCCCTTGTGCGGTTGGGTTATGTAATTTTGTTATCTATTTATACCAGAAATAGAGGTTTGGTCGTATTCTTTCCAGTTATCATCAATGGGCCATAGCTGATAGGATGTCTCGTCATTTACGTATAATTATTGCCAAACAATTTATTTGAAGTAAGCATACCTGATAGGCTCTAATCCGGTACCTGTTGAAGGTTGTGAATTTTAAAGGTTCTTTATCCCTGTATAGAGTAATTGTCCTCTGATAGAGGCTACTAATTTCCGACACAATTAAGATGCATTTGACATCGTGTCTACTAAGAGGTCGCATAGCATATGTTCCTTTTAGGTTCTGTTTAAAGTATAACCGGTATTGTTTACGGTTGTCTAATTTCAGCATTTTCGCAGTCTAAAGAAGAGTGCATACTTGCTGTATGGTTGAATACTAAATATTTAAAGAATGACCATTTTGCGGGATTTATTACTAGAGGTGGTAGTATGACTAAGACACATAGCTTTATTCATTATTTATTGTCAAATATGTTAATATATCAAAATTAATATTACACTAATTCATACATGCATACATATGTTATGCTTTTTATAATGAGATACTATTAATAATTGATAATTGTGAGAATTGCTAAAGTGCGAAAGGTACTCCCATGAAACTCGCGCCTGTGTTGTGCTGATGGCGGTTGGATATGTAGCCACTAGATTCAATGCAATATATTTGGTTTTGTTTTGTTTTAAGTTAATAATGCGTGTCCCTCTCTTTCTTGTTTTTAATATCTTCAGCAATTATAAAATGTTTCAAAATTTAATTCAGACATGCAAAATGTGCATTGGAGTACGACTCAACCCATTTAGATATGAATGAATAGTAGTAGGGGGTGGGTAAATAGGGCACCACTCTGCGCATGCGCTAAAATCGGTGTTGGCACTTGGGGGCAGTAATGGGAGTTTAACATAGTGCCCCAGACAGGCCCCAAAAGTGCGGGGTAACTGGGCAGTGGGGCACTCTGGGGTAGTAACGGGAAGACAACGTCCACTACCATCAAAAAAGTGGGTGGGGTGTTTTTTGATAGTAGTGGACGTTGTCTTCGTCACTACATTACAGGGGTGGGGTGTGGGGGGAATAGAATTAATCTTTCTTGAAAAAGGGTGGTCCTCAAAAGGACCGTTGGATTTTTTTGTTTTGTTAAAGTTCATCTAGAGGTGGGGGCACCTTCCAGGCTTTGCCCTGCATGCAGGGCAGCTCCCCTTCCATGTATTTACACTCATGCAGCGGTTGGATTTTTTAATGCAAACGGAGGATGGTCCGCTTCCGGATTCCAATTTTCCTTATTGTCTTCCTCCATCATAGAATGTGGTCTGATGGGGATTTTGCTTTCTTTCTCCTCCTCCTCCTTTTTTTCTAAGTCATGGAGGAGGTGCCACGCCACCTCTAAATGCACTCGAATTTGTCTAATAATTTCAGTTCTGTTCATTCTCTTGAATAAACGGGGTAGCTTAACTAGGGAAGACGTTGTTTTAATATACTAGAAGCGCGGACGTGAAGGAAAACATCCCTTACACCTAAAAAACAAAAAAAAAAAACATTACCCCACTACCCCGCGTCTGACGTCATTCTAAGCTTCGCGGATTTTTGCACTCCATCACCCGTGACTCTAAAAAGCGCGGACCTAAAAGAAACTACTTTTGATAAAAATGAAACACACACTATACCATTCCTATTTTTTTTAAAAAAAACTTTTTTTATTTTTTAAAAAACTTACACACACTACACAACCATTTTTTTTTTGTTTTAAAATTTTTTTTTATATTAAACTTTCACACACCTCACATAACCCTTTTTTTAAAATTTTTTTTTTATATTAAACTTCCACACACCATTCCATTCCTATTTTTTTTAACTTTTTTTAAAAATTTTTTATATCAATCACACAACACAAAACATACAAGGGGAGAAGTTTTTTTTTTGTTGGGGTAGACTATCACAAACAAAATAACACACAAAACATATGTATAAAACACACATATAGATATGGCAATATGAGAGCAGTAATCTTTTCTAGAGATTGGGTGGCCCTTAAAAGGACCGTTGGGTTTTAAAAGAAGTTATGTGGTTGTTTTAACTTCTTAGGGTTGATGTAGCCGTGGCAGTAGCTCCAGCAGGGCGGCCACGTTTAGCGATGGGTCTCACAGCTTTAAGACAGGCAGGTCTCTTTCGGGTGAAAGAGAAAGCAAATTCTTCACAGTCAATCTTGCAACTTACTTCGCCGTCAAATAGTTTGTTGGACTGCATAAGTTGTTGTTGCTGTTGCTGCTGTTGTTGTTTTTGTTGCTGCTGCTGTAGTCGTTGTGCTGCCTCCCATTCTGTTCTTTCCCTAAGTATTTCTTCTCTCAGGACCACTTCTACTAGATCATGTGCCATTTGAATGAACGTCATCGTCTTTCTCTCTGGGTTGGTCTCCATCAAATGATTCTTCACCCTTTGAATGTTAACCATAGCTTCATTCAGCTTTGTAATCTTGGTGGCGGCCATCTTCTTTCTTCTTTTTTTTGGAACTGTTGAGATCTTGACGAGTCAACGAGAATGACTACACTGGCCAATGCACCGCTTTATATGCTTAACGCGCAGACGCGATGGAAAACATGGTAAGGTTTCAGATCGACAGGGAGATCATAGATAGAGGAAAAAAGAGGATAGTTCTTTTAGATCGATAGAAAGAGAGAGAGAGAACATAATTATTTTTTTTCAAATTCAATAAAAAAACCACACAACACCATTTTTTTCAACAATAACATTTTTTTATTCAATAATAATTATTCTAACATAAAATAATTCTAACAATTCAACAAGATATTAAACAGGAACATATTTACAAGGTTGACAACGTTGGGAAGGTAAAGTAAATGTCAAACTTTCTACATCCACATCATTTTGATGCACACTACGATTGTGAGCTAAAGACAAGAGATAACCATAACGTTCACAAAACCATTTTTGTACTTTAGCATCGTTTCGAACATAGTCACTATCAAAATAAGTCAGTAAATGTTCTATGGAATATCCAAGACTGCGTTGATGAAGATAATGGACACAATATTGTCCACACACCATAGAATCGGATCCTTGTAGTCTCACATTATTGAATCGAGTCGAGACGGCATTTCTTCTCATAAACTCGATGATGTCTTTTTCCAAAGGAGGTAATCCATAAGAATCAAAATATTCCACACCACTGTGATCGTTGGGAAAGTACACAGCAATCCAATGGGTTCCTGGTAGATGACTGTCGTCGGTATTGATGACATAGGCAGGAACGTTTTTCGGTTTACGATGAGGTAGTTCATCTTTAGCACATACCACAGGATTCCAAGAAGAAGTGTAGGAACCGCGATTCAATAGGTAATGAAGTTCCCTGGTATCCATTTTTTGTGTGTCTTCAACAATGGAAATAATGAGTCACCAATTCACACCTGACTTTAAACTTGAATGGATCTGTCTTTTAATTCCAGGAATATTCACGTCGGAATGGTTATGCACTCTGTCCAATGAGACCTTCCATCCGTTTGATCTCCAGAGAAGTAAGTGGAGGAAAAGAAGAATTCTGCAAGACTTTATACCATTGTCTCAACACGTGTTCATCCGAGAGTTGTGACCAGGCCGTTTCCAAATATTCATCCAATTGTTCTTCGCCTGTCATCATCATACATTTGTCGTGTTGTATGATCGGTTTGACATCCATGACAATTTTCTCGGACTAGACTGTTAATTATTGGACTCAATTCCTGAGCATAACAGGTCACTAACTGTTTTTCGTGTTCTGGCCATCGACAAGCCATAAATCCAGTAAAAACAGGAACTGAACTGATTTCTTCTTCTTCTTCTATTTTAGGTTCTGAATGATTCACTTCACAAAATCCCTCATCTATCTCCATAGGTTCTTCTTCTTCGTGCTGCATCTTTTTTTCTTCTTCTAATAGTCTAGAATGACTTCTCTCAAGCTGTTGATCTCTAGAGTGTTATCAAATTCTGCATACAAGACGACGTTCACTGTCTCAGGTAGAGGATTTGTAAACTGAAGTTCCACTCGAAGGGGGCCTGATTTTATAGGGTGGAAATGTCCTTCATCGCTGCCTTGGTCCGGAGTGAAATCAAATCCCCACAAGGCATACCCTCCTGCATAATCCTCGTACGTAATGCCGTGGCTGGTGTTGGTACCTAACTGTCCTGTGGCTTCATACAGGGTCAAGTAAGATCGTAAGTAATTTTTTGCGTTGACGCTAAAGTCAGGTTCAAAAGGTCTGGTACACAAGGTCTTGCCATCTCGACTGACTTCTATCTTGGAGACGTTGAAGTGCTGAAACTGGAACGGATTCTGATCGTGGACTCCGTTGAAGGCTGAATTTCTGACCATACCAAGCAGCAAACGTTTGGGGAGCTGCCCTTGGAAGATGTGATCTTCGACTATGGATCGGAGTCCAGTGGCCACAGTAAAGGTTTTCACTTCCACACGTCCAAGAGGATACTTAGCAGTGGTTCTGCTCAAGGATTGACTGATGTCGTTGGCCACTTTTGGTAAGACTTCTACACGTCGCACATAAAGTTTCGCTTCTTGGATGACAGTTTTCCACTCGTTAGCATTAGCCATCAAATGGAAAGCGGTACTACTGCGATTCAGTCTCAGGCGTACATCTACTCCGTTCAACAAATACTTGTCTTGCAACCACATGTCCAAATGTAAACGATCCATCAATTCTAAACTGTGCCCTCTGATTTTCTTTCGACGGTCGTTAAATCCCACATTGTGCGGCTCTGCTGGAGTTATTCTTGCATTAGCAAAATCTGCACCCTCAATCCTGGCCGGTACTGACACCTCTGTGTCGTTGAAGGTATTCTCTCCTGCGGTGTCAGGTTTCCAGACCACTGAAGCATCCAGATGAGTGTTCTTGGCTTCTTTTCCATACGTCAAGAGATTTTCCAAGTAAGCACGGTAAGGGTAAGTATCCAAACTGCTGCTGACCAGTTTGTTATTCAAGTACAAATCTATTCCACTGAACAAGGAATGCATGAAATTATTGACGGGAGCGACTATGGAATTGCCATCAGGAAGGCTGCTGTCCGCCGTTTTGATCACTTTGAGTTTCAGGAACAAGTAGCTGTCATTCAGATCGATGTAATCTTCGGTTTGTCCTTTGATTTCAAATTCAATAGGAGCTGAATCCGACAAAGACGATACAGGATGAAATTCCACCCATTGGGATTCTTGCATCGTCATCATGGTGGGAGGCATAGTAAACATATCCAGTTCTGACTTGGTACATTCGCAAGAATCTCGGTGCATCATTTTCACAGTTAATAATCAAACACGTCTAATTCTCTGATGGTTCTTTTTCTTTTCTTATTCTTTTTGGAACTGCCGTGTGTTCTTTTATGAACTTTGAAAGGATTTCGATGTCGTCGTCGTCTCTTTCTGCCTTGTCCTTGCTGTGAAGTAATGCCAGAGCCTGAAGCGTGAAGCGTATTTATAGGATTTTCTCGGAGACCTAAAAGATCTTTGCCAGTAGTCATCAACACATTTTTGCCTGCTCTCATAAAGGCTTCTTTTGGATTTTGTTTGTCGATGAGGACATTTTGCAAAAATTCTTTTCCTTGTGTCAAAGCGGCATCTTTTAAGGCATGAAATCCTCGAGTCACCATCGGTTTCAAAATAGGAGCTACCGTTCGAAATGCTGATTTTAACATATCTCCTAAACCATGTCCTCGTTGTCGAGCCACTCCTTGGTACAATGGATACATTTTTTTGGATGTTACAAGACGTTAGAGAACTTGTTTTTTTCGAAAATAAATTTCACCGTGACTTTCCTTTGGTCAATGAATGGTACATCTTGTCCTAAATCTCCTTTTATACTAATGTGGACACTGTCAAAATACGATTTACTGACTGGAAGATAATGAGGATGTACAAATTCACGGTGAACGTGAAACGTGTTTCCACCTTCTTCGTACGCACCAGCAGCAGCAGTATCCACTTTGAAAGGAATGACTCTTGGTAAGGGAGCAGATGTGTGTCCCACCACGTTGTACTCTACCACATCGGAGTACACAAACATTAAATTCAGTCCTATGTTCAATTCCAAAGGGTGTTTAAAAGCATCTGCGGATTCTATGTCAGTTGAGATGTTTCGATTGGTATACTTTTTATTTCCACCCAAAATGGCATACAATCCAGAAGAAAATTCGATGCTCATGAATCTTCTCTCCTCGGAGGGTATGTTTCTTTCTTTAGCAGTTTTGTCGTCAATGAATTCACCATTAGCTCTATCCAACATAGCAAATTCTATATGGAAACGGCGTGCCACCTCATTGAAACCGATTCGTACATGTTTTTGGTTTTTTTCCAAGGCTTTACCAAATTGCTTTTCAATGGTGGACTCAAGGGTGTCCCACAAATGTCGGCTACTCAAATAATACCCCGTAGGAATTCTCAGGGTATAATGCCCAAAGACCCTTATGTCAGAATCTTTTTCTTTTTTTGGATCTGAAAACTTTTTGAATGCTCCCTTCATGTCTGGATTTTTTTTGTCTCCTTCCCAGATTTTAGGATCGTTTTTTTCTAATTCATCTTGTATATTTTTGTTCAAGATTTCCACGACGATAGTGTTTTGACTTTTGTTGATGTTCATGATTTGCGTAGGATGAATGATTTCTACCAATCCTACTTCCCAATGAGCATCGTGATCCAATTGAATGGATTGAGGCAATTTGGTGGTGAAACAACATAATCTGTTGTTGGGAAACACATCCATGGAATTGTCACTAGGTAACGTTAAATAAAATTGGGCATTCATAGTTCCAAAGTGGTTCTGGTGTCCGAGGAGTCACTCAAGTGGACAGAAGAATGATGTTCAAAAGGTTCCAAAAGAGGACTGGTATTGTGGTGGTGACTGGAAGAAGAAGAAGAAGGTGGACTGGCGTTGCTCGTACTCCCGTGGTGGTGACTGTTGTCCGTCGTCGTCGTAAATTTCAAAGAGGGACTGGGTAAAAGATAACCGATGCAACTGCTAAGTAAAATGGTCCACAATTGTTTGTCTCCTTGTTGTAAACTCAAATTGGCAATAGCTGCGGCGATGACACAATACACTACAAAGATTTGGCAGAAAAAGACGATTTGATTTTTAGGCACACGTTCTCCACACCACACCCAAAGTGGTTGTTTTTGTAATTCTTGAAGAGAAGAACTCTGTGAAGGAGTCGTTGAAGTCTGGGTTGCTGCTGTGTTGAATGGCATGTTGTTAGTTTACTTCTTTTTCTTTTTATAGTCGACGACTTGAGAAGCAGCAATCCAAGAATCAAAACTAGGGGGATATCCTTTCCAACGTACTTTGACTTCTTCTATTCGACGTTTACCTACTTTACGTGTTCTTTGTTCGAGAATGCTTTCGATGTCGTACAAGGCGTCTTCTTTTTTGGTCACTCGTTGTAACTCAGGCAAGTAAAATGTTCCTTTGAGCACTTCACCATGCATGTCTTCCAATTTATAGACGGGAGGATTACGTCCACGGACGGGGGTAGTGACACGAAACAATTCGGTGGTCCAGTTGGGCAAATAACCTTTGTCAAAAGTACGTTTGGTTTTTCCGATGCGAACCCAATCTCCCGTCTTTAACTCCAACAAGGGTGTCTTCTTCTTCTTTTTTGTCTGGGGTGAACCAAACAATTTATCAAACACGACCACTTCGTTTTCAGGGCTGACCTCTTCGGGGGCACATCCGATGCTACGAAGGTACGATTGATTGTACGCTTTGACCAAACGGGGTAACACGTCTATGTACTTGAGAGTATGTTGATGTGTAAAATATTTCCACATGCGTTCTTTCAAAGTTCTTTGAAAACGTTCCACGATACTGGCTTTGTTTTCAGGATTTTCGGTAGTAAAAAAATGAATTTGTCTTTGTTTCAATTCTTTTTGAAAAGCTTGGTTTAGAAATTCGGTGCCTTTGTTTCAAGACCAATTTTAAGGCCCGTACCAATTCGGTACTGCTTTTAGAGGTCAAAGGCACGACCCAAGCAAATTTGGAAAACACGTCGATGACACAAAACAAATATTTGTGCCCACGATTGTAAGTGGCTAAATGAGAGACGTCAGCTAAATCGGCTTGCCATTGATGATCGATGCCTTCCACTTGAGTGGTACTTCTAGAAAATTTACGTCGAATGGGTTTGTGTAACGTGTACGTCGATTGTTCTTGTAACCATCGTCGTACTTCGGGCAAACGTAAACTTTTTAATTTACTTTTAGCAGCTCGATATAATTTTTGAACTCCTCCGTAACCAGCAGCATGACCAGGCTTGTAATAAAGGCTAGCTAACAGTTTCTCCATGATTTTCTCAATAAGTCAACCACTGTTCGATGCTACTACTACTTTGAGTGTCGTGAGGTTTGGGCGAAGTAGCTTGACGCGTTCGACGAGCCACAGGAGTGGTGATGGCAGGTTTTTTCTTAGTCTCTTTTTTCACTTCAGTCTTGCTGTCTTTCTTTTTTTCTTCTGCTGAAGAAGGAGTGGACATCTTCTTATGAACCCAATCTTTCATTTTTTCTCGATGAGGAGTAGGTGAGGGTGTCAACAAGGACGCGGCAATTTGACTAGAGATACCAGCAGACGGAGTTTGAAAAACTTCTCGAGGCTCGTCGTCTTCTGTCGTCCCCGTGGCGGTGTCTCTTTTAGTGGTAGTGACTTTAGGTTCGCTTTTCATCATCGCCTTAAAATCTCTCAGAGTGGGTGGAGCTGTTTCGTCGACTGCTTTTTGGCGAAAGAGTTGCAGACGTTGTAAAAGTTGACCGTACCGTTGGGATTTTTCTGTTTCGGACAAATCGCTGCGTTCCATCAGGGATTGTATTTCTTGTTGTAACTGAGACATTTCGTTGAGATTAGGATTGGGTGGTAAATGAGGTATCCGTTGTTCGTTCCAACGATGAAATTCCATCCATCGTTTGTAAGGTACTAAAGTCAGTTTTCTTCCTTCCATTTCATCCAAAGGTACCAAAAAGGTGTGGTCTTTTCAGAGAAGGGTGGTCCTTTTTATCTTCTTTTCTTTTTGGGAGGGGTTATCGCATGGCCCCTCCTAAACGTGGTCCAGCAATCGTTCCTAACAAATCAGCTGCTATTTTTAACAACGGGCCTATCAACATAGGTAGAAATCCTCCTCGTTGTACCAACATTTTTTTCTTTTGTTGAAGAGGTATTTTTTTTTTTTTACCATTTGACGAAGAACGTTCCGATGTTTCCCTAATTTTTGTTTCTGTATCTTGGACAAAGGTACCGTTCCTTTCAACACGTTCAAACAACATTCACACACGGAATCGATGATTTCTTTAGGGGCTGTTTGAATGAGTTGTTTTCGCATGGGAGGATTGGATTTGGTCAGGACAGACAAGACGTCCCAATGTTTGGCTAGACGAGGGGAAAGTCGTCCTTTTTTGGTGGTTTTACTTTTCTTCTTGTTTTGGTGGTGGTGGTGGTGAATACGCTTAGGAGTCATCTTTTTTTAGTAGGGTAGAAAAAACAAGTCTGAAGTCTCTGACAGGGTACCCTTCTATTTTATACTGGAATACGTCTCCACTGATTGTCTGCACGACGTACCATCTTCATGACAGGTCTCACTCGACGTTGAGGTGTTTTCAATGGACAAAATCGTCTCAATTCTTCTTTGGATAAATCCACTAAACTTTGTAAGATATCAGTTGTTACGACTCTATGGTCTAAGAAAAATGTAACAGAAAGAAAGTGAAACCAACAAATCAAGTAAAAATCAACAAGCAATTTATTACTAGATAATTAAAATGAAAAATCAAAAAGTCACTTACAGTAATGTGTTTTGAAATCCTAATAATCCAATAAGAATGATTGTTCTAATCACAAGTCCTAAATATAGAATGTTCCGAATTCACGGCTGTGTCCTTGAATGTTATTATGTGCCAATGGTCTCCAAAGTCCTGATGTACTAGAAATCTTGATGTGCTGATGTCAAAATGAAGTATTCCAAAATCTCTGAATAAGTTCAGTTAAATTCCAAAATCATCAATTAAAAATCCAAAATCCAAAAGTTTATGAGCACTGTTATAATCCAATGAATATTTAAAATAATTCCTCTCTTAGAATTTGGAATGAATTTTCACAACTGTAATAGCTCTTTTCAAGACTGATGGTAATGTCAAAACTGAATGAATGTCCACCAAACATCGTATATATAAAGATTGGTCACATGACAGAATGTTCTAGAACATGAGTCATCTTAATGGAATTTTTACTTGTAAACAAAAATCAACCTTGACCTTCAAATTGAGAAAACATATTGATCAAAACAACCTAATTCAAGGACACTAGTTAAACATGTTTTTCCTGATAACATTAAGATTTAAGTAAATATTAAAGTGAAGAAACATTTATAATTTCCTAAAATATTTATAATATTATATAAACATCATACATAACACAGACCTTTCTTGGACTTTGGTTTTAGGGGATGGTACTTTGTTGGAGGCTGCTGCCATGGCTAAATCAGCTGAAGTCGACGGTCCCGACGGGGTGACTTTCGAAATAGGTTTCCATTTTTGCATCAAATTAGGAAACACGGATCTTAAGTCTGGTTTGACAGGCTTCATGGTAAAAGGTGGTGAAGAAGAAGACAAAGAGGAAGATGATGTGGACGTCATTGGGGACTGTTGTGGTGGTGATGGTAAGGGTGGTGGTGTTTTGCGGGTGTACGTTTGCGTCCTGGCTGCAGTACCTCTCGTACGTCGGGTGCTAGTGGTGGTAGGTGTTGTTTTCTTCTTCTGGGCACGACTTTTATTTTTCTGAGGGCTGCCTTTCTTCTTCTTTTTTTGGGGGCTGGCTTTCTTCTTTGGACTTTTCTTCTTTTTAGGAGTTTTTTTTGGATTTTTTGGCTTGGGCATTAGGATCCCATTTCAAAAGGGAACGAATCATGACCCCTCCTAAAGAACCGCTTCCACCAGGAGTTAAAATGATTTGTTTTTTAGTCCGTGAATCGATTCTAGGATCAGCCAGTTGTGACAATGCCGCTTTATGTCTTTGAAAAAAACGTTGAGTTTGATTAGGGATGTGAATGATGCCTTGTAGTAATTGACGTGCTGTCAAAGTAAACTATCTTAACACTTCTTTAAGACTCGCTTCTAACAAATGAGCACGGACTTGTGCATTTTTTTCACAACTGATACCATACAAGGCACGAATCAATGTAGCCGAAGGATGAGGTTGAAAGGAAGCCATCTCTCAAAAGAGTGTGAGACAGAAATGACGTAGTAGGTTGTTTTTATAGTTTTTTTAAAAATGGGCTGAAGGGGACGTGTAAATGACAGGACCACCTTCTTGACCCCAAGGGTGAAACAATTGAGCACGAAATCTCAAATAGTCAGGAGTGGTGGGTTTTAAGTCAATGAGTAAATACTCGTGAGGGGTTTGAGTGGCATCGTCGTACGCATAATTGAGCCAAGGAGCCCCTAACTGTTTGGCTAACACTTGTACTTGAGATTTGTCTCTGGGGCTTTTAAACAAGACCACGTAATGAGCATTCAGACTAATGGTTCGATGGGCTTTACTTTGTTGAAATAAAGTTTGAGTAATGTAGACAATACTAGCATTACGATGGTGTCCTTTTCGTGTAAACCAAAGTTTAATTTCTTCTTCGTCTTCTCCTAACATGTCATCAAAAATAACCAAATTGGTTTGAGTCACGTCAGACACAATTCCATCGTCTTCGTGAGGGATGCCTTCTATAAACGAAATGGTTTCTCCTTGACTTTCTTTCAATAACGTGTAAGACGGTTGCCACTCTTTGTAACACCACACGATACATTGAGGTGGACGATCGAACAAATCAGATTTGTGTTCGATCAAACGTTTGACAAATTCGGTTTTACCTGAACCACTCGGTCCAGCAATCAACATGTTAAATGGATGGCGCAGATACAAAGCATTCCAACTTTGACGATCTAACTTTTCGTCAATCACTTTAACCACAGAGGAAGCAGAAGAGGCAGACGAGGCAGAAGAAGATGTAGCCATGTCTGAGGTAAGAAGATTTTTGAGAAGAAGACAAAAAACCCAAGACATTTTATACATTTTCATACACGTTTATTTTTTTTTAAAAAAAACCCAACACAACAAAAACATATTTTTACAACTTTACACGAACACGAAGAAGTGAATTAGTGAGAAAATATGCAATTAAAATGAACACGTACACAATGAAGACTACCACTAAAACACCTAAAGTTATTATCTAAACAAGGCAATGTACAACAATATTTTCGTGTCCTAGTAATGAAAGACACCACAGACACTGTTTGGGGTGGTGGTGGTGGTATTCTTCTGGTCTTCTTCTTTGTTTTTGAATCCTCTGACGACGGCGGTGGTAAGGAAGGGTTGTGTTCCTCAAGAGGTATTTGAACCACAGCAGTGGTGTCAGGTACTTCTTCTTCTTTTTCTTCTTTTAGGGTTTCCCATTGAGGTTCCCATTTTTTCACTTTTGGACCCTTATGGACAAGTTGCCAAATCTTTGGCAAACTGAGCCACTTCTTGTAGCCAATATTGGAAACCAAGGTTTCTCCAGGGTCGTACATTTTTCCAGTTGAAAAGGTGTTGGTGTAACTCACTAGCAAAACATACTTCTTGAAATGTTTTATAAACAGATAAAGTGTGACAAATGTCTTCTTCACATGTAAGTTCCTCACTGATTTTCATAACCACTCTCAACGCTATAAGTACAATTTGTCTTTCTTGTACTGATAAAATCAAGTTTTTATAGTCTTCTTCTTCTACTAAGTCCAAAAAAGAACACAGGGTCATATTGTTTTTTGGAACTCAACAATTGAGTCCAAAACAACCACGGATCCTCCAAAAGAATCCAAGGCAAACACTTGTCCTCAAAAATAGTCCACAACGAATGTCCTGGAAAACGAATTCCAAGATAAGCAGTCACTAAGACACACACCACATAACGTCCAAAATTCAATGGAAACAGTTCTTGTATCACTTTTTTATAATCCTCTAAGGTCTGAACATGATCTGTGATTTCCTTCCACGGAATCCGTTTCACGAGTGACGTGTAGTGTTCAGGCATACCCACTCTTTTATAGCCAGGCTGCCCAATAGACACTTAGCGTGTACCGATAAAGCATGAATGCTCATGTTTGACTTCCTTCCACAGAATCCGTTTCACGAGTGACGTGAACAGTGCAGACGTGCCGACTCTTTATAGGGGTCGATGGCAAAGGTAGGTATCTTGGGTGGCATGTTTTTATAGCCAGGCTCCTAAGGTTGGTACCTTTTGAGAAAGTCTCCGTGAACGTAGCTATTGTGATAGACGTTTCCCATAATCATTCTTCTATGACCTTGGAAGAGGGTATAGTTTAAAAATCGAGAAATGACTTTGATTTTACGTTTCACTTGGATCTTGACAAACTCTTGGTAAATCCTTTCGCGCACATTCAAAGGCATGCCACAAATGTACTTGGTTAAAGTTTCCGATTTGGAAAGAAGTAACTCTCTTTTGTATTCTTCACGATACTGGTGATAGTCGTTGTTCAGAATCAGATTTCTGATGCGGCGAAAGTAGCCATAGTATTGAAATCGAGGAATCACTTGAAGTTTACGTTTCACTTGAATCTGAACCAACTCATCGTAAATCCGTTTTCGCAACTTCAAAGGCAAGTCACGAATGCGGTCTTCTAAAGTAGTCTTCTTGGTGACAAAATACTCACACACCAACCAAACGGAATCGGTAGGTAAAGGATATGATCCAAAACAAGCTTGAGTGATTATCCTATCTAATTTCAAACCACGTAAAGGCGATTCGTCTTGAGGGGACAGTTCTTC
This sequence comes from Margaritifera margaritifera, assembly GCA_029931535.1. Lineage (NCBI taxonomy): Eukaryota > Metazoa > Mollusca > Bivalvia > Unionida > Margaritiferidae > Margaritifera > Margaritifera margaritifera. Next base: position 2,103,026 of record JAQPZY010001480.1, read on the forward strand.
TAACAGATTTTGATATTCTTGTATGTTAGTCACATTTTTTTCCTTCACTTCATTCCATCGAATTCTATATTACACTGCTACATTGTAGGTGGCACCAACCAATTTCTTAAAATTGCAATGTAGTTCTTCATCAATGTCTGACCATTTGAATATCTTACAAGCAATCAAATGTCTTATCGTCTTCAAATACCATTGGTTACAACAGGTATGTCGTAAAGGATGTAACTGTTCTTTACGTTTCACTTGAATCTGAACAAATTCTTTGTAAATCCGTTCTCGTATCTCCAAAGGTAATCCACAAATGCGATCTTCTAAGGTAGGAGGTATATACTGAAAAATATGTTCTTGCAACTCCAAAGGTAAACCAGTAATGTATTCTTCTAAAGAAGTATTCTCCTCCGCCATGGAATTTTTTTTTTTACTTCTTCTTTTGTTTGGCATCTGGCTCATCGTACCCGTACTGTTCTAAGGCCACTAAAGGTAAGAAGTGACAGTGCGGAGACCATCTGGCATGTTCAATGTCAGCTGAGTCGGTAGGCTCCCAATGGTGAAGTTTCACACCACAACTGAAACATTGAACTTTATCTCCTTCTCCCACGTATTTAAATCCAGATCTAGCTAAACCTTCCGGTTTAGGTCCTTGTAGAAATTTTGGCCACTTGTCTTTGAATGACTCGAGTCGACTTTCATACTTGGAATAACCAAGTAAACTCACAGGTATTCTGATATGCGAATATGGACCAACATTCACCTTGTTGTCATTAACATCAATACCAGTTCCTTTAGTATTTCCAGTAAAACATAAAGGGCGTACTGCCTCTTTAGAGGGTGGCCGATGAGTGGTGAGACTTGGAGAGGGTCCTGAATCCAAGATGTTACAAGCTACGGAATCCTTTTGAACGTGTGAATCGAGAATACCGAACCGTACAGAATCCGTTTCATCGCATGGTACTGCATCACACTCCAAGTCGTGACTCATCTTATTTCCTTCTTGGTTAACGTTGAAAGTTAGAATGAAGGGTTAGGCTTGGAAGGGGTTCCTTTTTTATACCTGTCGACTGTGCCATCCGAAAAGTATTGTAATGTGATCCGTGGAAACGCTAAAGAAAGGTAAGCACAGTTTGGTGACCATCTGACATGCTCCAGGAGAGCTGATTTCTTACAATCCATACGAATAGTGACACCACAACTAAAACACTGTACTTTGGTTCCCTGTCCAAAGTAGACAAAGCCTGCTCTGGCTAAAGCGTAGGAAGTAGGTAATCCATTGTTCCTAAGTTTCTTTGTGCTCCATCGATGAGGACAATAACAATAGTCAGGCATGTGTTTAGGCCAATTTTTGAACGTTTTCAAGCGACTGCCACACTCACCATAGTCAGGCAAGGCCCATGTTGTTGAAGTCATCTCTTTGGTGTTGTCTTTTTTCTGTTCAAGAGGGTTTCCTTTTTGTGTACTTCTCCAAATTGGCGTGTCCGTAAGGTAAAGTCGTGTGATCAGAAAGTCTCACTCGTTTTTGGTACACAATGCGATACACTTTTTGAACAGGTCGAGTCACAATTTGATGATTAGGTAGTCGTACAATCTTGTGAGGTTCTAACGTAGGTACTTGAAAGTCTTTCACTTGTCCAGACAGTAAAGCATTTTTTAAAACCTCAAAGTTCACGACTTGGTTAGTTCGATAGTTGAGAGTCAACCCTTTGACTTTACAGGAGGTGTGAAGTTGACCTTGTGGGTCTCGGTATCGGTACCCATAATTTTTAGGGCCACCGCTGGCAAAATTCAAAATGGTATCTTGAGGGTGCTCGTCTGTCCAGGCTCCTAAACGATCTCCTTGAATGGTAGGGTGGGGGCAACCGGGACGATGAATGTAGATGCAACTGTCAGTATCAAAGTACAGGACACGATCTCCCAAGACTTCTAACGCTTCGTCATACAATTTCAAACGAGTATGAGCGGTCACGTAGGCGGCAATGACTACGTTACTAAACTTGTCAGGTTTGACAAACTTGGGTTCTTCTTCGAAATTGACAATGATCAAATCATCGCGGACGATTTCGACGTGTTTGACTAGTATACTTTTGTCGTCCAGCAGTTGAAAGTAACGATAAGGTTCGGTGACGTATTCCGTTTTGGGTAAGATCGTACGTTGGGCCATTTTTCCCCACAAGCAATTGAGCATCACTTTCGCAAACGATCTTTTTCCTTCATTTTTTTCCACCTCTTCTAAAGTGATGCCTTCGATGTTACGGTACTCTTCTTTGAATCGTTTTTGGTCTTCGGGAGTCTGACACCACGAAGGATAACCACTAGCTTCTTGTTTCAGTTTTAAAAACTGATTGACGTACCCCGAAAAAATGCCTGGATGATTGGTGGCGTCGTCCTTTTGGTATTGGGCTGTAGTTGGAAAGTGCCAGATTTCATACACTTTCAACAAACGGTATCCACGATCCAGAGCCCGAAACAATTCGGCACTGACCCACGTTCCTATCAAAGATCGTTCTTCCTCCGTGTGGTGACCGGGATGATATTGGTTGCACGTTTCGGCACACGTCCGACATAAAGGAAACATCAGTTTTCCTTGACAATGGTAAGGTAAGATGGGATGAAACAAGTTTGTCGGAGGTAAGACTTTACATTTAATTAATCCTTCGTATTGACGAATGTGTTCCACGTCAATGTGTTCTGTCAAAATTTCAGGGTGACCGGTGGGAAAACGAGCATATTTACACACCCAAGGATACAAAGAACACACGTCGATGTATTTGATTTCTTCTCCTTGGGATTCATTCACGTCGTACAGTAAGCGAGTGGCATTGGTTCGTCCTCCAAATAAACTGTGTCGCGGATCTAAAGGTTCGATGTCGGCCGCGTCGTAACTTTGGGTAATGTTCTTAAATTTAGGATCGGTTTTCAAACGTCGATTGTACTCGTGCTCCCACATTTCTATCACTTGGTATCCTTGACTTTCTAACTTGAGTCGTCGTTGGCAAGTCTGTTCGTATAACTGTTCCATGGTAGAATCTGAATAAGGGCTTTTCATGTCTCGGTCAGGATAACAAGTAGGGCATCCGTGAAACAAACAACCCTGAAACTCGTATACGGTGTGCGGGTTTTCTAAATCAAATCCATCCACGGAATAGCCTCCAATTTTCTTTTCTCCTCCTCCGTTTCTAGTATGTTGTATCCATTTGTCTTCTTTTTCACACAAGTAATGAAACCAACGTAAAGCTTTGACCGAATATTGACGACTAGCAAAGAGACTCGTGTTGGAGTCGATGATGGCTAGTTGGTTCTCGGGCATGAAATTTTGCCTGTAGACTAAGGAACAGGCTTTAGGTAAGGTGGCTGCATCTTTCAAAGGATCGACCTCTCCGTGATCGAGAAATAACTCTCGAAATTTTCCACAACAACGTCTTAAAATATCCACATCCAATCGACAATATTTGAGCATCTCTTCTTGAAAGTCAAATGGATCGGTCTGGTGAGCACGGTACCAAGTGTGAAAAGCTTCTCGCTGTTCGGGGCGCATTCCGTCGGGGTTGTAATCATGAAGGTCAGGCAAATGAGATAGGACAGCCTGTTGATTAGCTTCCGTGTTGAAGAAGTGAGGAAAGTAGCCTTTAGCCATTTCTGTCATGCCAAACGTTTTTGGCATGCGACTCAAAGGCATGGCCAAATAACTCATAGAATCTTTAAACTGAACTTGTCCTACTTTCATGTAGATGAGGTTTTTTCCGTTCATGGTAACTACAGGACGTTCGGTGCTATGGTTCAAATAATAATTGACGTAAAAACTGCCAATCGTATCCCGAAAAATTGTGAGCTATGACGATGGCATACGGATGACAATTTCCATAACGTTGAATGTCTTCTTCGCTCCAACTGTCGTGGGTGGTAGGGTCTAAAACCCATCCAGCAAACTCAGACAAAGTGTTCACTTCACGAAAGATTTTTTCACGTCCTCCTGGAATTCCACTACAATGAGGGCAGTGAAAATGAATCGATTCTTGAATGCACTGATCACAAGCCCCATTCGCCACACAAAAATTTGGAATGTGAATGCCCGTTTCTTGCATGCATTCAAAATCAAAGAAGATAAAATCTACTTGTTTCTTGTTCTTCTTCTTTATTTCTTTCTTCTCTGTCTTGTCAAACTTTTGAATAAAACATCGATGATCAAAATCGACGATCTGGTGACAAATAGAACATTTTTTCTTGCCAGCACAAACGTGTCTCTTGGGGTTGTTGGTACGAATGAGCTGTCCACACGTAGAACACGATTTCAATAACTCGCAAGCACATTTTTGTTGGTGACCTTGTGTCTTGCGATGCTGTTGGTAGCAAGAAGGACTGACAAAACTTCGTCGACAGGTTTCACAATGAACGTGTTGTTGTTGTTGTTGTTGTTGTGGTTCAGGAAGGCATGGTTGGTCGGCTAAACAGCCCTGACATCTTGCTCCGCAATAGAGGTGTCGCTCCCGATTATTAAACCCATAGTTGCATTTCTCACAGTAGTAAGAGTTTCCCAAAAATCCGGTAATACTAGTGATGGTATCAAAATGTTCTTGATGGTAATAGAGATGAATGTATTTTCCATCAGGAAAATCAGGGCCTCGAAACACCATATCTCCGCGCACTTCTTGAGGGTGAACTTTCAAAGTATAATGAGGAGCCAAAACATCTTGAAGTTGCTGCAATTGAGAAATGCCACACACGGTCTCTTTAGGGATCCCCGCTTGTTGTAACAGGAGTTCTGCCTCGTTTCGTTGTTGGACTCTGTCCGACTTTCGAATTCTCTCCCAGGCTTGTTTCCATTCTTTACTCTCGTTCTCGTTAGCATAGGTGCGGCCCACCACGATAGCTCGAGCCAAGCACATTTGGTCTTGAGTATTGTCGATTTGGACGACACTATGTTTGGTAGTACGAAGATCGTCCACCAATAACGGTTTTCTGCTTCGTCCACTTCCTCGAGGTGGAGCAACGTGTGTCATGTAGAGTGTGGCCTTTCTATCGGTGATGGTAAACTTGTCATTGGATTGTTGCACATGTTCTATTTTAGACATGACTTTGTCTGGCGTTAATTCTGCCGGGGTGCTAAATTCAATCCAAACGGGACTCTTCAAGTTGTCATGATGGATGGCCAGTCTCAAGCGATCATCTTCTTTGGCTCCACATTGCCGTTTCAAGTTGATTAAGACAGATTCCCACAAATCGCTAATGAACCCCGCCGCTTTCCCGGGAGGTACTTCAGACTTAAAGTCTTTGAAGTGAACCGTGTGAGTGTACGCCGTGGTTCTAAATTTTCGAGAAGTTATTTTTTGAGTCTCTCGAATCCGATAGTAATTTTCAGGAGGAGCCAAAGTACTAGATTGTGGTGGTGTTTCTTGGTCAGGGGTTCTGGTAGTGGTTTTTGTTTTGGGTGGTTTGGAAGGTGGTGGTAAGGTTTCAGGTTCACTCATCTCGTCTTCGAAGTCACTGGCATGGACTTGAGCTAGTAGTTCATCTAAGGGTGTTTCAGGTGGCACGGAATACCTTCGTCGTCGTGGCCTCTTGGTTTGTTCTTGTTCTTCTTCTTCTGGATTCTCATGGTTTGGGCGTGATCTTTTCATCTTGAACTTTGCTTTGAAACTGATTCAGTTTTCACCCAGGTACCTTTATATATATAGAGAAGAGTATATAAAGAGAGAGCTTCGTATCTTCAGAATCAGTCTTTGGTGATTGAACTTTCAAAACTACTGAAAAGATGGAAGAGTCAAAAAGACATTGCTTTTTTGGTGAGAGATTTGAAGACAGTCCTTCGAAAGTATACTACCAGTAAGAGTAAGGACTACTCCTCCTCCTCCTCTACCTCTCGAGATAAAAGTCAAGATACTTGTTATATCTGTCAAGAGAAAGGGCATTGGGCTCCAGAATGTCCACAACGTCAACAGCAAAAGAGAGACAAAACAAAAGATACCTGTTATCATTGTAAAGGACCAGGACATTGGTCTTCGGAGTGCCCTCAGAAAGAAGAAGAAGAAAAAGAAGAAAATTTATCAGAGGAGAGGGAGTAAGCCGAAGGATCTTCAAACCTAGAAGAAGAAGAAGAACATATCATCAAGAAAAGTAAGAAGAGAGTAAGATGCACGGAAGACAGTGAGAATGAAAAAGAAAATTATGAACCTAAGGCACCTATGGTTCCTTTGAAGATCTGGGTCCCTATGAAGAAGAAATTCAAGAAGCACAAGAGAGACAGACAGTGAACAAAAAAAAGGAACTTTGTTGTGTGGTTTTTTTTTTTTTGGTGTTATATGTTATTGCTGAATTATTTTGTAAAAAAAATGGCAGAATACACCAGACTGGAGAAAAAAGTAAGTGGTTTTGTGTTATTTTGTTTTAGAGTATAGATGCACGCACGCACGCACTCACACTCATATTCAACACAATGGGATTTTTTTAAAGTTTTAACTTGATTTTTGGCAATTTGATTTCTTTTCTAGAAATCTGGGGGCCCTTAAAAGGACCGTTGGGTTGTTTTGTTGTTGCTTTTGGTTAAAACAAAACTTCAAATCAACTTCAAGTGCCGTAGTCCTTTACCACGACCCAATCCATATCCTGTTAATGCTGCTGCTACTGATGGTGTTTTGCTTATGGTGGTAGTCACTGGTGGTGGTGTTGGTGGCGGTGGCATTGGTGGTGGCATCTCACTAAAACTGGTAGGCTTGGAAGAATGTTGTTTAGCCCGTGATGGTCTTTTTCGTTTAGGTGGTTGATGAGTTAAAGAATACTTATAGACATTGGTCATCCATTTTAACTCATATAATATCTCTTCTAACAGACTTACGGTGTTTTCTTCAAGACTGATGCCTTCCTTTACTGTTTCCTTCTTCTCCTCCTCTTGTAACTGCTGCTGCTGCTGTCTGATTTCTTCCTCACTTTGTCTTCTTCTTCTCTCTTCTTGTTCTTTCTGTTGCTGTTGAAGAAGAAGAAACATTTCTTCCTCTTCTCGTTGCTTTTTTAAAATTTTTTCCATCTCTTCCATTTGCCTTTTTTTAAATTCATCAATCATTGGTGTAGCAGTAGTAGTAGCAGTAGTAGTAGTCTCAAAATCTTGATTTAGTAAGTCTAAATCAAAGTCTTCCGGCCGGAAGTTCATTAATGCAGCAGCATTAATCATTGAAGGCTCACTCCAATACATAGTACTTGTCTTTCCAGTCTCCATAAAGGCTGTCGAAAAAGTAATAAACCCAACGAACGCTACGATACCTTTATACCCGAGATGACGTCACACCCCCGCTCTCTTCCCATTGGAAGAAAACCCGACCCACTTGTAACGCGCATTTGGATTGGTAGTTGATTTCGATCCATTTCAATCCTATCGTAAGGTATATATACTACCGGTTGTCTCATAAAGCTTCACCGGTTTTCTCCAGAACAACTCAAAAAGACTAAATCATGTGGGTTAGCGTGGAAGCATCAAACATTGTCTCGGGAATGCTGTTTAATCCAGCATTCCCAATGTATGTGAAAACCTCATGGGCTACCACAAAAATAACAGAATCCACCGAATGGAAAAGACGTATCTACATCGAACGTCAAGGATGTTTGAAGAGAGTCCTTCTCTACGGACCAGAAGTTAGAAGAAGTAGAAGAAAAAGAAGACCTAGCCAAAGATGTAAATGCTAAACCCAAAAACAAAAAAAAAAAACCAACGGCCCTTTTTAGGGCCAACCATTTTTCAAGAAAAGATTAATTTTTCCAATGATTGCCATATCTATATTTGTGTTTTATATATATGTTTGTATGTTATTTTGTTTGTGATAGTCTACCCCCCCCCCAAAAAAAAAAAACCCTTCTCCCCTTGTATGTTTTGTGTTGTGTGATTGATATAAAAAAAATTTTAAACAGTAAAAAAATGGATAGTGTGGTGAGTGATTTTGATTTTTATTAAAAGTAGTTTCTTTTAGGTCCGCGCTTTTTAGAGTCAGGGGTGATGGAGTGCAAAAATCCGCGAAGCTTAAAATGACGTCAGACGCTAGGCGGTGGAGTTGGTTTTTTAAATTTTTTTTGTTTTTTTTTAGGTGTAAGGGATGTTTTCCATCACGTCCGCGCTTCTCACATATAAAGCAGGGCCTTCCACAGTGGCGCTATTCACACTTTCACTCTACAAGAATGAACACTGTTGAAATGTTACAAGAAGCTTGGGATAGAATGGTGCATGTGGAGTCTTTGATGGAAAGGTTGGAGTATTGGTGGAGATATCCTACCACCAAACCATTTGTCACCAGCCAACTAGCGGCTCTCAAATCAGCGAGAAGGTTGGTGAATGATGTTTTGGTGGAGGAAAGACAAAAAACTTCCTCAACCCCTTGCCGTGTGGGGTTCATCAAGAAGAGTCTGGATTTACTGCATGAGGTGGAGAACTTCTTTCACCTTGTTCAACAAGATGAATGGTTGTATCCACCCGCCAGTAACGCCAGGCGCGAAGAGGTGAACCTTCACATGGTGAAGGTATTGTTAAAGAAAGTTTTAGAAAAGGAAGTAGCTCAGATTAAGATCTTGTGGGCTCTTGAACGCTCCAAGAAAGAACAGGCCAGGAAAGAAAAGGAATTTGAACGCCTGAATTTAAATTGGATGAAAATCCAAGATAAATTCAGGCGGATGAAACATCCTGACTGGCTACCTGATTCACCAACACTTCCAACCAAGAAAAAAAGATCCACCACCTTCCTAAGCTTCTTTACCACATGTTGGAGGAAATAAAATATTCCTCCTCCAACGGTCCTTTTGAGGACCACCCCTTTTTCAAGAAAGATTAATTATATTCCCCCCACACCCTACCCCCGTAATGTAGTGACGAAGACAACGTCCACTACTATCAAAAAACACCCCACCCACTTTTGATGGTAGTGGACGTTGTCTTCCCGTTACTGCCCCAGAGTGCCCACACTGCCCACTTACCCCGCACTTTTGGGGCCTGTCTGGGGCACTATGTTAAACTCCCATTACTGCCCCCAAGTGCCAACACCGATTTTAGCGCATGCGCAGAGGGGTGCCCTTTTTACCCACCCCCTACTACTATGAATAAAACGCACTCCAAGTCTAAACATATTGTAGACGACATGATTCCAGGATATTCCAGAACCATTAATGCTCACAATAATGCAACATTCTGACAACACGTTTAGAAAAGACACAAATAACATTCACATTTAAAAAATTAATAAAATACAAATGAAATGAAAAATTATCATAAATACACACGAGGGATATTCGACCGGCAATATAATAAACGCGCGCGAGAGAGAGAGAGGGAGATCGTGAACACTTTTTGAAACCTACATAAGATAGGGTAAGACCAGAGAGAAAATTGAAAATTATATATATGCAATATATATATATATATATATATATATATATATATATATATATATATATATATATATATATATATATATATGTCTGTGTGTGGAGTGGTGAACTATATGCCGTACAATGGACGATAGCAAGTGCCTTCATAACATCCAGAGAAAAACGTAATTGTGTCATCGTAAAATATTTTAAGGCAAGCCCCCGAACATATCACAATTCCCCGTGGGTGCTTTTCTAAAGAATTGAATGGCTATATGTGGTGACAAGAGCATGATGAAGAGGACTGAAGTGAATATCTTGCTTAAGAGAATAGCCTTTCTTATCGAATACAGTGTGTGGCCAAAATTAATATTCATCGACAAAAAAAAAAAAAAGATGATGCTGAATACTGAAATGGTTCATGAATACTGTGCTAACTACTTGTCATTATCGAACTTGATCCTCAGAAAGATCACAGACAGAGGCTTCTAGCCAATCTAATATACCCAACAAACCTGGATACAAATTATGTCTTCCGGAAATGTGGAAGTTGAGGATAAGATACACGAAAATACATTAGGTCTCATATACAAACCTGCCTTTGAAAAGGAGGAGACATAGAAGATGGTTGGAGGATAAATTTGCAAGGGAACAAGAACGTGATGTTTCTTTTTTGTGAGAATTTGAATTCCAAAGAATACTCCCCTCAAACATCAAAGTTTCTTAGACCACAGTAGGCTTTTGCACATCGGATACATTCAGCAGATATGACATTAATGAATATACCTAACCAATCGAAAGGCACAAAACATAAAGAAGATGTGGTGCTTGGACAGGTTCAGAGCAATCTTTATTGACAGCGGAATAGTTTTCTATCAATTATCAACCTAGCATATAAAATCTTTTTCTCTAAGGAAAAGCTGCTTATAAATATGGAAGGGTGAATAGTGTCAGGATGCCAGAAGTATAGTCGGAAATAGGCGAACGTATAATTATTTTATTGAATTTATCATTATTTACTTAAATAAGACACAAAACGTGTAAGAAATTTTGCTTGGTCTCCACAGGCAGACATGTCCGATCTCTGTATCCCTCATTTATTTTAATACCTATAATTCTTACAATGTTTTCCGAAAAAATATACATTGGGCGCGAAATAACATACATGCTTTTTTACGAAATTGTAAGACTTCCACCCCCGTAAGAAAAGAAAAAAGTTTCTGCATTTGCTGCATTATTTACGAGAACAAAGTTTTAAAATGATGGAAAATGCAGTTGTTTTATAGTTAGGAATTTCCTTATTTGTCGGCTGATAATAAAATTTTACCACATTGTGCTGTTCGACAACAAGTGCCTATCACAGTGATCGTGTAGAGATTCGACTGCACAAAAGCAGACCTGATTTTGCAAAGCATGGAACCGTCCATCGATGTTATGACGAAAGCAACAATAAATATGCTCTATTAATGTAAAAGGTCAACGGGATGCAAATAAGAGGCGGAAAATATTTAATTGAATATAAGATAAACATCTCAGTATGTTTTCGTCAAGAAACACATTCCACAATGGAAAATAGAAACGTTTTGGAGACGTGAATGGAACATGATATATATTTAAATGGGGCCAATATAAATAGTCAAGGAGTAACAATTTCTTTGATTCAAATTTCCAGCCAAAGTTGAAAACGTGTTTGAAATTCAGTAGGGGGAATATTTGTTACTAAGGTGGAAATTACATAAATAGAAATAACATTTATACATGTGTATCTCCCGAATAATGATAACCCTTCGTTCATAAATAAAGTTGAAAGAATTTATTTAAGACATTACCTCAGAGAAGCTAATAGTTGGTATTGAGCTTAATACTATATTAGATGCATCGATGGATAAACAGCTTGGAAGTGCTGAAATATGTATCCTTGTTTTCTGATCGGCGAGTCATCTGTATTCCAGAATCTTACTGCAAGGTATTGAAACTTCAAACACTTTCTTGAGAGGCATCAGTTTTGTGGAAGATTATTATTGTGTCAACTATCTCCTGAATTAAATATTTTCTCCATTGTCTTTCCAGATAATAAATGAACATTATCAACTCCTGTTTCAAAAGCATTAGAGCCTTTCAGAAATGTAGCTTTCAAGGCCAATCGTTCTGACAGGAGCCAAGTATACTTGGTTGTCAGGCATGTCAATATGATGTTTCAATTTCACTTTTAAATCAACATTATGATCATTAACATAAACAGCATATTGATCGCTGACTGCTCCAGACCCCTTTTTTTTTAAAAAAACGCCTCTATGGACTGCCACATCCATTTGATCAAAATCTCATACACCCATGTTAAAGTAGGTCCTAAACGGTAAAACTATTCAATATTACAAAACATCCATGTGCAGTCTCCAATAAGTTTCGGTCATTTGCTTTTTATCTGTACAAGCTACAAATTCCATTTTGGTAGTTATTGTACGCATCGAAATATTGTTTCTTATTAGTGTTTATAGGTATGCATTATCTTCCAGGACATGTATAAAGTTTGCCTTATCAGCATGTTACAGGTTTCTAGACACACTGGCTAAATATGGGAGTAAATGCCATTATGCATGTTTCAGAATGACTTTGGGGTTATGTTTTTGTCCTGCAGTGTTCCTTTATTTACGGGCAATCGTTGGAAGACTTTTACAATCAGCTTTTTGCAGGCTCGAGATTATAGATTATTCATACCATTAAAGTGTGTGTATGGTAGGAGCATTGCAATGTAAAAGGATTTACATTTTCTAGGTTTAGAAAAAAATCTGCATCTCTTCTGCCGAGGAAACGAAAATCTATAAGTCTTGGTTTTCCTAGAGTGTGGCATTTAGCATTTGTACTACATTTGTTTGGGAGCTATATTGTTAGTCGCCTACATATGATGTTTAGTTAACAACTTTGTAATGTAAATGCCTCAGATAATGTTCAAGCTTCCTTTATATTAGTCTCGTCTCATGCAGTCCTGTCGTTTGAGAGGACTTTGTAGTCATGAGAACAAAACAACCCATACTCGAACTGGGGATTTTCACGTTTCATATATAATAAGACAGCGTCCTTTTGAAAATTGGTCACAAACGATATCGGGCACTGTCAGCTCTGATTGCGCTGATGAGACAATATACAACTTTGCTGACACGATTTATATTCCCAGAATTTGGTCAGTAGATATCTTAAATGAAATGGATAATTGGCTCTCCCTACTACAGATTATCTCACTTTAAACTAGAAAGGTTTAGGTCTTATGACCACATAGAAATACTTTAACTTGCACAAGATTTTAAAATTACCTTGACTTTGTCTCAAGTATATAGCTTTGCAGAGCTTCCAGCTAAAACAAAAATCACAACGACTCATTCACCTGTTACATGCTCGACCATCTTCCTAAGGTATCGAATGCAAGAGTGTGTAGAAAAAAGAAGAGACGGGGAGAGGACGCCGTTTTACACATTTTTCCCAATGCCTTTGTTGATCAAAGCTAGCATGAAAATTTCAGCAGGTAAATACGATGCGTAGCAGAAGGAAGAAATAGTATCCCCTACCCCGACCAATTTAACTTTAAAGGACCCGTTTCTGATAATGCCACTTGATTAATTGAATATACGTTAACAATAATCTGCGCAAAGGACCCTACGGTAAATTCAGTCGTTTTACAGTGTTCACCCATTTTGGTGTACTATTCAGAAAAAATGAGTAGCTATTAAGTGCAACTCTCTCTCTCTCTCTCTCTCTCTCTCTCTCTCTCTCTCTCACACACACACACACACACACACACACACACACGCAAATAAACTAATGTTTGCATGAAGTTTGAAGTAAAAAAGCTTTAAATAGTTGGAACATTTAGAAAAAATGTATAGTTTACGATGATTCCGTTCCGCATTTATATTTACATAATGAGTCATTTTCTTATAATGAATGTCCTTTTCGCCAAAAATAATCCTTATTCCCATTTAAGGCAATATGATAAAAACAGGTAAATTATTACAATATCTCGACTATAATTATACCAAATACAATATCTCGACTATAATTATACCAAATACAATATTTATATTTAAGTTTCAAGGGTATACAATAAAAAGAATATTTTTATGATTCCATTTCGATCCATTTTGTAAAAAGCTCCATTAAGACCTACCGCATATACAAAGAAGAAAACATAAACTGGAGCACCAGATGTGGTCGAGAGAAAGGGCATATTAATTTGCCAAGTCAAGCCTGGCTTTGGAGCAAGTGTGGATGGAAAAGTATTTGATATTAATGACAATAGTTACGGGTGCTTATAAGTTAAGTGTCCTATTTCTACATCAGGAATGCCTATTGAAGAAGCCTGTGCAAAAAAAAAAAAAAAAAAAAAAAAAAAAAAGATGTTTGGTTAAAAGTAATGATGGAACAATTCAATTAAATAGGGAACATGACTCTTTCTTTCAAACTATAGCAACTATTTCCAAGGACAGTATCCACTTCGGGTCGACGTATACAATTTACACCCGGCAGTGATAGCCTCGTTTTGATTTTTGTGATTGATATCAGGAACGGCAACTCTTCTGACACGCATATTGCGAAATTGGTCTGTTCTAAATACTGTGTTTGAATAAGGTCTATACATGTCAAAGATTAGCTCTATCGACCTGTGGCGAACTCAAAGGAGGAAGCAATATTAGTCTCCAATGAAGCCATAACAAAGAACGTGTATATACAAAAGGGATCTTAAGTATTTGACTGTAATTGAAACTAAACCTATAAATAATGACTAGTCATAGTGGATTCCTGAAAAACATGGCACACTGGTTATTACTAAACTACTGCCTACCGATAACGGTGAGTTTATTTTCATTACATGGACCGCAATTTCTTAAAGTGTTTTTTTCAGGTAAATGTTAGGTAAAATTGTATGTAATATATTATTCACACCATTGACAGTCAGTTTAATATTAAACTTCCATATTGAGAAAAAGACAAATTTCGCGGTGACCTTATACATGTTGTAAAGTGTCATTCTTACACTAATCAATTTCACAAAAAGATAGATAAGGATAAAGATGGAACGTTTTGTACGTAGTAGGCAAGTTGGTAGATATATACTTATACATATATATATATATATATATTAGTATGTGTGGAGGGTAAGGTAGAGGCATAGATAGATTAGCGAATACATACATACATACATACATGTGACAGTATGTAAGTAGATGATAATAACGTAAGTAGATAGATAAATAGATAATCAGTACGAATAATACATACACATGTGGGTAAATAAATAGATAGATAGACAGAGAAATGGATGCATGCAGCAATGGACAGATTTAGACTAATGACATCCTTTGTGACAAAAAAGTTACGATTAATTACGTTCCATGGCCAATTTTCATTAAACATTTCAAATTTTCTTCCGCAAATTGATATTGTTTAATATCTTTCTTATTTCCTTGTAAGCAGCAATTATTAATTTAAGGAATATTTAGCAGCATCAATGATCAAAAAACATCAGCCATAATACCTAGAACTAATTTATAAAAGAGTCTCAGTTTACTTGTTTTATCTCTGAAAAAATTTAAGGATTTCCTCAATTTCAGCTATTCCTCCTCTCTTTTTTTCTGACTGAATGTATTCCCAGATGTATAAATTTAAAACTTACGAGTTATTTTTCATCCTTTTTTCTCTATCAACCTCCCACAAAAATAGTGCTATCAATTGCATCATAGGCAAAATAAAGTAAACTTTCAACAGGAGGAAACATTTGAGAAATTTAGTGAAACCGGGACTCATCCTTGATCTCATTAAAACACCTTTATTACAATAACATTGGGTTCAATTCTTTCAACTTATGAGTCTTATTACTTAGAGACTGTTTCACTAACTTGTGAATCTGTCTCAGGCATAGTAGAAAGAGATGGCATCATGTCTCGTTAATTTTGGAAAAGATATATGTAATAATTATGGAGAGAGAATTCGATAGTGTAAATGAAAGAAACAGTAAGCTTAGGGGTCACTCAGTATTTACATGCACAAAAATACAAGTACAAAATAGACTCGTAAAATGTTAAGAGAAAAACAACCTGACAGTAACTCGAGAAAACGATCGTCACAATATCCGGTTTTATAAGAAAAGAATTACTCACTGACTTTTTTTTTTTTTAAAAACCCGCTTTATATGAACAATCAATAGATTTCTATAAATAGATCAGGAAGTAAGCAAAATAAATACATTACGGTGCAGGTAATCGTTTTACGCTAAGTAAAATATAGAACCACCGTTTGAACAACTGTCACTCCGATTTGTCAAACAGTCTTTTCAAAATTTAATTCAATTTATCTTTTGTAACCACATCACTGCATATATATGTTTTTGTCGTCTGATATTTGTTTCCCGTTTCGTCATCCAGGCAATGTAGGTATAGTTCTTCTCCTTCCATTTTTCTGTTTTCATAGGTGATTTTCATTTAGTTTGCGAACTTTTGATAACCTTTTACATTATTAGCCAATGTGGACTGTCATACAATATTTGTTCATAACAAATTAGACAATGTATTTAAAAAAGAAATAAACTTGGATTCATTATATTCTATAAGCTTTCAGAAATGTTATTGTAATACAGTGGAATCGTTCCTTCCATACTTTTACATTTTAATCTGCAATTATACTGAATCAGATATTGGCAACATTTGTATTCAGTGCAAGGTTTGCGGTTCTGTATGATAGCCTTCTGGATTTACGCATTAACATTACCCCAAGGTTACTATACGAATGTCATATTGACCTATAAGGGTAATATTATTATACCTAATTTACCTCAAAGAGGGTGATCTACAGCTGAAAGTAAGATCACGTGACTACAGAGTTTCGATGTAATCTAATGGTTATTGAGACTATTGACAATATATAGATCTTAGTCAAAATATGATCCAACTATTTTTTCCAGTTTAATAATTGAGGAGAACAACTCTTCGGTTAGGGTCAGAACTCATAATTGTAGGGACTAGCGACATTATGCTCGCTTAGACTTATTTTTTATGGCAATCTTTCTTTGCTTCCATTACATGCGTAACTTTATTTTTTATGAATAGGTTTAAACAAGATGGGGAAGGCATCTTCAAAGCAGATAAAATTACGTAATCTAGAGGGGAAACGTGTAAAACAACATGACGCAGAAAATCCACATGGAAAATACGACGGTACTTAATAATAAAGCAATTGAATAATAATAATAAAAATAATAATAATAATAATATAATAATAATAATAATAATAATAATAATAATAATAATAATAATAATAATAATTATTATTATTATTATTATTATTATTATTATTATTATTATTATTATTATTATTATCTTCTTTCACAACTTGTTAATGATATTTTGGCTTTTTTGTAGTGTGCAAGCTGTTTCCTCTGGCTTCAGATCTTGAAGGTCAAATATGGAGGTTTCCCTTTAAATTTATTTTTGAATCTTTGATACCTGAAAAGCTCATATTCAATGTTATTATAAATTTCCATTACGAATAACTGCGTTTAGAAGTATGACCCTTCCAAAAGTTGGCACAGGTATTACCTGTCCCTGATATGTATATTGAAGTGGCGGCGTATCACAAGAATAAAGAATTCGCTAACGTAGTGATTATAGTGTAGGGGAATTTGCGATAGATTATGAAATGAAAATTCATCCAGTAACATAAAACACTGAAATGATATTGCCACACCTGCGGTCAAGATCGACAGAAAGAAAGGGAAAATGATTGAAAAGAATTGTGACATTGCTAATTATTGAAACGCAGGAGCGCAATCTTGGCGGATTTTCTAACTTTTATTTTATATAAGGCAAATACAGCAGATCCCTGTTTAAATCAATATTATGGACCATAATTCCTCGAAAATAAACTGGATTTTATTAAAATATTACACGGGACACCACACACCCTTTAAATGTAACCTCTTATCTCCTGACATAATATTTCACCATGTTCTACTTGATATTTGCTGCTCTTATTTTGCCATCATAAATCTATAAAGCAAAGGTTTATTGAATTCTTGTGTATTTGCAGTTTAAATGGAATGTACCCAATAAAAGGGGATTACTTATTTCCTAATATTCTCTCTCTCTCTTTCTCTTTCTCTCTCTCTCTCTCTCTCTCATTTTCCTCCGATGATTGACTAAATAATGTCAAAATCCTATTCTGAACATTTAGAAGGATTTGTGATGTCCAGTGCACTTTCCTCGCTAATTTTAGAAAAGATATATGTATTAATTAAGGAGAGAGAATTGAATAGTGTAAATGAAAGAAACAATAAACTGAGGGGTCACTCAGTATTTGCATGCACAAAAATACAAGTACAAAATAGACTCGTAAAATGTTAAGAGAAAAATAACCTGAAAGTAATTCTAGAAAACCAACGTTATAGTCTACGGTTTTATAAGAAAGAAAAAAACACACATACACACACTGCCTTTTTTTAAAAAAAACCCACTTCATGTGAACAATAAAGAAAAGTATGACCCTTACAAAAGTTGGCACAGGTATTACCTGTCCCTGATATGTATTTTGAAGTGGAGTATCACAAGAACAAAGAATCCGCTAATGTACTGATTATATGCCCTGTTCATATGTCCGAGATTTAGACAGCTGCCACTGTACAGTTAGGGTCAGTTTGTCGAGCCATTGTTTGTGCTCACACAGAGCTAGCTTGCTGCACTCGCCGATCAAAGTGGTTGATCGTCTTACTAAATCTCCTACTCACATCTGCACCGAGGTGAGATGGATTTTTTTTTTGTGTGGGTTCACTTGTTTTCAATTTGTTGACCGTGAATGCCTGGTTATGCGCTGTCATTACCAGTCCTTCTGTCGTTTTGATTAGTTCTGCCATTTGGAGCAATCTCGACGTGCGCTTGTCGACCTGTTGTTCTCCTTCCTTTGCAAACTGTACAGATGATGACGATCTTAATCCCACACACAAAAATATATATCCCCTATACACCATGGATTTCCTTGGTTGCAGCATCGTGATCAAACAGTAGTATTTTTAGGCCAACGCTTTTTGAAGAAATTCCATAACAAATCCATCTGAAATGATTTTGTTACTGGTTAAATGCTATTAATTTATGCTTTATGTTGTATTTGCGACTACAGTCAAATATTCTTTTATAATGACACTCAACAAAACCAAAAACCATAAAACTGTAGAGGTTTTTCATTATATTCCTAGAAAATAGTGTTGTTCTGGTTGTTGTTGTTTTTGGAAATACCTCCGTTATCTTCCAAGCACACCACGTTAAACACTGGGTTTAAAGTAAAAGAACTATATAGACGGATGGCAAGTCCACTATTCTGTACTAGAAATATATATACAACATAATAGTGATTTTTAGTCGATTCACGGACGTACACCTTGACCAGGGCTATTCAGCAGGTTTCTGGATATTTTCTCTATGGCTGGCACCAAACATCTTAAGATTTTCTATTATATTTGTGATTGAGGAATCTGTCTGGCCAAGAAATCATTGCAGGAGGAAGGGTGTGTTGTCCTTCATAATGTTCTTGTTTATAGCCTTTTTCCAAGCAGTTCAGATGTTTCTCTCTCGTGTCTGGCACAAATGAGCAAACAGGATGAAGTGTTATCAATTCTCTGGAGCTGTCATGCACAGAGGACAGTTCGTTGACAATGAACTGGATGAACTTGTGACGATTTGCTTGTAATGTGCAAAGTCAGATTAGCACCCTAGCGTTGGTGATGGATTTCTTGAAGTTTCTGCCGACTGAACCTACTGATGACCAAACTAGTCGGATTTCCTGAATATACATAAATCGCATCGAAGAGTCGTCTGTAGTTCGGAGTCCCAGATATTTCTCAAGTACTCGTTCATAGCTTCTGCGACCTCATTCTTCCTACAGTTGTTTTATGGTATATTGAGTAGTAGGTAATATACTATTTAGTATGCTATGGGTAGTGAGTATTTGAGTATTTATGGGGGGAGGGGATCTCTCGGACCATGGTTATCCAGTTGTTGCTATTGAGATCTTTGACAGCCAACAGTCTTTTGATTATGTTGTGCTTTATAGAATTTGGATCAGCTAGTATGTGTTTAAATAAAGTAAGCTGATGTTTAGCACCCAATAGTAGAAGCGTGGCTGTTGAACTACATTTCTGCCATGGCAACCAGCTCTGAGTAGGGCAAACAAAGTTCTGCGCTCAGTTTGGATCCTGTCTTCTATGTGTGGAGTATTCTGATTGGGCAACACCTAAATGTACTGTGGCATCGCGTCCTGAGACTTCTGTCCAAGCTTCCAAAGGTCATTTTGTGGTAATTGATTTAGACGAAATAGCAGAAGTTAGATCTGCTGTTGTTGTTCTTTGATCTATAACGTGGATTACAGCTTGAGTTCAACATAATTGTCAGCTGGGATTGCGATACCATCCGCAACAACTGGGGGCACCCTATCTTTGACCTAGGTTATGTTCTTTTATTATTTGGTGGGTTGTTGTTATGCGTATTATAGAGCGAAGAAGAAAACTAAATACCTTGTCTTATACTTTGTTGAAATGGTTTCGATATTGCTTCGTTCTATTTGATGACAGTGGATCGGTGCTTTGCTTGTTTCTTAGTAACAAGCAGAAGTCACCACTGATACTGTCCTGGTGTATAAGTTGAAATAAACCAACATACCATGACGTGCCAAAGGCCAGGGATATAGGTATTATATTGTCCTTTGCCTCGCTGATGCACTTCGTTACCATGAAAGCAGGGTTTATTGTGGACGTCTTGTATGTGAAACCTCTGGGCTGGATCTCGAATGCTGAAAATCATGTGGCTCGCGGAAGATTAATGTATTTTGCTGATTGTAGTGGTAACAGTGATTTCCCGGTACTCCCCTCGTTTTACCTCTTTTTTTCCTTTGATAAGGATTGAGGTTAGAACGCCTTCTGTATGTGATACTGGTAGTGAACCTGTATTCAGTATAGCGTTCAAAATGATTATCAATACATGGACTAATATATCTACAGCATTCTTGAAGTGTTCTGTCGTCATCCCGTATATATCGGAGGCCATTTCACCGTTATTTTCTGCAATGACTTTCTTGACTTGGTCCAAAATAAGTTAGACTTAAAGGTCAACAAGTCAGATAGCTTATAAACTTAGACATATATGTCCAGACCGAATTTCTGTTACCTAAATTTAGGCTTTGATATGAAACTGTTCAGTGCCATTTGGAAACGTTGCAATGTGACAGCATGCCCTATATGTGCAAACGGGTTGGCATGTGAATCATTTATTCACCAGGAGATTAGACAAAGGAGTTGTGGATTTGATATCAGGGATATATGAATAAGCAGGGAATATCTTCAATTTTCTGCTCCTTCGCTGCTGAACTACAATCTATTTGTCCACAATATAGTAACTATAATCATTGAATTTACAACAGAAATTCCATAAACAAATCAAATCAGTAAATATTTCTTAAACTCAAAATATTTTGAGGAAACAGTTGACTAGTTGATAAATTTGTTGTGATATATGCATTAGTCTGTCTGTCTGTCTCTCTCTCTCTCTCTCCGCCTGTAACTTTAAACACTAACAATTTGAACGCAGGTAAGACAATATTTCAGACCTAATTTACTTATATACTGTTGGGACTAATACAACAAAAGGTGAAGCAACTGCTAAAAGGTCGCCTAAAATTTAGACAATAAGTTCAATTCTTATAAGTTTGGCGGGCAAGAAAGCATATGATGAAACTTTTATTTCCAAAAAGTATATTAAAATTGAATTTCCTATAGAGAAGTAAAACATGGGAATGGACAGCTAGTGTTCTGGACTCGGCAATCTTCCGGATATGTTCGTATGGCATGGGCAAACTTGCCTTATTTATGAAAAGCAAAATGAAATATGATATTGTAGAAATTGCGAAGTATACTAACTCACAGCAAGTTTGATAATTAAGGATATGTACATATGTTCGAGCAAGATAAATCACACTTTAAGACTTGTAAATTGTTTAATTATCAATATGTCTACTACAAATACAATTATGAAAGATTAAAGGTATAATCAAACCTTTTTATAGCGAACAACCGAGGTACCACGTGTATTTGTCCTTAATTAGTGTCCGGTATATAAAGGTTAAATTCAGCATAAATAGAAGAGAAGATGCCAATGAACATTGTTGTTTATGAGCGCATGTATTTTATATTTTAAAGCGGGTTTCAATGTACAAGGTTAAAATGCATGTACATTAATAAAAAGCACAGGGGAAGTATGCGAGTAGTACCAACATAGACATTTGTATTTTAAGTAATAGCTTGTGTAATATGAATATATATATATATATATATATATATATATATATATATATATATATATATATATATATATATATATATATATATACAATGTATATGTTTATTTTCTTTCTCATATTTGCTGAGGATGGCTGTACTCAAAGTTGAATGTATCGGTGAAAAAAATGTCGCAGCGTTAACTTACTACATTAATTTGATGTACCACCCATCCACCAATAATAATGCATAACAAAATGTATTTAATCAACTTAAATATGTCATGTTACAAACGAAATATTATGATTGTCAATTCTTAGCTTTATTTGGTCCTGGAGAGGGATACCAAAGTTCCAATAAATCTTCCAGAAGGATCTACTACTTGAACTAATTTGGATCTTAATTAGGGTCCGTCACCAATATCAAGCAATTTATCTATCATTAATTTTCTCTCTCTAAAGATTTTTAATGTCCGTGCAACTTACTTAATGTCTCTCTTTACCACTGCAGATTTACCTGACGCAAATGTAATCACATCTGCTAGGAAACGAAACACATACCTCGGCTTCCCGCACAGTGATCGTTCAAAGACACATGACGGTGGCAGTCTTCCTACAATAGGTAACGATGATATCACAAAGCTTAGACGAGGCTTCACGTGTAAGAAAGAAAATATTGATGTTTTATTTTGGAAGATAAATATTTTCAAAAATGGTTACACCTGGTGGATCAATGTATTCACTATAGTTAAGCAAAGGATTTTTGTATAAATTTGCAAAATTCACATAGTGCTGCTTGTGATTTTATATGATGCATTTAAAAATTGCTATAATTGAAAGATACTGACGCGTACATATTTATTGTACAATCATCCTTTCAGATACCTCTAGTTAAAGTCAGGATCACCTCTTCTTCGTGCAGCTTCTGTCATCCGTCTGCTTCGGATTCCTTGCCACACAAAAGATATCTAAACCTAGGCCAGAGAGAGAGAGAGAGAGAGAGAGAGAGAGAGAGAGAGAGAGAGAGAGAGAGAGAGAGAGAGAGTATTGACAAAATTTACAAACATGAATTCTCTCAACATGGTATTACTAGATATTAATTTGTCTTCAT
This sequence comes from Margaritifera margaritifera, assembly GCA_029931535.1. Lineage (NCBI taxonomy): Eukaryota > Metazoa > Mollusca > Bivalvia > Unionida > Margaritiferidae > Margaritifera > Margaritifera margaritifera. The sequence continues at coordinate 2,125,770 of JAQPZY010001480.1, forward strand.
TACAGACAGCTTATCAATGATTGACTGAAAGAGTTATTGCAGTTATTGCTACAATGATGACAGTTGTAGCAGTTTATTACTACAATAAATGGAATCGTTTTAATCTTTGTCAGATATTTTCAACTAGCATTGCAACAGAACCCTGTCACAAATGGTCAGAGAACTATATTTACTCTATATGTAGTTTCTCGGTAAAAGACAAGAATGGCACAAAAAATGACCGGATAAAGACATTATAATGCAAAACAATAAATAGCCCCCCCCCCCCCCAAAAAAAAAAATAAATAAAAAAAATAATAATAATCTAAAAAGACATAATAAACGCACACCTATACAGAGTGTGATGCATTTTACGTTTAAAACGAGAATTCAGTTTGTTTCTTTTGTCTTTTTACAGATAAACTTCTAATAGTGTGTATATTCCCACAATTACAGTCTTTTTCTTTTTTCTTCAGTATAAATTATACATTTTGTCTTCAGTTTGAAAAATTCAAATTATTATTAGGTATGATTGTTTATATCTATAAATTATTATTATTTTTTCCAAATTTGATTTGGCCATGTTCTATTTGTGTAGTCATTTTTATTAAGCCTTGATTTTTCCAGATGTTCAGAACTATTCCGAATGTGAAGCATTCAATCAAGAGGCTCCTCCCACAAAAGGTACAGCACGCCCTCCACTTGATACTTATTTGGAACAGTACTTAAATTAAACTTAATCAGAAACAATTTCAGGAATTTTGTTTTTTATCAAGAACATTGTGTAAAACACAAGTTAAGTTATCTAAAGATATATGTCGTACATAACTCCCTTCTTACATGAAAATTTACAAAGACCCACATGGCTAACACGATAAAAAGTGTCCACGTGAATATATAAAGTTCGTTAAAAAAGAAGAAATTACTTGTATACTAGACAAACTTATCTCACTTTGAAGATTCAAAAGAATCAGTGAGAACGTCGATACGCCTTCCTAATAGTTGTCCATGTCTGTCTACTTTAAAATGCATTCTCCTATCATGTTCCACATGGTTGATTTTCTTATATCTATCATTACCATTATAATAATGATGATGTTGATGACGATGATGAAATAATTTAGTACAAATTTTAAAAGGGTACTAAACGTGAATTAATTTTCATTTAGAAAGGGACTGATTGAAAAAAATACACTTTTTCAGACGCCAGACCAGAAGCAACGCCGGACTATGAAAACATTTTCTACCAGGGTATCTGATATGTTTCTTATAATATTAAATCAATAGTCTTTCTTTGTAATGTGTTATACTCTGCTCATTATATATATATATATATATATATATATATATATATATATATATATATATATATATATATATATATATATATATAGATAGAGAGAGAGAGAGAGAGAGAGAGAGAGACCTAAATCATCTACAACGATGAATATTCAAGCAAATTTCGTATTAGTTGCACAACTTCATTGTGTGTGTGTGTGTGTGTGTGTGTGTGTGTGTGTGTGTGTGTGTGTGTGTGCGTTTGGTTTTGTATTTGTATTTTTCTCGGGGGTGGGGTGGATGGAAGATCATTTGATAAACGGATCTGTAGGTTCGGAGAGCTTATATCATATTAGTTCTGCAAAGTGATTTTTCACTTTGTAATATATATATATATATATATATATATATATATATATATATATATATATATATATATATATATATATGAATGCAATAAACTGACAGCGAACAATGCAAACTTTTTTGAACTATCCTAAGCGCTTTCGACTCTCATTGAGTCTTTTTAAAAGGCATACACAAAACAGAGACAAGACAAACAAGAAACACACAAAAGCTAAACAAACAAGCCGCAATAACCTACTAAAATATAGAGAGAAGGACAAGGTTGATCGGGTACCATTTATCCTGGCGTACTATCGAGACAACCCAAAAGTAAGCAAAATCATCCAGAAACACTGGCCCATCGTTGAATCTTGTGACACAATAAAGTTAATCCTCCCGAACAAACCAGTAGTAGCCTACCGCAGACCAAAAACCTCAAAGACATCCTAGTCAGAGCGAAGCTAACGCCAATAACAAGCCAAGACTACCCTAGCAAATCTGGGCCCTGTAGTGATAAAAGGTGGAAACATGTCAACATATGATAGAGACCAGCACATTATCTAGCACAGCGAAGAGCGAAAAATTTAACAGCCATGGTCCAAACAGCGCGTGGAAAATAGAGAATGTAATTTATCTCATCACATGTAAGATCTGCGGCCTTCAGTATGTCGGAGAAACTGAAAAGCTACACAAAAGGATCAATCTTCACAGATCTGATTGGATGAAAAGAAGCTGGACAGAAGTCCAGTTGCACAACACTTCTCTTCCCCTGGCCACACTTTCATTGATGTAACACTGACTGCAATTGCTCACAACACCATCTGGAGTTTCTAAACCAGGAAAAAACAAGAATCTTGCTGGATACGCCGCCTTAGAACACTGAAACCAAGCGGCTTAAGCCATCACGACTAGAAAAAATACAACCATACGAAAAATAAAATCACCATCTCTTTACAGCCACCACATCTTCAATTAAATAATTCATTAATTTTGCTCATTAGTCACTCACTCGCTTATAATTACTACTGTTTTTTGTAGCTCTTTCTGATATTATTATTCCTATAGTCATTACTCGCCTTACGGAAACAATGAAATATCCGGGAAATAATCTGCGGTTACACAGACTGCGCTATGGCTTCTCTTTTTCTAGGTCAAAACCAACTAATTTACAGCATCATCAGTTGAGTTGAAGCCAACTAGACGACACATCAAACATTTTCAAGCTGTAATTCCCTTAGAAATAGTTATGTAATATTTTGCAGTTTCAACGCTTTTTGTGTTTATTGTTTGTCTTGTCTCTTTTTTGTGTTTGCCTCTGAAAAAGACTCAGTGAGAGTCAGTGAGAGCGCTTATGTTAGTTAAAAAATAGTTTTGCACTGTTCGTTGTCAGTTTATTGCATTTATATTAATCAATCCCGGACACACGCGATCCCTTACTGGATCCAGTGCACTTGAAAATACTGTTATTCGCTGTATGATTTGATATATATATATATATAGTGTTACGACACTAGGTCTTAAAATAATGTAACAGAAAGAAAGTCAAACCAACAATGCGTGTAAAATCAACAAACAATTAATTTCTCTGCAATTAAAATGAAAATTCAAAAGACACTTACAATTTGTGAATTAAATTCAAAATAATCCTAAACACAGTCAGAAATTATAGAATGTTGCGAATGAATGAACGTTCCGAATGAACGAATAGTTTTGAATGTCCTGATGTACCACAAAGACACAATCCGGAATATCTTTGAGAATGTCCTGAATGAATAAATTTTCCGAATATATGAATAATCTGGAATGTCCTGATATACCACAACGATACCATCCAGAATATCTTTGAGAATGTCCACAAATATCCAAAAGTCATATATTTAAATCCAAAGGTTAATGAACACTTCATGTTAATTATAATTAATGTTCAAATAAATAATTCCTTTCGAATTATGTCTACAGCAATACAGCATAAAAGCACAACTAAAACTCTGATCATAAAATGATTCCAAACAGTCTGATGATTCCAAACAGACTGATCATAAAAACATGAATGTTTTTAACACAGGATTTAAAATAGGAATGATTATCATGGGTTCATCAAGTTATTATATACTCTTTGCAAATGGCCTATTTCACAACAGGACATGTGTCATCTAATGATCCACAATGCAATACAAAATGCGTCATTCGAGTGGAAAATCCCCAACTTAGTTGTACATTGTTGTGACAAACTGTCAACAACTTTGACCTTGAACTCAAAGGTCAGTACATACCTTGTTGACATCTTAACCTAAAGCACAGTCATATACCAAAAGTTTAGGCACTCATTATAGATTCTATAAACATAACATATATATATGTTTGTAACAAACTGACAACGAACAACGCAAAACTTGTTTTAAGTAACCTAAGCGCGTTAGACTCTCAATGAGTCTTTATCAATTTGTCAAAGGCAAACACAAGACAGACATTTACACATGTTTACCCATGTTTATATTTCAATTAGTTGAGCAAATGACGAACGACTATGAAACGTTTGGCCCAGACTCACGAGCTGCAACTGATGAAATCAGATCCGATCAAGAACATGGAGCGTGTAGCCAAGGAAAATTCAATGATACAAGCAGTGGTGAATTTAAAGCTAAGGGTAATGTAACCTCTTAGATGTTCACAGAGATACGTTTTAGCTATTTGTTTGTTTTCTATGCTTGAATTAATTGCAATTTACCAAACGTAACTGATGCATGACGATGCATTGAAATATTGTTGAAAGGTGCTTATATCACATAGTATTCGTTATTTTAGCCGTCGTAAAATCCGTCTTATTCGGTGCATCAAGATTTTTTATTGAATTCTAATTCGGCCAGATTTAGAACATATGCTTTTGTATTTACAAATTGCACCAGATATTACCAGTGAATCTTTTGTACACCAGCGGTAATAATACCTCGAACATCGCAATTGTCGATACCATCTATGTACGACATTGCTTCATACATAAATTTCGCAAGACTATTCAGACATTAAACTCAGACATTAAACTGGTGTACCCTGCCATTCAAGCTTGCCAATTGCCATACGCGATATGTATACGTCCACCGTGGCAATGTAAAAAAAAAAAAAAAAAAAAAAAAAAAATCAGTGAAAGAGACATTGTAACTTCTTGACTAATCCACACGTTTCCCGGTCAAGTTGTCTCCGGCTATATCTAGTGCATGTGTGGTCAGTGAACTTTTTTCAAGGCAAGGAATACATGTCACTTGGAAATCGCTTAACGACGCGGGTTACTATGATAACAATCATTTATTATTTCTGGCATAACAAACAAAAATCAGTTTGACGTTAGTGTGAACATATAAACTGCATCACACAGAGAGAGAGAGAGAGAGAGAGAGAGAGAGAGAGAGAGAGAGTAATAACTTGAAAACGTTGAGACAGCATTAAAGTGTAGCACTTATTAGTAGGCGAATTTCGCATACATTTCATAAACGTACATGCAAATGATAGTGCAGTATTATGCAGATGTTCATAGCATTTCTAAGATTCAAAAAGACACATGCATTGATGTGAGATATTTAAATGTAAAATAATGTAAATCATGGTAAAAAATTTTAGGATCAGTTAAATAAAGGAAAAAAAGAAATAAATTTGAAAGAATGATCTTATTAGTATTATTTTTGTGAAATATTTCGTTCATTTTTGATTACTTTCATCGTTAGATTTACGTCATCTTTGCAATAGATATATATATATATATATATATATATATATATATATATATATATATATATATATATATATATATATATATATATATATATATCGGTCGAGGTATACAAGGCGACTGCCTAGCTGGCCCGGGTCATTTGGTATAGTGGTAAATGCGTCTGACTGTAAGACAGACGAACCGTATTTGCTTCACGACCGCGACAGTTCAACTTCGTATCCTCCCTTGCATCCCCTTCTACCTCCCGCTACATTTGAGGGCTCACCCGACTCTCAGTAGCTGGTGGCCAGGTTGAAAATGGATTTCGACAACTCTGAGAGGTCAAAATGGGTGGCATTCGAAGACGAATGTCAAGGTAAAGAGGGTGGTGGTATTGGTCTAAGTATATGAGGCCAATTACTGTATAAAACGACTTGAAAATACCCAAAGTAGTCGACAGAATTTGTAATTTGATTTGGTGGCTAGAATTCTTTTTATCAAGAATGAAATTGTAGTAACTTATAATTAATACAAAAAAAACTCAATGTGCGGTAAACTTTTGTCTGTAGTTTCTCTCTCTCTCTCTCTCTCTCTCTCTCTCTCTCTCTCTCTCTCTCTCTCTCTCTCTCTCTCTTATGTAATTATTACAGGCAAATGCAACTCTACTCTTTGCTGGAAATCAGTTTTGCGAATATGTCGTACTTCTGCCTAGAGTGGCATCGATGCAATGTCTTATTAATGATTTAAAACTAAACAGAAAAAGGTCTAACGTGTGACATGGTTTAAAACACACACACACACACACACACACACACACACACACACACAACTACATCTAGCTGGAGACAACTTGAATGAGAAATGTGCGGACTAGACAAGAAGTCACAATGTATCTTTCACTGGCTTTGAAGTATTCGGTAAGCTGATAAAATGTATAAACAAATAGAAAATGTGAATAAACTTACTCCCAGCATTTTCTGCAAAAAGAATCTTTAATCATGATTGAAACATTGTAACACATCTACCCGTGATACAGCCTATAGTATTCGCACACTTCCCTGGAAGTTTTTACCCCCGACCGATTTTAAAAATAAAAAGCCTCAGTGATATAAAACAATGCACAAAACGTAGTAATTTTATTCATTAATTTATAATTTCTAAACCGATTGTCGCAAGGGGGTCCCTAACACTGTCATATTGTATGCGTTTCAAACCAAAAGTTTCTTTATTAACACGGCGTCATTATTTGCGTGGGCGAGTCTCTTTTTTTTCAGACAACAGGAGTAATGTAGTTCCAAGGACCTTCACCCCTTGACTGAAAATGGACTTTTCCAAGAACCCGAAAAGGACAGTGAGCAGGCTCATTGTTTACAATGAATACTTCTGCTTGGTTTGAAACGCGAACAAGGTGACAGTGTTACGGACCCCCTGGCGACAATTAGGTTAGACATTATAAATTAATGAATACAATTACTAAGTTTTGTGCATTTCTGATATCCTGGGTGCTTTTTGTTTTGAAAATCGAAAGTCGGGGTACAAACTGCCAAGGATGGGGTGGAGTGTGGGGGGTAGGTTAATACATTAGTTCTGTACATATACCGTAATCTGCTGTACTAAGATATTATTCGTATTTGTTACATGCTAAAATGAAGGCGCCCCCACCCCCACCCCCCGTAGATTAATGCCATGGAATTCTTTACAAAGTACTTTCAGGGTCGCTAAGCTCATGATATATTCAGCTTCACACTTGGTGCTAAAACAGATGGACACATTATTTAATAATGCTAATCCTGTTAGTGTTTCTAAGAATTTCCGACCAGGATTAAATCAGAGGAAGATTACAGAAACACAGTCCGTTTGGAGTGTGCCATAGTTATAGTGAGATCATGCCCAACGCATGCTGACGCTTGCATCAAATTAAATTTATCAGGATGGGCCAACTCGTAGTAAATAAGCTAGGAAAAAATAATGGATTGTAACACTGTTGCTTGGTAGTTGAATAACCTGAAATTTCGCCAATTACTCGGGGTGAAAGCCCATATTCCACAAGCTTGCTCCAAGCAGGTATGTTAAAATCTTTGTTTCACCATTCATTCGTTTATTTACTGACCAGAGTTTTAGGAAAGAGGTACAATTCACCTGCATATATTAAAGTTCTGTAAATTGTTAAATCGCATTAATCCTGGTTCAACATTTAGTTACTAATGTAAGGATTATGTAGGAAATATGCCATCTTAAATAAATTCTTGTCATCTTAGTGTGAAATTATAAAGCATACATCAGTAGAATTGGCAGAGAATGGTGCTTTCTGTCTCTTAGTAATTTCTGTACTGACTTGGTCTCAATTTCACGTGTTAAAAAAAGCCTATCCTGGTTAATTTATATATAGAACTCGTTGCCAGCCTGATCGGACTAGAGGTACATTTTTTACCATTGTGGCTTAAAATTGTCTGCTAGTGAATTTACTGAAAATGCTTTATAGTGGGGACTTTACAGCTAAAATCAAATGCATTAACATTTTTAGTAAATTTGCCAGTACTGGCAATCTGGCAACTGAGGTTGGGTGTTGGGTATTTCGGCATCGATTTTAACAAAGCAAGAACTGCTTATGCATTAGACAACAGTTTTTCGACTAGTTCCTTAAAAAATGAAAATGGCTAGAAACCTACCGTTTGCAGCCTATAATTTGGATTACCATCGATTTCTTTGCCGATTACGGTGATTTAAGCCTTTTAAAATTCCATTCTGAAAACAGTGAGTCTCTGATCAATCTGCACGGTAAAGAACTTAGAACCAGTTTTTGAAAAATGGTTGTCTAATACCATAGCAATTTTCTTTTCTTCAAATTGATGCAGAAATACTTTACAACAAGACTAAAGAGCCATACCCTAAACTTAACTCTAAGGGGACCCTATAGTTAAGTTTAGGGTATGGCACTTGAATCTAGTTCTAAAAAAAAGAAAAAGGAATTTGTAGAGCTAAAGTACCCTCAGCTAGCAATGCACACACAGATTGGCATTAAGTATTATTTGAAAAGGTGCTGAAGTTATATTTTGAAAACAGCCAAATCTGTACACATGAAACTTATGCTTTCAATAGAACACTAACATATTGGAAGTGGAAAACCCTTGACAATGGTGACAACCATCCCTCTTCTTTTTCCATCACCTGCAATGTATTTATTGCAGATATCAGATCCAAAAACCTGTGTGATTAATCATATCTTAATTGTCAACAAAGGTATAGAAAAGTTTCATTTAGGGATTGACCATTTATTTTTCGTGGGGGTCTGAGATTTTCTTTTCAACCAAGATATAGTTTTTCTTTTATCTCAGGATAAATTTATATACGTTCTTTTATCTACAAATCGCAGCAAGCGTTTTTTTTAAGGTTTTTAAAATAATCCCAGACCCCCTTCCCTCTTCCAAAAAAATGAAATGGTCCGTCCCTTAACAAGAAGGCCGCAGTCTGAATGTACAACCCAAGCTCATGTCGTATATTATATGACTGGGGATTTGACCCAAACGTCAAAGAAGTGAGCGGGTGTGTTGTAGACTAAATTATCCTTGCTTTATAATGACTCGTCTGAAGAATCCATCTGTGGGTAAAGAAATATAAGCAAATTAAAAACTTTAAACAAAACCTAACAGCAAGTGTTTTAAGTACGTGCCATGATCCCATGGTCAAAAGATAAAACAGTTGTGTCATGGAATGAAACATATTTGTTTTATAATAAATCATTCCAAGTATGAACAGAATCCATCTGGCAGTTAAGTAAATATAAACAGATGAATAAACCTTAACCGAAAACTTTACAAAATGTTGATGCCGCCTCTGCAGCCGTCTGAAAAGTGACTGTTGTATCTTGCATCTACTGATGTGGGCTCGACAAAAACTGGAGTAATTCTGATGGCTCACCATTGCAAATTTCCATGCTTTTTAATACGTGTCATACCCCTCCTCCCAATTCTCATTCACACCCCTAGACGGTAACCCAAGGGTCATAACAGATGGTCTTTATGGTATGGATGCATGTGTTATGTTAGGTTGCAAAATATTACAAATCGAGACAGTCATTGCAATTACAAGTTACTTCGACACCAACAGAAGGCCCCATTTTCTGCCAGTTCTATTGACGTATGTTTTATAATTTTGAATTGAGATTACAAGAATGTGTTTAAATTGTCATACCCCTATATAATCCTTACTAAAATCTATCAGTTGTCTTCCAATACCAATGACGTCATCTGATAAGGGTCTAAAAGTAAAATAGCAAAGGACTTGCAGAGCTTAGGTAACCTCAGCTAGTTCAGTGCTACCATGTTATATGTAGTTCAGCCAGTTGCACAATATATATTTGGCCCGATTGCAAAGCATTTCTTTCGAAAATAGTGCATCAGTAAATTCTCACTCATAAGAACGTTTAGAATTTGATCCTCCTCATCAAGAGTCTTGCACTTCATATAATGGAAAATGCACAGCATTTAATAAAACAGCCATATCGCGTAATGTAGTTTGCACAGCATATGCATCTTTTATTTAACCACATCATATAGTAACCAATGTACATGTAATACTAATGAATGTACAGCATATAATTAAGCATAGACAGCATATAATGAGTAATGAACATCATGTAGTAAATAACACACAGTATATAATAACAGCAGCACATAATATAATATGAAATGCACAGCATATATATATATATATATATATATATATATATATATATATATATATATATATATATATATATATATATTAATAAATGCACATGATATATTCAAAAGTGCACATAATATAATAATGCATACATATCATATAATAAAACATGTAGATCATATAGCCATACATACACGGCATATACTAATAAATGCACATGAAATAAGCATCAATGTACAGCATATACTAATAAATGCACAACATATAATGTAGTTTCATTAGCATGTATTCAAAACGGACCACTTAGGAAAGTTTTGGCGTTTCATAGATTACAACATGCGCAAGGATACAGTAACGATCGCTCATTATAGATCAATTTTTTCAGTTATCCAATGAAAGTAAGATGCATTGTCACATTATTATAGCTTAAGGAGTCTATTACAATTTAGAATTGTTGAAAAATCATTAATTATGCACAATATGTCAGAAAACTGAGAAAATGTCAAGAACAAGAAAATGAAAATGAAGCCGTTCAGACAACTTGGATTCATTTTTTGTATGATAAAGACAGGTTTTTGTGTCAATTCCATTTCGGATTCAAACTTGGAGTTTGGTCAGTACAACGTTACTGTGAAGCAATGCTAGAAAAAGTATTTTTTACAACTTTTGCGGTTTTTAGTCTTAAAATCATGCTAAAAGGCTTAACCATTTTTTTTTACATGAAGTTCTAGTGCTATATGTCTACGAGGAGAAAAGAGGAAATATGGAAGAAGAACCAACTTTATGTTTCAGCATTGCTGTTCGATGAGATGTTGAATTTGTTTTTCATCGTGACATTCCCCTTTCTTGTCAGAAAATGGCCTTCTTCGTATATGTGTATGTTATTTATTCCATGTTCCACACATTAAGTTTCGTCTTAGAAAGGATAAAATACGGATGCTTTATTTCAGACCAAGAAGGTCAGCCAACGGAAGCGTATGAAAATGTTCTTGGTATGGTTATTTTTACACAAATCATTATTTCTGTACAGAGTGAATATACATGTAAATACTTACTGCTATCGTTGGAAACGTTTAAAAATGTCTTTCTATACAACTATCACGATGCTCTGATATAATTCCTGAAAATGAAAGCATAGCTTTCGTATTTTCGAGAACTGATTTGATAACCTGTGAGTAAATTGTGAGGCTTGAAGTTTCGAACACTCAGCTTCATTTAAATTCACTATATAAATAATATGTATGGCATGTTTTGTATTCGCAAAGCATAAATACATACTGGTTGTATTGGACAGTTCTTACCTTTAATTTGACGATTTATCTCGTTTTTATACATTGGAACAATTTCATCGTCTTTACATTTTGATGTACCTATGTAGATCGGTTGTACACGGTTATCTATGTTGTGAAGACCAGATATAAATCTAGATCACTAAGCAATTTGTCCACATTTTAGCACAGAATCTTCAGAAATATCAAAATTAGAGAGAGTTAATCACTTCGTAAAAATCGCTCCTCAGTTCTAATGTTTCAACACATAAAATGGAAAATAACTTTTTGACCGAATCAATATTATTTTTTTCCCTCTTTTTAATGATTGTGTTTGTCACCGTTTCATTCAATTTTGACTCTTTCAATTGAGACTAAACGTTTGAGAGAAATGCTGCCGACATAGGAAGCAACATTAATCTGAGGAGGTAATTGCTATAAGACTGAGCTTCTTGTGTTTTTAAGTTATATGAAATGGACAGTAAAGTTTTATTCTTTATCTAGCGAAAATAACCTTGTTAGACTTGTGCCAAAATGAAGAGTATATGGCAGCAGACAATTTAATTTTTACAAGAAAGCGTGATTTATAAAATTATTAATAATTTTCAACAACTGTTGTTTAATATATGCTTTCAGTCAGGTCCCCTGATAAAGAAGAAATACATGCATATACAGGTACGTGGGGAATATTTACAGCTGCAACACAATTATTCCTGTATCAAATTATATCAAACCGTTTAAATCTGCAATAAGTTGATTCTCTCATTTGCAGTTGCATTGTAAGATGGATGTTTTGTTTTTTTTTAAAATGAAAGTGTTAGGGACCGACCATATATTTTCCGGTTGGGGAAGGGGGGGGGGGAGGTAATAGTTTTCTTTTTTATCTTAAGATAATTTATTTATTGAAATTAATATAATGGATATTTGGTACCTTTTTTCAAAAATCGGAGCATGAATATTTGTTTAAGCTATTTGGGGCCGGATTTATATAGTCTTTAGAATCCCAGCCCCCTCATCCCCATCGAAAATTATTAAATGACCTGTGCCTTGTCAGAAGCTTTTCGGAGGTTGGAAAATTATTACAATGACGATGATCTGTAGATCAATGGGATTATTGCAAAATTATGAAAGGCGAAATCAGTATACAAAAAGATAAAATGAAACTGAGAACAACTTTTTATTGAGAGTGAATTAAACTGGAGAATTGACATTCGAGCAACCAGTTCCTCAGTGGCAAATATTCAAATGCATCTGAAAAGACGGTTTCGCCATCTCTCTCTCTCTCTCTCTCTCTCTCTCTCTCTCTCTCTCTCTCTCTCTCTCTATATATATATATATATATATATATATATATATATAATTTACCGTGCTGAAATTAAGATTTATGGTCATGTTGTAACATTTTATTCAGACAGAATGTTAAGTGGCTCTCCTATTTGTTTTGCTTGCTTAAACCCAAATATTGAGAGAGAGTGCGGGGGCGGGGCGGGGGGGGGGGGGTGGGGGGGGGGGGTGGGGGGGGGGGGGGGGGGGGGGGGGGGGGGGGGGGGGCGAGAGAGGTGAGAGAGTATATAGGTTTCACGTCATGCGTCTGTATGGTTACAAATGGTAGCAGTGTAACATGTTGTGTTTGTCTGGCGAGAATAAAACTTTGACCTGGGTACAGTGTTCAGGCGAAATTTTGTGTGCTACGATTTCTGGTCATGTGGGAAATTATCATTAGACCTCTTATGGCACTTGGAGGAAATATGGGAAATGAACACAAGGCCACCATTTTTAAATGATTATAGAGACAAAGAGAAATTAACATTAGGCCACCGTTTTGTGGCATTATGGCGACACGGAGAGAGGGAATTTAACATTAAGCCGCCATGTTGAAATGTATAGGGACAAGATGGCGAATTAATGTTGAATTCCCTCTACTCCCTTGTTGCCATAATGCCACAAAAATGGTGGTCTAATGTTAATTTCTCATTTTCGCCCAAGTGCCATATAAATGGCATCCTAATGTTAATTTCCCACATAACCATAAATCTTAGGGCACTAAATTTCACCCAAACACTGTTCTAATTTCAAAGTTCTATTCGCGCCAAATAGACCAAAATTTAAAAACCAAATATGGCATAAGACTAAAATCTGATTGACGTTCCCCTTGTCTCTATAACCACACAAAAATGGTGGCCTAATGTAAAATTCCCACATGACCAAAATTCTTAGCACACTAAATTTCGTCAAAACACTCTGTGCCTAGGTCAGAGTCCTATACCCGCCAAACAAACACAACATGTTACACTTTGACCATTTGTGACCATACAGACTCATCATGTGAAACCTCTTTCTCTCTATTTCTCTCTCTCTCTTTCTCAATCTTAGGGATGGCACAAGCAAAACAAATAGGGTAGTCACTTGACATTCTGTCTGAATAAAATGTTACAACATGACGAGCAATCTTAATTTCAGCGCGCTAAATTTTGCCAGCACACTCTGCGCTTAGATCAGAAAAATTAAGTCCTCGTACGGTAAACTCTGTAACAAGTAAGTATACCTTTTATGCAAGGTCGGAGTGTTGAGCAAGCTACGATGACTTTTCTTAACTTTGTATCAAAACTGATAAAGTAAAACATTTGCCAGCTCATCATGTGAAACATATACTCTATAAAACATTACATCTTGTCCCATTGCATTTCAACATGGCGGCTTAACGTTAAATTTCCCTTGTCGCTATAATCTTTTTACCCTGTTTAACAATGGATACCCCCCTTGTCGCTATATAGCCAGCCTATACTACTACCATAGATTATATCCCTGATAAATTCATTGTATCTTTATTGACAATAACTACAACGATAAAAGTAATACCAAGAAGATATACAACAAAGTAGTTATTATAGGTAAGTGAATGAACAATGAACTAAATTAATCAATTTTTAGATTAAAAAGTATGGGCTCTAAACAGATAATGAGTTTGTTTTCTTTTACTTTACTTGTGTGTGGGTGCTCGTTTGCAATCTTCTTGATTTTTAATTCGCTTGGTTTCAATGTTCTAAGGCGGCATATCCAGTAAGATTCCTTGTGTTTACTAGTTTTGGAACTAGAGCTGCGGTTGTCGGGCATTTGCAGGTAGTATAATGTAACTGAAAGTATATCCAGGGGAAGAGAAGTGTTATGCTACCGGACCTCTGTCCAATTTCTGTGTCATCCAATCAGATCTGTGAAAATTGTTCCTTTTGTGTAGGATTTCAGTTTCTCCGACATACTGTAGGCCGCAAACCTTGCACGTGATGAGATAAGTTACATTCTCTGTTTTGCATGTTTTGTTTGGACCATGTATGTTCTATTATTTGCTTGTCAGTGTTCTAGAGAATATGTGTTCGTCTCTATCATATGTTAACATGATTTGCACCTTTTATCAGCACAGGGCCCAGATGTGCCAGTATGGTCTTGGATTGTGATTGGCGTTAACTTTGCTCTGACAAGGATGTCTCTGAGGTTTTTCAGTCTGCGGTAGGCTGCTCCTGGTTTGCTCGGGAGGATTAAATATAGTGTGTCACAAGATTTCACGATGGGCTAGTGTTTCTAGATGATTTTACCCACTTTGGGTTGTCTTGGTGGCATGTCAGGATAAACGGTATCCGATCAACTTTTCCTATTCTCAATATTTTAAAAGGTAATTGTTGCATTTTGTTTGGCCTTCTTTGTTGCCTCTGCTATCAGGTTTTGTCGTAACCACGATTCATCAAATGTTCAGACAACTCGTCGGACCAAGCGGCTTAATTTAAGAAGGCTCCAAACGGACACCCACACGCAAATAAAATAAAATAAAATAAAATAATTGTATTTAGAGCCTATATTTTTCAATCTAAAATTTGTTCATTTAGTTCATTATTCATTTAATTACCTATACTTACTACTTTTTTGCAGTTTTTCTTGGTATTAGTATTTAGCTTTATATTAGGAAATAAATGGCACTTTTGTTCCTCCTGTTGTAGCTCAAAATCAACTAGACTGTTATTTTATCATCGGAGTTCAAACCAACAAAGCGCGATATGCACAATTTTGAAATAATACTTTCATTAGATCCATAATCATTTAAAGCTATATATTCAATGTTTTGTTTTCTGTTTATTGTTTGTCTTGTTCGGCTCTATTTTGTGTTTTGCCTTTGACAAAGACTCAATGAAAGTCGAAAGCCCTTATACTAGTTTTTGAAAAAAAAAATAGTTTCGCACTGTTCGTTGACAGGTTTTTACAATTATATTAGTCAATCCATGACACACACAATATATAAGGGATAATGACATCCTTTCCATCCATATGCGCACCTGTCGTGTCCACACACACAGACCACGCATTTATATATGAAATAAAAAACTGACAAACAACAGTTCAAAACGGGTGTGAGGCCAGCCCAAGCGCTTTCCGAATCTACAGATTCCTTTTTCAAGGGCACAAAACCACAAAAAACGATTACACAAACAAAACCTGAACAAAACACAAAACACAAAAACGTAAGTACTATACGGATCTACATAATGTTAGCTGTTGATATTTACACAGACGATACAACGGAATAATAAATAAGACGAGCAAGGCTTAACGAGGTTGAACTTTGCTACATTTTAGTACTCGTACGGCGGAAATGGTTAGAACAAACGACTCCTATTGATGATGTATGTAGGTAGGCCATCAATGAAACCTTCGCGCCATCTACAATTGTCTAGTTATATATTTTATCCCGGATCCAATATTTTGTTGAACTGGCGGTTTCTTAAAACTTGCAAAAGTCATATTCTAAAGCAGGATTACATAATTAAGTTGGCACTAATTAATAGCTTAAACATCGCTTTTAAAAAAATTTATATATGTGTTTTTATATTTTATATTTTTACAGAAAAAATTTGGATTTAAGAAAACGAAATGGCAGGAAAATGAGATTTTTGTAACTTGTAAATTCATTGTTACCTATGTACGGACAAATGGCCGTTTGGATTCTTGTTGATTTAAACCGCTGTGTTTGAGTGTTCGCAGCCGGCGAATGCAATAGGTTTCTTTGGACTTCCTTTTAACTGTGCTCCAGTTTGAGTTACGGGCGATTCAAGTCAATAAAGTGGAAAGGAGCCCAGTGGCGGAACATTTCTCTTCCCCCGGCCATATTTTCAATGATGTAATCCCGACTGGAATCGATTTGTCATATATATATATATATATATATATATATATATATCTATATATATATATATATATATATATATATATATATATATATATACGCCCTCGTCCCATGGTTATATGATTTGTTGGGGTTTGGGGGTTTGGGGGGTTCTTGGGGGAGGAGAGAGTTGTAAACAAAACTCATATGAGCTTTTTTTCAGTGGCATCCTTCATGCTGGCCTAATGTTTTCAACTTCCTCAAAGTGAGATATTTATCATCTTCAAGCACTTGCCACTTCTTCATAGATTTGAATGTTAGTTTTTTTATTCACTAAAATGTATGTAATTCACATATATTTGTTGAGAAATGATCATTACTCTAAATATAATATTTAGAGTTTTGCATCTGAGCATATGACTAGCTGTCACGCTTTTATCGCAGGCTCACATGTGTGATAATAAGCATCGTTAGGATACACATAAATATGGATTTTATGTTCCTTCTTTTGTAACTTCTAAAATAATAGGAATATATTTCAAAGTTGTGCAAGCATTTTAGTTTTCTAACGAACAAATCAAAAATGGATTTTTTTCCCAGAAGAGTGTAAAGAAGATCAATTCTCGAAACTGTACGTGAATGTGAAATTTCCGATGCAACAGGACCAATTAGCAGCAAGAAAGAAATCAGGTAAAAATACTTTATATGTGTGTCACAACTTTATGCTTGTTAGCTGGTTAGAATTCAGGATATTGCCTTCATGCGTTTGGTTTTTTAAAATTATCTTTTAATTTATCTTCACATTTCCGAACCAGTATAGCTATTATATTTACCTAGGCCGACTTATCAGATTAAGCCGAATCGCTCTGATTTGCTATTTAAATAAAGTCGAGCAGTACGGAAACATCTTAATATAGATCATTTATTCCCGTTTTGATAGAGGTATTCAACTAGGCAAAAAAAGGCACTGACCATAATTTGAATATTACAGATATATATATATATATATATATATATATATATATATATATATATATATATATATATACAATATAACTGGACAGATCACGAGCATTTATATGAGCCTAGGATGCTGCAAGTATAATATACTCTTAACCATTTAGCGCATAAACACAGTCGCACACACACACAAACACATACACATATATATGTATATATATATGTATATGTATGTATGTGTATATATATATATACATATATATATATATATATATATATATATATATATATATATATATATATATATATATATATATAAGGTCGTCTGGAACGTGAAGCAGTATTATCTATTCGACGGCATTATCGGGAACTTAAAGGACGAGTGTGGATCGAGAGTGTCTGCGATTACCTTATTCAGGAAGATGTTTTGCGGCAACGTGAATTTGAAAACATAATGCACGTCCGTTATCCACCACACGCACGTGTTGATATTCTTCTCCAGATAATGCTCCGGAAAAGAAGTCAGAAATTCTTCAAAGCTTTTTGTCTTGCACTCCGAAATACAGACTGTCAAGATTTGGCAGATAAACTCGAAAACACTGAAGGAGTATTCCCAGGTAACATAATCCCTCCTCTTCCCCTTCCCTTTGTCTATGCATCTGCATGTGCATACCTTGTGTATGTGTGTGAGAGATAGAGAGATAAAGCGAGATAATACATAAAGCCAGCGATTGATTATCTTAATCATCTTTTCCCTTTATTATATGTGAGCGAAACATGCTAATAAATTTGCTTCTGAGACATCTTCTATTACATGAATACTAAACGATCAGAATTAATATAGTTTCACATCAAGATTGGAATAATTGAATAATTCATATTTGAATAATTTTTATTCAGCTCATATTTACTTGTTTTCAATCCTAATGGATATATTAACATTTACATTGCAGAAAAGCCATATATACGTGACTGGAACTCAAAGGACATTCTGAACACTTGGCCATTGATAGAAGAATATTTGATGGAAGAACTTCTACCTGAGAATATAATAGACTACTTTATGCAAGAAAATATATTCTCTGTTGACGAGTATGAAGATGTATTTCAGTATACGGGACGCATGATGATGACGAAGTCACTGCTGGAAAAGATGAAAGAAAAACTACCTGAGGCATTTTTTGTTCTGCTCTATGCCCTCGTAGACGACGACAAGGAGAATAAAGACATAGTTGAAGACTTGGAAAAAATCATTACAACAGGAAAAGATCGACAAGAAGCTTCCATGAACTGTCGTATGCTTATTTCTTACATTGTAATCGAAATGCAGTTAATATTTTTCAATCAAAACATTTCCACACATAGCTCACTTGGTCGCAAAATTCATGAGTAATGCTCCTTTGTTCATCGTTGATTGTCATGTTAGTCTTGCGTCGCACGCCGTCAATTCGTCGATATTATCCTTTCTTCAACAACGTCTCGATAAATTCTTACCTTACTACACTTTTCTCATTATTGTCGTGTATTTTGCAAAACTGCTGCAACTTAGCTTCATATAGGGATGCTGCCGAATATGTTTTAACTGACTTGTTTCTAAATACCGCATGATGAAATCTGACCAAATTGTACATGGTGCACTCTGGCATCAAAGTCCAAAACTTCTGGAACTGCTTTTTGAAGAAAATCGTCTTCAGAGTTCTTAGACATATTTCAACCCAAACTGAGAGAAATTTTCCAACCTTTTGGAATATATCAGTCTCAGTCATGATGAACAATCTTTTTATTCAAAGATGCGCATAATAACATTATTGAAAGATCTGCTGAACAAATTGCAGGAGACACAGTGCAGTAATATTCGGCATAGAACGTCAAGTGTACACGAAACATTAAATTTGAACATCTGAAGTCACATGGATGATATAATGCCATGGTAGGTGATGGGGTGGGGGCTTTAAGTACGAACGCTGAAAAGATTATTTCGCAGTGTATTCATTCGAATAGTGTCATGTTTGGCAGGGAGCATCCCACTGACATGATGAATAAATCACGTGTAAATGCAGAAATCTCGATCTTTAAAGAATATGCTCGGAACGATTTAAACGAGCTGACTAAAGCAAACATACAAACAAACAAATATATAAACGCATTCATATTTGGCATAAGACAGCGAACCAACTTATTAAATTATATGTTCATGGGAAAAGTCTAAAGGAATGTTGTAGGATGAAAAGACAAGAACAACATTGTACGTAGGAAGAATACGGGAATTGAATCCCTTTGGACTCTATACATAGACTGTACAGACGGTTGCAATAAGAGGATATAACTTCAACCACTATCTAGTGTTAGTTTAATTTGTTTAAAAATGAAATAATTTCTTATTGCTATTATTAAAATCAAAGTGTGGATTAAATTAGAAATTTAACCTATGATTCCAAACAGTTTACAGCTTATAACAATATACTCCATTCTAGGTGAGAGGCAGTCAGATACCAGTGTCCTTTCGGTAACTTTTGATAAAACCGATTTTTCTGCCGCAGGTATGTATGTATGAGAGAGAGAGAGAGAGAGAGAGAGAGAGAGAGAGAGAGAGAGAGAGAGAGAGAGAGAGAGAGAGAGAGAGAGAGAGAGGGGGGGACTTACAAGCAGTGAGTGAGATTGGAATCAGTTAGCTCAGGGTGTTTGACCTCTTGATACTAACTTAAAAAAGAGAGTTAATACATAGTACAGACTAAAAACATGAGTGTGACTAAAAAAATTATTTTGAGGCATTATTTTGAAATTACATTTGGTAATGAATGTGTATTTTTTAATTTAACATTTTAATCAGTAATTTTATATAAATGTCTGGAGATGTAAATAGAGCACAAAATGTACTTAAGTATGCAGTTTCCTTTCTTAGGTCCGGGGTTTTCTTATTCTATTGCTGGAGTTATTTTAGACATTCCGTATATAGCGTTCCTGTTTAGATCGTTATCAGTGAGCCTTCTGACAAACATAAGTATATGTCTGTCACAAAAGGAGATACTTTCAATGATCAATTGACCGTACACATTAAAAAGTGATGTAGTGATTGTATATAAGATTAACGTTGAAATAAATGCATGTACATCCTTATTTTAAAAAGATAAAGCACCAAACAAAGACTGAGCTGTAATGTACAAAAAATAAGATTTAAAATTGTCATTCTCAAATTAATATTTTTATTTATATTTTCATGAATATAGCAAATCAATACAAATATGAAAACAATACTATTCACATACAAACACTTGGAAAGTGCAAGTAATAATCTTTTCTGGTTGCAGCACCATTGTCCACAAAACCTCACTATACTCTGGAGGTGAGTGTAAAGAAAGAAGGCATTGTGATGGAAAAGGTAGAAATTGAAATCGACAAATATATGAATAATACCGATAATGCATGCTTGCTCCAAACATTCTTGACACGAACTGGCTGTGAAGTGACGAAGTCCGAACGTGGTTGTGTCATTGTCCATCTTCGGCCGCATAGCAAACAAGCATTTGACAAATTGTCCAAGTTCTGCAAGAATGGGGAATTGAAAAACTTTGTGATGAATTTACTACGTGAGAGGAACATTATCTCCTCTCTTCCTGACGGTGAATTGTGTATTGATATCCAAGTACAATACCACGAAGGAGAATTAGAGGTTGAAGGTATATCTATGAATGAAAACTTGGAAACTTAGTAAAACAAATTTTTCGAAAAGTTAACTATTTTATAATGCAAGAAATTAATCGAATGAATACATGTACAAGAATAATACCGTTTGTAGTCTGTTATTAATTTGGCATCAATGCATACATTATATGTTGTTATCATCAACGTTTCTGTATCATGAAACTGTGCAAGTAGATTAAAATAAAATAAAAAAATTTTTAAGCATTAATCTCCCAATTTACGCCACAGCTCGTCTCTTCGAAAATGCTCATAAACGGTTATTGATACTTTCCTTGTCGTGAGTATTAATCAGTTTTTAATCATAATTCAGAATAAAGATCGATTGCAATAGATTGTAAATTTTTATATAGCATAATCTATACAGAGTTTTAATGGAAGTGAAACTTGTCCGTTTTGTATTAGATCTGTGAATTGTATTTGCTTCTTTCTTGTAAAGAGGTGAGGACCGTTGATACATGGCCTAAATAATGCCGTGTCCAGTCCATTTTTACACTTAAACTTCCGTTTCCTAAATATATCCCATTTTGTCGTTCAATAAAGTAAACATAACGTGTAAATTTCATGTTTGAACGACCTGTTGACAGCGTCATTTATATGCAGATGCCGAAGAGCCTGAGACGGACCTGATAAAAGTGATCAAAGCCAACTGGTCATTTCTTTGTGAGGAGCTGGATGTAAAAAACTTGATTAGCGGCTCTATCGAGAAGATAATGTTTACCGATCAAGAAACCACTAAACTTAAGGAACGTGCAGCGAAGGATAGGCATGAGGCTACAGACTACTTCTTGACATGTTTACTGAATAAAGGACCAACAGGAATAAAATTATTGATGGATGCCCTAAAAGAGAAAAATAACATGAAAATTTTAAATCGACTCCAACAATCGGATCCATTATATCGTGAGTAAATCTTTAATATATTAACATGTTTGCTTTGCATTTTACACTGAGCATGTATGAAGAATTAGGTTGTATTGCTTATCAATCAGTGAATACATCTCAACCAGTTTTGGATGAATATACAAGTTACATTAGCTACCTCTCTGAATCCTATCGCCGAGACTATCCCACACCAATAAGTAAGGATTTGATTATATTAGGGAGAAGGCTATCATATGTACCGTTTTGAATTTGAATAATAAGTAGTAAAACTGCTTTCATCAGATCATTGCCATCACAGAATATGTGTTTAATAAGTGTAATTTGTAATGGAGTGCAAATTAACACCTCACGTTAACTGGATAAACGCGGATGAGTTGACTGCATTCGTGAATGTATTTTGGCAAACAAAGATCAACTCATTCTAGCGTATCCATTGATTTCAGAAAATCCACAAGCAATCAAAGAAAATATCCTCGTTCACTTTGAACTGATAGTTCAAGAAATTGATCCATCTCAATTCAAAGACACCTTTGTGGACAGGAAAATACTTAACGAAAAGTTCTTCACGGACATCAGAGAAAAACATCCAAGACGAAGACGCAGGGCAACCTTGTTTCTGAGAGAAGTGTTGAATAAAGGCAACAGAGCAATTTGTGCTTTCGTGGATGTAATGACAGAAATGGGCTGTAAGGAACTCCTTGCCAAGCTTGTTTCCAATGAAAACAATCTGCTCGTACCTAAGCAACAGAGAAAAGGTAATATGAATCGCAAGTACTAAAAGTGGTTGTTATTCTAATCATCATATATAATGAAAGAATCATTACAATATCAAAGTCGAAAGCAGCAGATACTTTTCAACAGCGCGTATTCAGTGGGAAATACTAAATATTTTTTCCAAAGCAACAAAAGCAATTAGAGGAAACAATTGTAGTCTTCAAACACTGCTATACATCTATCAATATGAAATGATTTTAATAAGATTTTTTACTATAAATGTGCATTATAGAAAAATAAAATTTAGAGAAAAACCTAAGGAAAGATGTTTGCTTATGTTGAGCAAGCAAGCATCTGAACAAATGCCTCATACTTTGCTGCTTCCTTCACATTGCTCCCTTTTTATTCATTTCAATGCCTTGCATATATGCCACTTTTGATTTTGAACTTTTTGACCCTAGTAGAGCCCTGTTTAATGGAATACTTTGGTTGGTATCGCGGCATCACGTATTATTTGAATACTATTAAATATTCTCTTTTTCAACATGGTAAAACTAACTTTATGCATGTATATTTACCTACATTGTGTGTGAAAACAGATGACAGAAAGGAAGAGGTGGTGATGGAAATTTCTAATGCACCTAGTCCAGAGGGCTTGATATGGTCGTGCTGCCTGAAAGTAAATGTTGAAAAGAAAGAAAAAGGTAAAGTTGATCTCTAGTTCAATGTCTCTCAATTACTAGGGCTAGTCAAAACTTGGAAAGAATGCAGATAAAAAAGACCTGGAAAACCCAAAGCTTATAGATCGTGGGAAAATATTTTGATTATTACTAATTCATGCTTCTTACCTTTATATTCATACAGTTGAAAATTTTTATAATTTCCATCTCTTTTCAGTTCCTGATATTAAAGCGTATTAACAAATTATGCATATTGAAAATTTTGGCACTCTTACTAACATAGATATGGACTCTTTTTCCGTAAATGCATCATTATTTCTTTTTATATTTCCTTCTCTAATTGCGATCTTTGGTGCCAAATTTGCCTACAAACTATTCTATGTTTAAAGCATATTTTCATCCATTTGGATGTACATCTTTTTTATCCTCAAGACAACAAAGTATTGAGGTTATCTAGTATATCAATCATATTTAGAGGGGGGGTAGATCATCACTTTCTATTTTACTAGTATTTGTTTCTCATAATTTTTAAATTGTATATACTTGAAGCTGTATGTGCTGAGTTGATACAGCTTCCAAAAGTATTATAATATTGTCTATAGCCAGTTAACGCGCATTTCAATTGCTCAGTTATGATAATTTGTTTTGTCCAGTCGATGCTCACCAGCTTCATTCAGTTCAGCAAAAGATGGCATGGTTAGAATTGAAATCTGGATGAATAGATACATTCTTAATACAAAGAAAGATGTGTAAAGTATGTTTATTTTTTTTCCATACATGGGATCTCAGATATGTTGCTGAAAAAAGATATAAATAGGTTTTACATAGAAAACATGTTTATCTTTAAATATGTCTCGCTGAAACAAAATATATTCTATTAGTGCTGAGAAGGAAGCAACAGACCATAATCTAGCGATCAAAAAGTAAGAATTTTTAGGTAAAAATCTTGAAGCAAATGAACAAAAAAAAAATCGAATGCAATATGAGCTTTCATTTCAAAGTATCTGCAACATTAGCTAAATAAAATGTTAAAGCCCTCACCGTGACTAGCATTTTTTGTTTACTTATGGTGTACATTACAGACGAGAAGAAACAGAAAATGACTGGTAGCGGCAGTAAGAAAGAGGAACCTTTGTATATGAATCTGAGTTGGGATGACAAGGATGAGGGTATTGGCGGGGCAGAAGTCGAATCATTTGTAACCTTACGTTCGAAAGAAGTCATCGGTCAAATGAGTCGACCTGTCACACATCCAGAGAGCAGCCTGTCCCATTACTCAGAATCAGATTCAGATAAATGTTTGACTTATCCAAGAATTAGAGAACAAGAAGAAGCAAAGAAAAACAAACGTTCTCTTCTTACATCAGTAAAAGACAGTGGCATCGATATCAGTGTTTCTACCTAGGAGACGTTTTCTTCTTTGCGAAATATCGACTCCACATTATAAAATTACCAGCCCATAATATTATTTCAGGATAAACATTGTATATAGAACGTGATCAACATGAGTCAGATTGATTGCTAATTTAATGCATGTCCTTTGTTGCTTTCTTTGACACTAAATGAACTTTTAGATAATACCGTAAAGCAATTAAAAACTTACATTCTTTGAAAAAAAATAAAAAATAAGCAAAGCAATTAATCAATCAATAAAGCTTTTCCCCCAAACGATGCTCTTGAAAGACAGTAAAGTTATATAGTAAAGCGTTGAACATAATAAGCTTTACACTATTCAAAGAGTTCGATAACTATTACATTTCAGTCCCTAAGAACTGCACGTGTATATAATGCTTAAATATGATGCACTATCAGATTCGATTGTTTTTACATTATTTGAGTGCAGAGCTATACATTATATTGTAATCTTGATCGATTGACTGATTGCCCGGAATATTCGGCATTTGTTTGTATCTGAACATTAAAGAAAGATATAACAGGTTGTAAATATACACTCACCTATGATTCTGTTTCAATTTATGTTCTCAATTACGTGCATTCATTAGCTGGTTTGTAAATCCATGAATGTCCTCTCACCCCTTTTTACTCTAAGATTTATGTTCTTAGTCTTCGTTTTTTGTTATGTTTCACTAAACATTTATTTGTTTAGTTCTTCAAATGAATCGATAGTTCATGTACTATACCCTATCCCTGCTATTAGGAATCTGTTTCAGAACAACTCCGTCCGTTTCTTTGAGGTACCACTATTTTCCGCATTTTTACGCAACGGCTTATTTGTGTTCTGGGAATGGATTAGTTACAGTTTATATTAATCTGAAACTACATGAATGAAATAGATTGGCTTATGGATCGCTATTAACTTGGAACCAAATACGCATTGAGTGATTTAAGTTGAAAAGAGAAGATCAAAGGCAGAGGGCAGTTTGGGTATAAAACTACCATCGTAAGAGAAGAGTAGTGAGGATAACAACGATTCTGCTCTATAGTTTTAATTAAATTATTAAATTGCACTGAATATTATCGTAATACTAATTCTTTTTAAAGATTCTATTTTTTTAAAATATCTTTCTTTTGGGGACAAAAATACTGCCATGCAACAGTTTTACTTCATTTATGATGTTATGATATAGGTTATGGCCACACTCTCAGATTGTTTTCATATACATTTGTATGCCTATGAAATACTGGATTAAAATGCTGGAGATGCCTCGTATTTAATTACCAAAGCTTTGGTTTAAAATGAAGATTTCAAGGATTGATGTTTCTGTTAAACAATTCATCAAACTGGGTCAAGAGTGTCAAGAAAATTGTATTCCACAATGGTTTTGGTGAGGTATAGTAAAGGCAAGGTTTTACAAAGAGATGTTAAAGGACCATGGTAAAACTGACCTGCCGAGGTCAATACTATGGACAAGTTGAGAGTATACGAGGTGCTAAAAAGGATTCTTGTATCAAATAATATTTAATATATTTAGATGAACCTATTTCCAAGTGCATTTTCTGTAAGTCTTGGAGTTGGGATTGTTAGATGCAGAAACGATATGCAAAGCTTGGAACAGTTATAACTCGAAGATGGAATCAATTCAGTGGTTTAATCACACTAATATAGCAACATTTTAACTTCATTTGTTACTGCACAATATTTGCTGACTTGAGTGTCAAGTATTCAAAACTGTATCTGTGTATTAACCCCGAGTTGATGAATCTCTGACAGTTTTCAGAAGTAATTATAAAGCAACTGTAACTGCAATTTGAGTATTTCTGTATATCGTTGAGTAACCAAATACAGAATTTAGTTCTTACACATTCAAAAGCAAGTGGTCACTTATTCATGTAGATTCACAAATCAGTTCGTGTAAAGAGTAGGGAAAATTGTCATGGACTGATTGTTTAACAGGTTAGTAGCGTAAGTATATAGCCTCAGCCCTGTTTATTGTAAGCAACCAAGTGGAAGAGAAGTAAAATTTTCAAAAGTGAAAGAACACGTGATGTGTTTTTCCTCCAGCTCGAAATGCTGTTTTTAACGAAAGGTTGTTGTTAAAAGCTTTTACAAGAACAAATCGAGGTTATTATTATTATTATTATTATTATTATTATTATTATTATTATTATTATTTACGTTTATTGACTATTCAACAAAGCCAAATGCAAAGCCGTTAAGAATTTAGCTAATTGTGGATATAAACAGCGCAAGGAATGCCGAAATATTTTATGGATGTGAATTGTAATGCAAAAGGCTTTTCAGTTTACTATGAAAAGTCTTGTGTTAGGCGATCGAAGCATTGACGTTTTAATCGACATAGAAGTTATTGTTTTCTTTTGAATCACAAAGCATCACCAAATTGTATGAGATTTCAGATTGGGCCGAAATGACTGCTACTTTAGGTTGAAATTAAAGTTTATGCAGTATTAGCAGTATTATCTCAAAGTATGCAGACCATACTCTTGTGGTTACTGTGATTATTTATATATTATTATTATTATTATAGATTTGTAATTGAGCATGACGGAATGTTGCTCAGAGTGACAATGCGCATTAAAGACTATAAACCAGTATTATACTCTGTAATTAGTATCAGTCAGTGAATTAGTCATTCAAGAAGCAGCTGATACTAATTTTATATGATGTGGTTCTGCACCTAACTTTATTAATTTAATTGTTGGGATATTTAATGCAAAAGAATATGTATACAATAAAAATGAATATGTTTTCAGTAATGTTCCTGTTTGTAGTGTATTTTGTATCCTATTCAAAAGGGGAATATAATGCTTTTTTTATGTTTATTTCTAAAACTATGTTCAGATAGTTTGCTTTTTTTTTGTTTAAAATTGCAAAACTTGTACAATTTTTAAACAAACTTTTAGGTTGATGTAATAAAAATATTTTAACCTGATTTGCATATGTTCATGTGGTCTTTTCATGGCATTCCTTTACAAACACTATCAGATTATTTATTGATATTGTTCGAATTTTGTTTATTTATATTTTACTCTAAACAAAATCTGCATACTTTGTAATTTTTATTTTATTTAACAGAAGTCAGCTAACATACTTTTTGTTATAACTTGTAACAAACCTAACTTCTAATTGTTTAAGGTAGCTAGATGTTCTATCTCACGGAAAAGTTGTCACTGTGCGCGATGGTTCATTTGGCAGGTGGAAAGGTATGTTTCTTGCATTGCCGGGGCGAGTTCCAAATATTAACATTGAATGAGGTTGTTAAAGGGCATATAGTTTACAATATTTTGCACTGTGGAACCATTGGTTATATGAACATACTTTATGTGCCGCTTGGCATGGGCGACTACTGTTTACACTCAAGCAAGTTTACTAGTCAGAAAACTTAAATATCAATTCGGTAGATGCCCCCATCCCCCTCCCTCTCTCATTCGTGCGTATATGTATTTATCCACTTGCGTAAAGATATCTATGCTCCATATTATATTATTACTGTTTTTGCACTTTACCTAAGATTACCAGATAGGATAATAGTGTCAATCCCTTTAATGTTTAAGCGACTTTTCGCACACCATACATGAGTTTCTTGATTATATTTACTTCAACACAAAGTGCCTTCGTAGCATATGAGAAGTTCAATTGTGGTAGGTAACTGTGCGTCTTACAAAAAAAAAATCTGTCAAACTTTTGCATGTTCTTAATACTAATATAGCTGTCTTAGTTTCACCACAGACATGTTGTAAAATTAAAGTTTATACAAACAATTGTATTAATCTCTTGGCACGTTAGACTCCCCCCCCCCTCTCTCTCTCTCTCTCTCTCTCTCTCTTTATTTCTCTCTTTCTCTCTCTCATTACCAGCGTGAATCAAGCTATCAGCTGAAAACTATATTTAGTCTACACCAGTTGAGTTTGTGAGGTCGAAGGGTAAGGAACTGCTTATTACAGTGTTGTGTGTCATTATCATATGGCATATACGGTACAAATGTACATACGATTATTAAAATATTGAAGTCAGGCCAATTTAGTCTT
Source organism: Margaritifera margaritifera (assembly GCA_029931535.1). Classification (NCBI taxonomy): domain Eukaryota; kingdom Metazoa; phylum Mollusca; class Bivalvia; order Unionida; family Margaritiferidae; genus Margaritifera; species Margaritifera margaritifera. The sequence goes on from JAQPZY010001480.1 coordinate 2,154,546, forward strand.
ATAAGACGATAAAACTATTTACGTGCAAATATTAAATGAATGTAGAAATTGTAAAAAAGAAGAAAAAGTATTTCGCGTTCTCTCTTGGTCATTGTCTACTTCTTGGGTGAATGCCGATTTTATATAATGTCGCAAGCTTCCAGAACGAATTTAGAAAGAACGCCGTACAAATTTGTGGTGATTTTTATTTTTACAAATTTCTTTATGTTAAAGCTTTACTGCCTTTGTAAAGATTCATCATTCTGACGTATATTGTATAGAGATGTGTAATTTTTTTTTTTGTATGATCTTTAATGAGTAAAAGAGTAACAGTAATAAATAAAAAGACCAAAGTTGGATAAACTTTAAGGACCAATAAATTAATAAATAGGACACAATTTTAAACTACCAATTCAGTTTGTAAATATAATGCTAACATACAGTAATACTTGAAAAGGCCGAATCTTACATTTGAACACTTACACAAACCTACTGAAAATAGATATGTATGGCTTAGAAAGACACCATATAAAGCTTCTAAACTAGTCTAGTAATTTTATTTTGTTTTGACATAAATCTGATTTATCTTGTTCCTTTTGTCTTTTTATATTTCAAATGTATCATTTGAAACCGGATACAATCATACTCTATTCTAGCTCAATATGTTCCGTGTATGTAGAATTTCTCTATGTTCACCGGCAGTCTATGTGTGTCAAAAACGTTTGAAAAATCTAGTGTTATTCGAGCTGTTTTTCTACATGTCTTTGAACAAACTTTTTAAAAGCAGTGATTAGTAGAGTCACTCAGGAACGACAATTTACTTAAGCCATTTTAGTAATTAACCAAAATGTTGTTTTTCTAGATGTTATTTGGAATCTGTCCATTTTTTTCAAAAACGTTCTTAATCCAAAATAACGCCCCCAGTCCCAATAAGGGGTTTAAAAACGTTTCTCACGCAAAATAATGCATCCAACCCCAAAATTTCCCCAATATAACGACCACAGTTCCGTCTCCGTTTTCCAAAATAACACCTCAGCCAGAGCCCCGTTCTTGATAGAAGTAGGCGGGGGAAAAATAAAAAGAATTCCGCCGCATAAAATAAATAAGGACAAAAATATTGCCTCCTAATCCGCGGAAAATTATTCTTCGAAAGCGCTAAGCGAAAGCGGGGGAGTGGGGAGGCACGATAGTTGGCGCTCAAAGGAAGAGGAACTTTTGCCTATAAAGGGTGTGGCGTGGGAATTAAAGCGCGATACGCCTGCTTTGTACGCTGCGGAAGAGAAACAGTACATGTTTGGGTACGCATGGAAAAGAAGCGGATTCTTTCAGCGAATTTCTCCCTCTAGCCGCTTCTGAACGGTAATATACGCTTATTTTAAAACCGGTCGCCCAATTGAAGTTACGTCCCCACCGTCTATTACATGGTGGGGGCGTTACCACCGGGTAATAATTAATTTTCATTTAGAGAAATATCTCCGTTACATACACCACATGGCCCGTGTACGGCGAGCGAGGGTGCGCTAAGAGTATTTGGTTCTGACCGGCATGTGGCCCCATTACCCACAGAGCAGGGCTGCCTTATTTCATCTTCGAGAAGAAACCGAACTTTTACGTATCAGCGCTATCGATCCATAGCTTCCCGAGTTACCATACAATCTCGAACTGTTTGGACTTAGGAATATGGCGACATGAACATGATGCCGGGCTACATAGTTCGAGGTGGGCATTTGACTTTTGAACAAATGAGTAACGATCTCGCGGCCGCACTTTTAGCAGTCCTTCCCGAATAAAGACTATTTTATTTGCGTTAAGTTTATTTCCTAATGCCAGGATGAGTGGGTCGTTACGGACAAGTTTGACCCAGTGAGGGCAGAAGAGCACAGGGGAGGGGCAGCTGTTACAATCTCACGTAATGCACGGTATTGGCTCCTTCCCGGTATCGACAGGTCTTAGTATAGAAAGCTTATCCGACGGCAGCAGTCTTGTACGGCCTTTCAGGAATTCAGGAGCCCAACACCAACAGCATGACCCCGCTGCGCGACGCACTTAAGCCCGCTGTCGTAGTGGAGCACTTTGACAACGCCGCCAGATTGACTGAGGCGCGTCGCCTCAAGCTTCACGATTGGGAACGTCAAGTTTACGAAAGAGGCGCAACCATCAACGATGCGGCAGCGTTGGAAAAAGTCCTCTGTTGTGCAATAATCTTGCGCGAAATCGCAGCTTGTGCCATTTACAACAGTGGAAAATGCCAATCATCAAGAAGGAGATCTGTAGAGCTAATCGTTCACAATAGGCATGTTTGGTAATCTACTCTGCACTTTCCCGAGACTCGTAAAACAGAATTTTCCCAAGGCGACGCCTAGAAGGTCATACAACAGGTCACGGCAGCGGACCCCAAGCCCGTGTGGGTTATCAGTGGAATTGTTACCAAAAAATAGATTCCAAGTTTGTGGAGCAGTTCGTGTTGGCAGACGGCCGGTGCTTTCAGAACCAAGTGAGACACAAGCAAATCGTTTTTGCTTGCCGCAAGTACTTGGGCTCGCCAGAAGCCGCAGAAGAAATGGCATTCAAAGCCTTAAGCGAAGCATCTGCCAATGCCGATGCAGCGAGAGAACAAAATGTATGGAACCCAACCCCAGTTGCAGTGCTGAAAGATGTTCAACGGTATTGCGTGGAGTTTGGACACGGAGGCTTGTGGAACTACCCGAGCGGCCACACCGTTGCAAAGATGGTAAGTCTCGACCGCTTCCCGAAAAAGATCTTACCCGTTTTTCTCCGATTCTCTGGTGGGAGTTCGCGAACGAAACTCACCTGGTTATTCGGGCCTGGTTCGATCGCCACTTTAGCACGCCAACGGAAAGTGAGCTCTCCGGAAATGATCGCGGCTGACTCCCATTGCTCTACTGCTGTTTACTACTTACTCAACTGCGAGTTGCCGAGGCTTTTATCTCATATAGGAAATATGGCTTCCAAACGACAAAGACATCGGGAGAATAATCATCGGAAAATTTACCGGCGGTAACGTAAACAACTGGAAACGCTCTAACCCGCCGGTTAGTAACAGACACATAAGAGTTGGATTACTTAATACGCACTTATCGAGAGACACATATGCCCTTGTCGGGCATGATAAGGTTTTGCTCGGTCACGTCATTACCTACTTTCGACGGCTCACAGCCGCAGTATACTCATCTTTTAGCTTCCATGCATGGGTACGTAGCCATTAACCTTCTCAGCACGCTACAACGGTTTCCGAGGGAAACCGTGCGAGTGGCGACGGATTCCATTTACCTTAATCCCGTACTTCTAAGGCCACTTTTCGTCGTCGACGCCTTGTACCGCGAGCGGTTTAGCGAGGATGTGGAACAAGGGCTCGCGTACCAAGGACTGCGCACACACACGATCGCTGACGGAATAAATGATCTCGCGAAATGGGGCCAATGGCGAGTCAAGAATAAAAGTTTTAGGCAAAGATTGAGAGCGCGGCCTACATGCCAGAGGTCAAATACTGGACTGGAGAGAAGAGTGGCGTCTACTGCTCCCAGCGCTCTTGATGCTTTGTCTAATCACCGCCTTTCCTATCTCAATGGCGGCTGAGGCTCCAGAAAAAACCACACGCGCAATAGTCCTCTTTTGAGGCGCGCAAAGCTTCCTAGTCCTTACCCCAACCAAGAGAAAGAAATGCGTATCCGAGGAGACATTCGCGTACAAAAGTATCACAGCTTTTTGTCTCTGGAACGTCAAAAAACAGTGCTAAACAGATTGCATGAGACAAAACTGTATCCCGAGAGTAATCATCTAGGCCGAGATTTACACCCCCCCCCCCGCAACAACCTCGAAACCTTTCTTTAATGGGTGAACCTGGTTATTTGTTGCGTAGACCAGAGCCAACCCCCGCCCAAAGAGGGAGCCCCGCCGCATGTCTGGCGGAAAGAGTGAGTAGGGTACTATGAAAAGGCGAAGGAGGACTACTGTGCCAAGAATGATAATATGCCTTAAATCTGACCAGATTCAGTGCCAAGAGATGGGCAATGTCCTCTTCACTTGCTGTAACTGGGATTCCCTAAGAACGCGCTGGACACCCAAAGATATTCTCATAGCTTCTCGCATTGCTGTGCGGAACAGGATCCAAAATCTTTTGTTTTAACACCACAACAAGAACCTTCCAGAGACTCCAGTACCTCTTTTACATAAAACACAGGCGGCAAGCGCCAGAATGTAGAGGTGGCTATTCCTGGTGCTGATGAGAAGCAAAGGCTTTTGCGGAACGACATCGTCGAGGTAACTCTTGTAGCCGCCAGCAAACATTGAATCAGCAGCGAGACTGGTGCCTTGGCTACGCCATGTCCGAGCTCAACTCCCAGGGACCGACCATAGAGAGCCCACGCAAAGTATGGATTGTCCACGACCACCTTCAGTGGTCCAATCTCGCATACCTGGCGGTGCTGTGCTAGCCCAGAGAACGTTACACAGCTAGAACGCCTGGTGCCTCCACACGACGAAACCTCCCCCGCGCCCGTATTTCCAATACATGAAAACCGCCAAATTATTCATACAAGCTCGTTGCATATATGCGGCGAGACGAGTCCAAGGGCTATAATGTACCTCGCCAAGAACGGCTCAAAGTCAAAGGCGTGCTCCACCTTAAACAACAACAAAATAATCACTCTGTTGTCTGCAACATCGAAATGTTCTGGATCAACGAGACAAAATACACGAAGCAGTTTAGTGTAGACTCAGGTGTCCTACTCTAAATTGTTGCATATCTTTTGGCCCATGGCCACTCAAAAGGCACTGTGTGTTTGACCTGTCTGAAGTGCAACCTCAAAAGAGGGGGAACACCGCTCATCTACTTTTGAAACGGAGGGTCTGATCTGGTAGTAATTGTGTATCAAGAGCCATAACCTGCAGCTCGTCACGCACAAACGCGCTCTTAGGCCCTGCATCGTTATTTACAGCAAAATAATAACGTACAGGCCAGCCTATATACCTTGATGGACCACACAGGGTCGGTAGCACGAATCTGCTATTCTTTCAGTTCTCCTTGTGCATCAAGGTTCTGCTCTAATGCCATTGAGGGCAGTTGTTTTTCTTCTCGACCAATTGGCCGCGTTGCATGCGCAGCCATCATAGTCGAAACAAAGATTTGACGTATGGTAACAACGGGTTTTTTTACCCGTACGCTGTGTTACTTCAGTGTTTAGGACCGCCACAACGATAGACAACCGCCTCATCCACTCAGTACTTCGTTTAGGAGACTCGCCCGCCATCTTGGCTGAAAATAGCATATCCTCTTCATATTGATGACCAAACAGACGCTCAGCTAGACTACAATTAAACATCTCCACAATGCCCTGCGCACGGTGGAGGCCAGCCTCGCCCCTCCTTATAAGAATGTCGTTCCCAGCCAATATCTGCATTACGGCACCCATAAACTCCCGGCCAAAGTCAACCTGCACCAGACTGGGCCATTTTAGTGACCCGCGCCAGTAGATGCGTTCAAACGTTCTGGCGACGTTAAAAGCGTCGACTATTGACAACGCGTACTTGTACCTGTGCAGCCCAACCTTATAGGAAAAAACAAGAAGTCAGCCTGGTGCGCCTCGTTAGGGGTTGTTACGTTTAAATGACACCTTGGAATGTTGCGCGGCGCTGGAAGGTAATTCTGCCACAATGCCTTCTTTTCAAGCCAAGCCCTGGCAGCATCGCGAGACACATTGGCAGCATCTGCATTCTTCTTGACAGCTGCCGCACCCTTCCAGTAACCTTACTGGCTGTAGTATATGTCCTGTAAGGACGCTATTGCGCTACTTTATTCCACTTTTTTCTTCTTTGAAAGGAGGAAAAAGATGATGAAGGGGTTGGTATTGCCCATCCATTACTATTTTGGCCGTCATACCACCTTTAACAAGCCAGCGGCCAAGGAGTTTACCAAGTTCAGGTCTACGAATGCTGTTTAGATTGTGTATCAGGTCAATGTCGGTCTTTTGACGGCCGCAAATGTCTTGACTGTGCGAGTATGCCAGATCGTGCCGGTAACACGCAGCATCAGCACAATTTATGGGGGCCTCACCAGGTCTGGGCTGGTCCTTGGCATCAAGTCCAATGTCAAGCCTTGTCCCCTGTCCGCAATAGTTGTGTTGGGGCAGATGCTTTTCCCCTGGATACTTGTTCCATCGCATCCCCGGCAACTTTCCAAGATTGGCAGCAATGTCGTCACAGACCTCAGCGCTTGTGTGCGCGGATTGAGGACCATGTGGCTTCACATACTGCACATATTCCATTGAGAGAATTCTTTCCATTAGCTAGGCGTTCAGTATGAAGACCTACAGAATTGGTCTTCTGCGTACAGCGCATACAGTACATAGGTGCGTCCATTTTAAGACACGAAGATAATCGTTAACATGGAGATAATTGACCTTGACAAGCGCACTGCGTCGGGGCACCACTGGGTCTTACGCGACCGCATACGAGCGCTTCCTGTATGTCCCTGAAGATGCGGGAAAACTCCGCTGCTGCTAAACTTCATAACGCGCTGGATGAAATGGAACAAGCTCTATATTGTGACGCCAAGTGCTGACGACCAAAACTGATACGACGTCTTACATCAGATGAAAGAAGCCACCATCGCGGAAAGGGCTAAGATGCAAGCCGCAGTCGACGAACCTATTGATGACGAACTTGCTTTGATCGAAGAGGCCCCATGCCCTGATGACCTAGACCGCGACAAAGACAACGTTGTTGTCTATGACGATATAATGTTAGATTGGCAAACTAATTAAACACGCCTTTTTGTTGCAGCCGGCAAACAAACTTGTTGTACTTGTCCCAGCGTTACGCCGACGTACCAAAGGTAATTTTCGACAACGATAATACGGTGATGCTCTTTTGCGGCACTGACTTTCACGGTCTTCGAAATGTTCACACAACATAGTGTGCTGATGACATGGGCTGGAATGAGTTTTTTTGATGAGGCTACTTTAGAACCATACTTTGCTACTATAGACCTTGCAGGCACATGACCAATAAAGTTTAGGTTAGGACTTGATAAGGCGTGGATCAATTAAAACCATGCAAATCCTTGCAAAGCATTTTGAAGCCTTTTGAATACATGCCATTTATAAAAATGTTAAACGCAAAGGACAAAATAAAGATTGAAGGATTACATCGCGAGGCGAAATGAACCGCGTAACATGCGTAGCTCGTCAGCTTGCGAGGGGAGAATCAACATACGGATTTGGAAAAAACTTTGATCCCATTATACAGCCCACAAAGACAACTCGAGTTGGGGTCGAAGGTATACAAAGGGTCGTTGAAAAGACTGATAGAGAGAAAGAGAGAAGCTGCAAGAGAGAGAGAGACAAACCACTGAGAAAAAAGACAACATAGACACTACAGTTGAGTGTCAGCGTTTAGCCCAAATATCTGACGAGACACAGGCGCGGTTGAGACAAATTTTTGTAATAAAGCAGGTTCATTCGGTGCAAAATGTTGATAGAATCAATCTACATTGTAAATGTTGTTCATACCCGGTACATTATAAGTTGCCACTTATTTCGCTCATTCCTCTCGACGAAATTGGTCAAGACTTATTTTGTGGATCGAAAATACCCATAAAGATAATATCTGAATCAAGGGTCATTGTCAAAATTCTTTAAGGAGGGGATGCGAAATAAGTGGCAACTTATAAGTACCGGGTATGAACAACATTCACAATGTAGATAGATTCTATCAACATTTTGCACCGAATGAACCTGCCCCCCACCCCCCACCTCCCCCAACCTCTGCTAAGAGGATTTTGACTTCAACGCCTCTTTGAAAGTTTTTAGATAGGTCTCAATTCCAACAGGAGCAACAGTTCAAAGAAAATTCGTCGAGCCAATGTCGAGAAATAGGAATCTAAATACATGGTAGGTATAACAAAACCACAAGGAGATTACCTATTAAGTTCATATGTACACCCTACAGTCCACCCCTAACAAAAGATTTTGATATGGATCGCTCTTTTCTATTTTATTTCTAGTGGTATGTTTGACCCCATAAAGAAGTATTAACGAAGTTAGTCGAGAGAAATCAGATAAACATGACGGTCCTTACGGATACAGGCAACGGTAAACCGGTGCAGTGTGGACAGATTATATGCGACGTTTGCAATGCATGAATCCCTTACTGAGAGAATTTTGATTTCAACAAATGTGTGACAGTTGTTGGTTAGGTATGTGTTCCAACAGTTGGAAAAATTAAGGGAAAATTTGTTGGCGGTAGGGGTATTAAATCGTATGCATATATATGGGCTCTAACATCCCCTCATTAAAGAATTTTGACATGAACCCTTCTTTCAGATTTTATCTCTAGGGATATTTTCGACCCACAAAAGAAGTCTTGACGAATTTTGTCGAGATGAATCATCGAAATAAGTGGCAACTGATGGGTACCGGGTATGAAAAGCACGTACAATGTGGATCGATTCCATCAACAATTTGCACCAACGAACCACTACTTACAGGATTGTGATTTCAACGCCTCTTTGACAGTTTCAAGGTATGTATCTGCTCCAACAGTCGGATACCGGCAATGTTAAACCGGTACAGTTTGGACCGATTATATCCAACTTTTGGAATGCGTTGATTCCTACTTGGAGAATTTCGATTTCAAACCCGTTTTTGACAATTGCTAGTTACTGATCTGTTCCAACAGGAGCAAAAGTTTACGGAAAAGGGCTTAAGTATATGGTCGGTATAACATCGACCGTTAGGGGATTACATTTTACTTATACATATGGTTTCTAACATCCTCTCCTGAAAAAATTTTGGCATGGACCCCTCTTTCAGATTTTATCTATAAGGATATGTTCGACGCCCAGAATAAGTGTAGCGGAAGAAGCGAAATAAGGAGCAACTTATTTATACCGGCTATCTATAACAGGTACATTGTGGATCGATTTGCACCAACCGAATCCCTATTTAGAGCAGTTTTAGAAATAGCGGTCTAAATATATGGTGGTATAACAATGGACGTAAGAGTATTCAATTTTATGTCAATATTTGGGCCCTAACATTCCCTCCTCAAAGGATTTTGACATGGATCCTTATTTAAGAGTTTATATCTAGCAGTTTGTGTGAAGAAGTATTTACAAAATACTTCGAGCTGAATGTGAGAAATAGGAGTCCTTATAGTTAAAGACTATACCCAACCAGTACAGGTATGACCGATTGTATGAACTGTCTATTTAACGTGAACCCCTTGAAGTATGTAGATTTAAAACTCCTCTTTGACAGTTCTTTGTCATAGATCTTCTTCAACAGTAGGAAAGGTTTTAGCGAAATTAGTCGAGCCGATTTCGAGAAATCGGAGGCTAAATATATGCCAGCAATAAAAAGTCCTTTACTTAGATTACATCTTAAATCAATTATAGACCGTAACATCTCCTCCTCAAAGGATTTTGACATGGACCCTTCTTTGTGTTTTTGTATTTTGGGATTTGCTCAGAGATGTGAGATTCTATCAACACCGTTGATAACACGAACATTTTCCTAAAATAGTTTTATTTTAGCCTTTCTTGGAAGGTATTGTAAAGCCATTGATCTGTACCAACAGCAGAAAATGTTTAGACGAAATTGATCAACATTGCCTGTATAGAGACAATTTATTATGTGAACAATTAAGCTTATTAGAACTTCTGTTGTACATATTTTCATTTGATCTCTTTTGTGTGCACTCGTAGCTAGGGGTCCACTTAGAACACTAGAATAAGTTGAGACGAAATTAGTCAAACCGAATCGGAGAAATATACGTTCTCTTATGTGTACCGGCTATATGAAGCGAATAGAGAGAGGACCGATTCTATCGACACTTTGGAGTACCCATGCTTAAAGTATTTTGATTCGAACTCTTCTTTGAAAGTTAGCAGCTCAGAATCTGTTCCAACAGCAGAAAAAGGTTTGACAAAATTTTAGCAATCGGAGGCTGAATAGCTGGTAGTTATACAATCACGTAATGGGATTACCTAATATATCCACTTGTGGATCCTAACATCCTTGTCCTTACAGTATTTGGCTTGGATCCCTGCTTGTCGTTTTGTATGTACGGATCCGTTTAAACCCCTTGAAGAAGGATTGATGAAAATCGTCGAGCCGATAATATATACTAGATCATAATACATTAAGAGTACGACGATTACCGTGCAAACCGACACCCATCCCCCCATGTTTTTAGTAGTAAAAGTCTGCCTATCTAGCTTGGAGTCAGACAAGAGTGATAGAGGGATTGGCGCTATTACTGTAACGGATATGCTCGCTCTGCTAGGTGTTATGTAACTGTGAAGCTGGAAGGGAGTGCCTGTGTTATGATCGAGTATGTATTATGGAAGAAACAAATTTTACTCCAAAAATTGATTTCTTCTTCAAATACATTACCCGATCACAATACATTAGAGGAACTGGTAAGACGAGGAGGAAGTTACATCCCTTATCCCGAGGAAAGCCCAATCTCCTATCTCCTAATACACGTGAAGCAGCTTCAAATCTTGTGAGAGATATGGGACAGAGTTAGCAACTCAATATGTCCTTATGCGGTTGTCGGGAAATTGTTTTCCCACGCAAATCCAGTGGAAGTCGTGATGCCGCGTTATTGTGAAGCTGCTGAACGACCCAATCAGGTAGCATTCTTTGCTGCTGCTACAGGTACCACCAGGTCGAACTTAACCCATTGGTATTAAAGATTTCTGACGTAAAATCTAGCTTTGACCTCCATTCTAGGGCTTGGATAATGTCAAGTAGGGAACATTTATGCTCGAATATTATGCTTGTGGCTACTGCCCTCATGAGCCGTCATGTGCAAGAAGCTAATTTAGTCTGGGTTAGTTCTTTTTGTGCAGAGTTAATAACCCATCGTATCCAAGAAGATAGAGCCTGAGCTGATATATCGTATTTATATACTTTTAACAGTAGAAGTAAATGAGATCTCCCTCTTCTGATCGGATCCGTTAGGTTTAGGTACCACTTCAATGCCCATATGGGTGCTGTAGACGCCCTTGAGACGATGGGTTCACCAATAAAGGACTAGTTGCTCATTTACGGGAGCCTGTTTATAGTGATGAAAAAAGGAGGCGTCATAAGTGTATTGAACCATCTCGCCGAGACTGCAGATAGATCGACAAGGAGTGTATCTCATTGATATGCCTGCTGTGACTAGAAGGACTATAAAGTAGGTTTGTATGAGAGGTGAGTGAATGAAACTATAAACATTGGCTCGAATTGTGCTTAGCTCAGTCATGTCAGAACCCAAGGTATGGTCCATTCGCACACAAGGCCAAAATCTTCGGTCGAAAAAAATCAAAGTTCGCCAGAAGATCAGAGAAATCTTTACTTTGTCTATTATTCTCCATTATTAAGGTGAAATGTGCCTGATATTGTGTTACGGTAGTTTTATTGTCATGTGGGCTAACTGTATCTCTTTAAAGAGCCAAAGGAGAAAGTTTGCTATTATTATATTGAAACTTTTACCGCAGTGATGTCTCCGCTAGCACCTCTGAGAGAACACTATCCACTTTCCTTTGTATGCTCTCAATGTGGTGGTCCTTCTTGCCGGAACAATTTTGTCCACCACCCCTTTTGACAAATATTTTTCCCTAAGGGCATGTTGGATGTAAGCCACGCATGCAGGTTCAACGGTCCTGGGTTCTGACGAAACACCTGCATTTGCGGTTGCTTAAGCATGCGAGGAAAAACTGTGGGCAGTTTCATAGATCGTTAATCCATGATTTTACCCCACTTGATGAAGAGCAATCAGGAGAAGACGACATTCTTTCTCCCCTCACTTTCTGCAAAACCTTGGAGGTCGGAGACGTTAAAGGACTATTCCAATCCACGTAAAGAGCGTCGACTGCCCAGGCTTTTGGATTTAGGACTAGAGTGTCAAAATGTGGGTAACTTTTCATTCCACCTCGTTGCAAACAGATCCACGAGTGGTCAAACTACATTTGTCCAGAATCGTCTGAATACCGAGGGGTGAATTGATCATTCAGTTTGAGTTGTCTAGCTCCGCCGTGACAGTGAGTCTGCCATTAATGTGCCGGATTTGAATGTGAATTTGTCGTTGAAGACACCACCTGACAAACCAGACAATAAAGATTTGGGCATTTTGTCCCTCCTTGCCTTCTGATATAATTTCCCACAGTGGAGTTGTCAGACATAATGAGGACGCCCTTTTCAGACAGCATCGCCTACCACGATTGAAATGGATTATCTATGGCCTTAATCTCCATGAGATTGATGTGTAATGTATGGTCCTAAATGGGCCACATAGTGCTTACTCCACGAAACAAGAGCAGAGTTGTGTGTGTTGCGGAATGGGGGGGGGGGTCACACAAGCCTGCCGGGCTGGCAATATGTGCAGATCGTGATTTCCGGGCGCAGAGTCCTCAAGGGAGTACCATCTGTAAGCCAGTTAATGTTCTCCATTTGCTGAGATGGGAAGTCATATATTCCGAAACCCGAATTGCTTGATCCAGCAGACTAAGCTTCGAACGCAACTTGGACAAGAGAATCATTTGTAATGGTTTTATAAACAGGCGACCCAGGATGATGACATCCGCTGTAGCATTTAGGAGCCCCAAGAGGCGAAGAAATTCGCGGGCTGAGATATGATTCTGTCAGAGAAGAGAATACACAGTCAAAATAATCTCTTGACATTGGGGAATCGGCGGTGAACTTGATCAAAAGGCCCTTTGAAGCTATTTGAAAGACCCAGTGTCGTCGGGGCATATTGCTTCTCATTTAGTGCTGAAGTGTTTTAGTCCCCCCCCCCCATCTGTGAAAACGGCGGCATGTGCATGGCATCATTTTCCGCGATATGGAGGCTGACGGGGAGAGAAACTAGAACGGAAGCGCTCCTTATGCCATCTCTTTTTGTCTCCAAAGGTCCCTGGAAAGTGTGCCGTGGGAGGTGGACGCCTCTTTGTTGTATTTATGGGTTTTGTTCTGAAACGATTTCTGAGAACGTGCACTTTGGGCCTGTGCAATGTTTTTCTCTTTGGTGGCCTACTTACCAACTTCCTTGACATGACCGTGGAAAAGCAGATTAGACGACAACGGTTGTGATCTAAGTGCTGACCTATGATGATCCTTCAGGAAAGCGGAAGTAAATTCCCTGCCGCTGTTATATAATTACTTTGTGCTGCTCTATTAAGAACACGCGCCATCCTCGAGACTGACTACCAATCATGAGTAACGGTGTTATCGAAGGGCGAAGGTAGGATGTGTTCAGATTGCTGATATATAGCCATGGATGCCAAACCGATCATGAATCCTACTGCCACGACATGTAGCTCTAGGAAGTTGGCCAATACTTCTTCTAGGGGTCGAGCATCTCCCTAGATACAAATTCTCAAAGAAGGGTCAATGTCAAAATTGTTTGGACGTTAGATTAAATATCCTTACGGGCTTTGTTACGGCTTCCATATATTTAGCCCCCTATTTCTTGAAATCGGCTTGACGAATTGTTTTCTCACCTTATCCTACTGCTCGAGCAGATCACTAACTAGGAACTATGAAAGAAAGGTTGAAATCAAAACTTTAGAAAAAGGGATCCACATATTGCAAAATTGTTATATACTGGGTTCTCACTGTACCGCTTTCATGTTGGCGGTATCCATAAGGACCTTTATATTTCTTTGATTCCTCTCGACGAATTTCGCCAATACTTCTTTTGGGCATCGAACAAATCCCTTGATACAAAATATCAAAAAACGATTCATGTTAAAAAAATTTAAAAGGGGATTGCAGGTTCGATATATGGACATAAGAGGCAATCTCTTAATGAGCTTTGTTATAGCTACCATATATTAAATCCCTATTTCTCGAAATCGGCTAGACTTATTTCTTTAAACTTTGCCTTCTTTTAAATCAGACGCCTAACTAGAAACTATCAAAGAGAGGTTGAAATCAAATTCCTCTAAGTATGGGCTTATTTGGTGCAAATCGTTGAGACAACGAGCCCACTATGCACCTCCTTTACATTGCCGGAACTTATCATGACCCTCCTATTTTACTGATTACTCTGCACGAACTTCGTCAATACTTCTTTTGGGTGTCGAACATATCCCTAGGTACAAAATATCAGAGAATGATTGATGTCAAATTCTTTATTAGAAGGGGATTGTAATGTCCATCCATGGACTTAAGAGGTAATATCTTACTGACTTTGTTATACCTACCATATATTTAGCTCCTTATTTCTGGAAATACTTACTGTTGAATATATTTAGCTCCTATTTCTCGAAGTCGGCTGGACGAATGCTCTTTCAACTTGTGCTACTCTGGAACAGATCCCTCATTAGAAACTGTCAAAGAGGCAATGAAATAAAATACCTCTAAGTAGTGGTTCACTTGGCACAAAATGTTTATAATATAATTGATACACATTGAAGCTCTTTTACAAACCCGGTACACACAAATTGCCCTTTATTTAGCTGATTCCATTCTACGAAATTCGTCAAGGCTTCTTTTGTGGTTCGAAAATATATAAACCTAGATATAAAATCTGAAAGAAGGGTCTATGTCAAAAGTCTTTAAGTAGGGGAAGTTTATTTCCTACATGTGTACGTAAGATTTATTCTCCAACGGCCTGTGTAGTAGCCCCATAGATATAACCCCCTATTTCTCAAAATCGAATCGACGAATTTTATCTAGGCTTTTGCTACTTTTAGAACACATACCTAACTAGCAACTGTCAAACTAAAGCTGAAATCAAAATTCTCTCTGTAGGGGTTCACGCATTGCAAGTTTTGAATATAATCGGTACACTGTGCCGGTTAATGTTGCCGATATCAGTAAGGACCCTCCTATTTCTCTGATTCCTCTCCACGAACTTCGTCAATACTTCTTTTGGAGGTAAAATATATATCAAGGTACAAAATAGCACTGAACGATCCAGATCAAAATCTTTTATAGGGATTGACTAGAGGGTGCATATATGACCTTAAGAGATAATCTACTTATATTTTTCTTTATAGTAACCATACATTTAGCTCCCTATTGTTCGAAGTCGGCTCGACGAATTTTTCTTTATAATATTCCTACCAAAAAACGGTCAAAGAGGAGTTGAAATCAAAATCCTCTAAGTAGGAGTTAAATTGGTAGAAAATGTCGACAGAATCGATCCTCATTGCAGCTGATTTGTATACGATGTGCTCATAAGATACACCTTTTCTCGCTGATTCCTCTCTACGAATTTCGCCAAGACTTCATTTGTGGGTAGAAAATATTCCTAGACATAAAATCTGAATGTAGCATTCATGTCAAAATTCTTTTGGGAGTTAATGTTAGAGCCCATATTTATACGTAAGATTTATTCTCCTTACGGCCCGTGTTATACTCTCTACCACCCCCAACACGCATACCCCATCGATACATTTAGCAATCTATTTCTCAAAATCGGCTAGACGAATCTTCCCTGAACTTTTACACCATTTGGAACACATACCTAACTAGCAACTGTCAAACAGGAATTTTATTCAGAGTTCTCCAAGTAGGGATTGACGCATTGCATAATTTGGATATAATCGGTCCACACTGTACCTGTTAAATATTTCCAGTGTCCATAAGGACCTCCTATTTCTCTGATTCCCCTTTACGAACTTCGTCAATACTTCTTTTGGGGGTCAAACACATATCTAAGTAGAAAATATCACCAACAAGAAAGAACAAAAAAAAAAAAAAGATCCACGTCAAGATCTTTTATAGGGGTGGACTGTACATGGGCCTAACGGGTAATCTCCTTATAGGCGTTGTTATACCTACTATATATTTAGCTCCCTAATGGCTAAACGAATGATCTTTAAAAACAAATTTCCGGCTATTTAAGCAGGCCCTAACTAGAAACTCTCAAAGAGGCGTTGATATCAAAATTAGAGGTTCAATTTGTGCAAAATGTTGAGATCTAGACAGCGGCCAACGTCAATATCTTCATTATAATGTACAGGCTGTACATTTTGGGGTAAGATATTGTTTGCATTGCCATAAAGCTACTGTCTCTTTGTATGCTTTACCACATGCAGTTATATAGTTTGGAAGATTGCCAAGTTATATATTAATCGATTAGGTTATATATTTAATCAAAGAGTGTTTATATTTATGTTAGTGTGTTTTGTGATAGTGGAATCGGGTTACTTCTATTGAATTTATTTATAACCTGTCTGCCAGGTAGCCATATTTGACATATATTCAACATGGGATAAGTATAAAGTCTAAGATGAATTTTTTCGATCGTCGGTAAGTCCATATTTGTCTTTCAACTTTTATTTAACATGTGCTGGGTGTTTTCTGATAGTAGTTTTAGTACAGTCTTAGGTATCTGTAGGTATCTTAGGTATCTGTATTAATAACCATTATGGAATAAATGTGAACATTTTCTTTTATACTTATGTATAGGTCTTCAGTGCCTATAGCGCCTTAAGTGTCCATTTTAACTGACGTGGGAAAAGTCATGCCGACATCGATATTGAGATGTTGATTGGATTACGTTTAACAAAAACAAAACGATCAACATAAAACGTTGAATGCAGCTAACAAATTGAATCTTACGAACTCGCCAATCTGAGGAGGAACGAAATCTTTCTACACCAGAATGCACGGTCGAGGCTGACCTTTTTAATAATTATAGTTGCCTTAGTTTTTTCGGCTGCTAGTACAGTATATGTTTATCAAGGGAAGAAGGTGGGGACATTCATTCAAAAGTCATGTTGTTAACGTTGAGTAGCATTCATCCGAAAATAACATTTTGACGAGGGATGGAACATCTAATTTGTTTCTCAATCGATATTTTTATCTTCCTGGCTCTGTTTATTAAATTATAAATCACTTTATCCATCTCGCTATCTATCTGTCTCTCTGCCTGCCTGTCTTTCTCTATGTCTCTCTGTTTGGCTCTGCCTTCCTATTAAATTATAATGCATGTAATTGTAAATTGTTTATTTAAATGTGTTATAATATATTGATAGTGTCATTTTTTTAATGCATATCAATCGTATGATGATGATATATGTTACATTATTATATTGAACATGTTACGGAATCATACCTTTTTACCTTTTTATAATGATTTAATTTACTAATTTATGATCTCTGTTTTTAGTCTGAATAGCGGTTAGCATATATGTATACATACGACTACTGCTCTATCAATAAGTGGTCACATGATCAATTGCGCGGGAAAATGAAGTCGACCTAGCTTTGTACTTTTAGAAATCAACATTGAAAGGTCACATTCCATACTACAATAACATTATGTTTACTCTTTAAGATTTTTTAGTACGCTAGACCTATGGGTAAATGACGCGTAACCTAGTTCCTGATTGGTTCTTAGAGGGTTGTGTTATTTTGAAATACCATATTATTAAAGACGGAAAAAGGGTATTCCCTTTTAATTCTGCGCACTTAGTAAAGATATATAGGGAATAATCTTGGGAATTATCATTCTTTACAGTTGCTTGAATGAAGAGAGGTCGTATTGAGATTTATTTCAGTTCAGTGTGGAATATATTTATTTAATTAGTAATTCATCTGAATTACTATACAGCTCCGTGGAATTATCGGACATTATTCTAAAACTTGTGAGATTCCAGACTTGCAAGGATTATTTTGGATTTAATCAGAATTTGTCAACATCAGCACAGTACAGGTTATTTTCATTCGGAATACCACATCCGGATTACTCGGATTAACATCAGGAAGTGAACTTTAAAACATTTTAGGACTTTTAGGATATTCTATACTGTAAGTTATTTTAATTCTTTCACTTTGATTGTTTGTTGAATTATTTTAATTCTTTTAATATTTTAGGAAATTAAAGTTTTGCATTTTAATCTTGAAAGCTTGTTTGTGTCTTTTATTCTGTTACATTACCCCTAGAGTCGTAACAAACAAGTTTAGAATCCCAACATATATATACAATATGGACACGTTTGTATTTATAACCGCAGCAGTGAAGCAGACACAAATATGATCAGATCAACGGTGCTTGTATTTGAAACATTTTATAGATGGTGGAGTTGGTGAGTTGATTGAGTAGTGGATGGATGGATATTTTTGCAATGATCTTTACTGTCTATTTTTACATGCAAAATCTCTCCACCTCTCCCTCTCTTTCTTTATCTCTCTCTCTCTCTCTCTCATTATTTTAGTAAAGAGATAGAATTGTTATATAAACAAAAAAATAATTATATTAAAAATCCGTCCCTTAAAGTTGCAAGACAGTGATTCATCTAATGCATTAAACAAATCGTTTCTGATTTGCAAGACAGTGATTCATCTAATGCATTAAACAAATTGTTTCTGGTAGGAAGAGAAAACAACGTTACTTGATCTTCTATTGGAATAAAAGTATTTAGAGGTTTCATATAGAGGGAAGAATAATGCTGTAAACACTTTAAATTATCCAAACTCAGTGGACCAATACAACAGACAACATTAGAAATCTTGTAATAGGAAACCAATGCGCATATTCAGATAATGGATTTTACAGTCTGCTGTGAATCGTCCTATCATACAATACCCGGGTCATAAACAATATATACAACCCAGGGAATACTATAAAAATGTTATACTTGTATTTTTAAATTTTTAGGGCTGATGCGGCGGGGAGGGGGGGGGCTAAGCCAACGCTACCCCACCCCTCCAAAATATGATCGCGAAACAACTGGAATATTTCCCAGAGTAAGTTTTCTTTACAGTTTGATGGTTAAAGTTATGCCCTTTAAACGCTTAAAATGCAGGAACTTTTCAGGGCTTCTCCTCCTACCCCCCCCCCAAGCAGGTTATGTCCCACACACCCCTCGCCAACTTGTTTACGCTCCCCTCATCGATATTTCTGGATTCGCGCCAGATTTTCACAAGTACTTAGTATCCAGTGCAAAAAACAACTGAATAATCTTGAAAAATATTTAGAAGTGAGCTTTATACCTAACTATTGAACATATAATTACTTATATATATATATATATATATATATATATATATATATATATATATATAGAGAGAGAGAGAGAGAGAGAGAGAGAGAGAGAGAGAGAGAGAGAGAGAGAGAGAGAGAGAGAGAGAGGCGCATATTCATTATTCATTTTTTGCCACTAGGTCATATTTATGCTGTTTACTCCTTATATTATGATTTTAATCTGCTGTGTTTGAAGTATCACAATTGTCGAAGAAAGGTAAAACCTATGGTTAATACAAGTATAGATTTATTATTATGGACGGACGCCAATTCTTATTGTTAAGACTGAACACGTGACGACGTTGTGTGACAGTTGAACTGGCTGGCAAAATTGGAAGATTTGTCAGTTTGTTTATGAACCATATGCCCGTTGTTTCTTTGGTTTGGTTTGGTGTTTTAACGGCGCAGCAACGCAATTAGGGTGTTTAATGCCGAGGCAATCGGAGTAAAGTGCCTTGCCCAAGACTGGCCTAAACGGGCTGATATGATGGTATGATTCGAACCCGCACCCTTTCGAGCTGATCCGCGGCACTTGATAAGTCGTTTGTACAATGCAGTCAGTCAATTATAATGGCAATGCGGGTATTTCGCACTGTATAGTTTTTGCTACTTGACATATTTCTCTAATGCTTTAGAGAGTTCATATTCGTAATAAGAAATATAAGTGCCCTTGCTCAGTCATATTGTTGTGTACCACAATCTCGTATCCCTTCATGAGAAGACTTAAAAACTAAAATAATTGATATTATAAATGTAATATAATATTTCCAGACCAACACTCGTACAACACTATAATAAAAAACATCATTACTAGTGACAGTGAACACGAAATAAGAGTTTCACGTATTAACGTAGTTTTACACATCATAGGTAATGACACAAATCTACAGTGTACCGAACTCAACAGTTTTCAGAGTGAAGATAGAAATATTTAATGCGTTAAACATGACAGCAGCACTCTCAGTATCAAGAGATAACGTGTATTTGTTTACAAGTGTGAATGGTATAACGATGTGGTAAATTGTTGATTTCAAAAATTAAAAGAGAAATATACTTCAATGTTTCAGAGAAGATGTAGATTTACAGATTACTTTCAATGATGATAACATTGAAATAAGCAGCAACCGCTTTGAAAACAAAATGGTTAACACAGTACCGTATGAGGGAGGAATAAATTAGTTATTTGATGTGGGTCAAATACACAAACTTGTATTATATTAAATATACAGTACAACTTCAAGATCTCGTAAATTTTATAAGGTCAGTCGTAAATAATTCTGCAAAAACAGACAGAATTTAAGAAAAACAAAGTTTATTTTAAAAACAGCACATGGTAATTCAGTATTAGAGGTAGCTGTTTTGGAATCAACCATGGGAATGGAAAAATACGACATAAATATGAAATCATGGATACATTTGATATGATTGAAATAAGTTACAAATTATTGAAAATGAATGTACCTGTTTTAGACGGTCGTCTGATGACACATACAGACATTTGATCAAGCATATAGTGTTCTCTCTGTGTTGTTGCATAATCTGAAATTTTAGCCAAACCACAGTATTTTAAACATCTTTACCAAGATCCTAAATGTCTCGCTGCGTATACAAGTATCAAGCAATTGTTGGAGCAGATTAAACGGGAGATAAAGAACGAAAATGCACTGAATTGAAATAATGGTTAATTGAACAGTCTACCTACATATTATAGAAGCAAGCGAGAAAAAGATTCCCTTCACAAAAGTTGGTCACTCTCGTGGGTGACCAGTGACAGACAGGCATTGTTAGCATTCAAAAATATATGAAAACTACAACCAGAAATATAAATACATCTTGACAGTGATATATATTTTCTAAAAAAATACTCTTGTGCTGAAAAAAAGAGAAAAAAAGAGATTAGATACACGATGCTTGTAAAGAAGTATTTCGAGAGAGAAAGCCTGAAAAGATAGTTGTATTAAGGAAAGGGGTGTAACAACTAGGAAGTTAAGGATTTCATGGAAAAAGATCACATTGAATACTTGAATACATACACAGAAAAAAGCATCAACAGAGTAAGAGTTGAACAGAATCCTAAAGACAAGAATGTGGAAGCATTTTGCTAAAATTAAACCTGAACATTTTTACTAAATTTAATTGATGGTTACAATAACACACATCACAGATTAATAGACATAACTTTTGTTGAAGCAAAGTATGGATCAGTCTATTCTGTTCATTTACAACCGATACATTTGAAATACATATTTTCACAATAGGTTAAACAGTCCGAAGTTCAAAATAGAAAACAAACGTAAAATATTCTCTGGATATCCTGATACCGTTTTAAACGGCTAACGTCGGAGACTTTGCAGAGCAATAGAAAGAACAGCACTTAAGGCACCTATACTACGATTTTGAAAGTCCAGATGCTTGAATATACATCAATCGGTTCTAGGGACACATTAAATGTGACAAAAGCTTAATAGAGAAACACTGACAAAGTCCGATAAAATATCCAATATTGAAAGAATGGATGTTTGGACAATCTTTATACACATCGCATAAGAAAAGTAGAGAATGATTTTCACATAGATGGGTCTATGTTACTCACATAGATGATCAGTGGCAAGCAGAAATTTTGAACATGCAAGCATATCAAACATACAACGATGAAAAACAAATACATCTTGACAGTGCAGATGTATTTTCAAAACACACATGGGCTGAACGAGTAAAAGCTAAACAGGGGGTGTCCTACACGACGCTTTCAGACATCTTCAAACAACGAAGGTCTCGAAAGATAGTTTGATGGAGAAAAAGAGTTTTACAAAATGAAAGTCAAGGATTTGATAGACAAAGAAAACAACGAGTACATTTCAACCAACTCGGACAAAAGAAAATTAAAATAGATATCAGTAGTTGAAAGGTTTAACCGAACACTCAAGTCGAGGATGTGGAAGTATTTCATACAAAATGAAAACAGAAAAGTTATTAATATTTTACAACCACTACAGCTAATTGATGATTGAATAATACTTATAACACATCAAAAGACTTGACTGCAGTTAAAGCGAACGAGAACAAGATAGGTCGATCTACTTGGCGATTTTACAACTGATACATATGGGACTTCAAAGCTCAAAATTGGTGACATAAAAAGAATTTTAAAATAGAAGACACTATTTTCAAAGGGTTATTCCCTACTTCACAGAGGATATGTTCAACATCACGCAAGTAATACTAGGTGATCTGGTAGTGTTCGAACTGGAATACTCGAAGAGAGGGTATATGGAGGGCATGTTCAACAAGCAAGAGTTAACACTATATAACAAACAGGGCGACCTATACAAAGTTCAAGCGGTTTTGAAGACCGAGAGGCTGAAAGGAAAAATGTATATACTCGTGAAATGGAGAGGAACTGTTATGAGCCATAGAAAACATGATTCAGATCAAAATAATTGTGGAATCATAATACATTAGTAGTAATATCATGCAGCATGAACACATTGAGTTGTTGAAAGATTACGAGTTTCTAGAATGTGACAAATTTGGTAAAACAGCACGTTGGAATATAAGGGAGGTAGATCTTCCTCATGTGAATTTGTCTTGTTACGAGACTACTGGGGGAAAAGAAATATCACAGTTAAACACAAAAGGTAGACAGGAAAATTGTGATAAGGAGGCTACAATGTATGCAAGGTCCTAGCTGGATAATACATGATATCACAGAAGAAATGAAAAGAGACTGCATTGTAAGGTATGAAGTTGACACAAACTACATCACATACAAGCTTAAAAACATATTCAGTGGCAACGACTATACGTTGGTCTTTGAGATTTTAAACACAGTAAAAGGCAATAAAAACCGTACAGAAGTTGATACAGTTATGAAGCTATTTACGCAGTTTTCAAAGTTCATTCAAGACCTGTATTGCAGAGAGTCACGCAAATACTCAATCAACAATGCATTTGTCTTGAATGAATATATATATATATGTATATATATATATATGAATATATATATATATATATATATATATATATATATATATATATATGACCAATTTTAAAGCATCCATTATGCATCTGATCACAAAAAATGCCACAAAACTAAACAAAATCAGTTGATTTGGGAGGAATTTTAGTGAAGTAACAACCAATACACTTTTAACAGTATGCGGATATACAGACTTTGAAGATCCAGTTCCAACAGACTGCAAGTAGTAATTGAAATTCAGTTACTGAAACAAATAGCATACTATGTTACACCTCCTGATGACCTCTCCTCGAGTAGCTTATCAGAAGGATACTACGGAGACGGAATAGCCATAAAATCAACAATTGTAAAATGTCACAAATGTCACACTGTAAAGCTGGGGAAGCAACGGAAGAACAGAATATCAAATACCAGATATATACAGATTGCGTAAAACAAACGAGATTAATGGTATTACGGTGGGGGGAAATGAACAGACGAAATTAAAAATAAAATTACATGTGAGTGTGGAAAATTCTAAATAGAGGATTAATGTATTTGCACAGGGAATAGCCATTTTCATGCACAAATAGCAATGTTTAACACCTTTTGGTAGATAAACGGACTTTAAACGAAAGAAACGAAATGGCACAAAACGCTGTTCTTGTCACGCAAGGAATTTTGACGCGTTAAGTTAGATAACTCACTTTAACCAAATTAAAATAGCAAAAGAGTTAATATAAACACAAATTTACGGCAAAAGCTGCTTAACATTTTTGACAACTACACTCTAAACTTTGACAGTGATGAATCAATTAAAAGATACAGAGCACAGTGTGACATGCAATTTAGGCAGAATTAACTATACTGGGCCGTATGGATGGCAACATCTGGTTCAGGAATTTCTACTGGAATTTGTTGACAATAATGTTCCAAATCGGTATACAAAATGTAATGTTTGCTTCCAAATGAGGAAACTGCTGTCTGAATGCAAGATACCTCTGTCAGCTGAAATGTATTCAGATCGAATAACAAAAACATTGACTTAAAAGAGTGTAGTTTGGTCTGCAACAATTTTAAAATTCGATATCAGTATCAGATCATATATAATCTGCATATTTTGTGTACAAGTTAACATAACATAACATAACATCTATTATGCAGTCCTTTCCAACAGCATTATATACCGATTAAATGTTGATGGAGCTACTAATACTGTGAAACACTTTATTTTTCGTGGGTTTCAAATTTCGTGGTTTATGTAAAAAGTTCATATTCGTGGGTACCTAATTCGTGGATCTATCATCTACAAAAAACCCCACAAAAAAACAAACAACGATAAATAAGTTTATGTCAAGATTATACCGAAATTCATTTCCACGCATTTGCGAGCAAACAGGTTTAATCCGTACTGAAGTTATTAAGTTCATTAATTAGGTTATTCATTGATAACATATGGAGTAAATGTCTGAGCTAACACATTTAATACCACTATCGTAATAATAAGTAATTAGGTTCTCGTGTATTTTTAAAGATCGCTATCAAAGCATAAAGTTCTCAGCAATTAAGGATTAGGCGCTTGAACAATGCCAATGACTGATAACTTCTTATGTTTCGAAAGAATCCTGCCAAAATCGCCCCGTGGGAACCCCTTGTTGCTGGGTGATCTTGACCTTGTGTCCAAAATTGGATCCGTAAAGTTCGGATGAATGGCAGTGTTACTAATGCGCGTATTGTGATTGCTGGTGCTAAAGGAATTGTTACAAAATACGCTAAACATGAACTGCAAAGATACGGTCAGAGGACATGTACATTCAGATCAGGTCTCGGTTAAACTGAAAACATCTATCGGTACATTAATTACTTAAGATTACAATATGGTATTCACGTAAAGCGGATTATCTGCACAAATGACAAAGTAGCACTTTGGAGAGACCTGATCAAATTGGGCTTTGAGAAAAGGCTACTAAGCAACCCATGACTGTGCAAAAAAGTTGTCGAGAAAAAACACGAAGACAAAGTGAGTAACAATAATATATAGAGAAAGGTATATTGTCATGGGTTGTAGCGTTCGTGCTATCTTTGTTCCTTTATGACAAGCATTGTTTCTGCTCAACAACATGGTTACATTTTCAGTGCAAGCCTACGCAATAACGCCAGGTTTATTTTCTGAAACACACGTTATCTCTGACACAATGACACATGACGATTTAGAAAAGCCCTAAAAGAACATTGGGCACGAAATGCACAAAAAATCATTTATTTGGATACTCATGGTTGTTGGAGCAGATATGGTACACTTTTTGAAATAGGTTAATTACCTATAATTCAACTGGTTGTTTTGTTTACGCTTTTGACCAAAAATGTGAGTAATAAAACCACTAATGCCAAAACATGTAACATTAAGTGTTTAGCAAGTAACGAAACAATTTGTCTAGCACTCTTGAGTTACCATCCGATCACATAACCAATAGTTCAAGGCAACGATCCTTTGTTTTTTGTTGTTTTTTTGTTTGGGGTTGTTTGTTTTTTTTTTGTTTTTTTTGGCGGGGGGGGGGGCTGTTCGGGGGTTGGTTGTTTCTTTTTTGTTATTGTTTTCTTTTTTTGGCTCTGAAACAAATAATCAGATAAAGTTTTCAAGCGTCTTGTGATCATGTCAAAAAATGATCTAGTTAGAGGAGTAGATGAAGTTGGGGAAGTAGGTAGAGTTGGGGGAGTTGTAGGTGTAGTTGGGGGAAAATGTGAAGGTGGAGAAGATGGAGAATGAGGTAGAGTAGGTAGAACAGCACCTTGTTTCAAATTTGCTGCGGACAATGCAATTGTTGATATTTTGATTGAAATTGCTGTAGCTAAAGCAGATGTAAGACCCAGTTCTTTAAACAGCTGTTATAGCCTTTTACCTAATGGCAATTTTTTCTTAGCCTTTGAACTGATCTTTCAATGGTTTTTCTAAAACTGCTCTCCTTCTGCACTGAATGTCGTATTAATTGGGCCGTTGCATTCGTTGCAGTATTACAGCCTATTTGTCTGGGTCTTTTTTCTGACTGATTTTCGTTTTTGAGTTCTTCAAAATGCTTTTCCACTCATGTCAACATCAAGTTTTGTGAGCTATATTTTTGATTTCACACCTTCCACAACATTTATATTATCCCTTAATTCCTTTTTCCCCTTAGTAGTAAATAACCTTTTGTCAAGCAGCGAGTAGTGCTTATCTTTTCGACCCAGGCTTGTTCATTGAATGGTTTGTTTGTTTCTATCGTTCGTATCTAGATGTTCTCAGGGACTAGTATTAGCTGTCTGATGGTAACGGATGGTCCAGTTGGATCTTGTGGTTGTGTCTCTCTGATTCTCTAGTTGGTAACGCTTATTTCATGTCCTGACCTGTCCAACCTAATATGTTAATAAAATCACACCTCCCCTGAGTTATTAAATATTGCTATAGCAGCCTGCATTTTTATAATGTCCCCCTACCTTGATACTTGAAATAGACTACCAACAGGCTGTTTATAAAACAATCTTCTAGATTTTAATTTCAAGTCATAGTAACATGTTGATCATTATTTATCTTAAGCTCCATTTTTGTCCTATACTGATCAATACGTTTGACTGAAATGCTTTCCAAACTATCAGTTAAAATAACTCCATTAGTTATCAGATATGTTCCAGGAGCCTGCCTTCCTTTAATGTCACATTTCCTCAATATTTGAACTAGGCTATCATGAATCTTTTCATCCAACAGTGTTCTCGATTTTAATTCAAGCCATTGCGAATCCGTTCATATTGATCATCATTTATTTTCAGTCCATTTTTGTCATGTACTGGTCAGTAAGTCTGAGTGAAATGCTTTCTAAACTACCAGTTAACTGAGATACGTCTGTGCTAAAACCACTTGCGAGACTTTCAGTATTATGAACATATATTTATTGAGTATCTACCACATCATCATCATCACCATCATCGTCGTTTTCGTCGTCGTCATCGTCATCATCATCATCATGCGAAGGATTTTCAAGTTCTTTTATTTAAAATCTCAACCACCTTCAGCCAGTTTTGATTATTTAAATACTGGAAAAATGGATAAGTCATAGTTGGGAAATGAATTGGAATTGATTGAAGACAAGAATAGATCCATTTATACTTGAACATTACCAGAAAGAGAAGATTTCCAACACGAATTAAACATAGCTATTGCGAACGGAACGTATAAAGAGAGAAATGGATAAAAGAGTTGGAAACAAGGATGACAAAGGAGTCAAAAAGTTTAATGGTACGTATGTTATTATCTCAGAGTCATTGTCAAATGTGGTGATTTGCTCTGTGGCAACATTCGTCAGCAAAATTCTTCACATCAGCAACTTGGATAGTTTGCAAAATGAACTTAAAAATGACTGCATGACATCCAGTAGAGTTATGTACTTCACCGTATTCTGTAATTAAAGCTAGGCTTGCTTCTATCTGCACTAAGTACTTGTTTGATACCGTTTCAACATACTGACTTGAAAAAATGAACAGATAGCAATGGGGAAATCTAATATGTTGAAACAATGATTGGCAACTAAAATAGCGTCACTTCTCAGAAGGAGAATGGTCATTGGTTGCTTTGTTGTTGATCCATTTGCTTCTTTAAGCACACTAGTTCCAATACCTGCCACTACATAAATACCTTTTTATTATGCAGTAAAGTTGTACAGAAAAAATAGAGTAAACTTTACTGTCCAAAATCTCCTCAATGATGCAGTTGGCCATCTTGAATGATTCAACTTTTTCATTGTGTTCTTCATTTTCTTCACTGGACAGCATTGGATCACATTTTGAAATGTTTTGACTCGCTAACTTGAACCGAGCGCTTGACCAGTGGAAACATTTCCTATTTTGACCAGGATCAGATAGGTCGAACGATGAACATGGAATGACATGACAAATATGAAGGTCATATTTATTAACATCTTAATGGTTGGTGAAGTGTAGCAGTCTTCCGCAAAAGTCAATAGATGGAGCATCTATTATCTTCAAAGTTGTATCTGATCCGATGTTGTCTCCTAATGCTTTTAGTATCCCAATTCTAGCCAATTGTTATAACCTACCGTTCTCATCATTGTGGTCCTTTATATAAAACACTCTTTTCGATGTTCTTTATGTGCATGGCTCCATATTTGTGTCATATGCTTGGTGACAAGGTTATAATAAATGTGTTTGCCACACTCAGTCACGTCTTTGTCTTCGTCACACTTTGAATATGTCTTGAACTCTTTTGCTTCCCCAACTAATTTCAAACTATATTTTACTATACCTTGTTACGTTGTTTTTCAAATCTTGTTGATTTGGACACAACGTAAAGTTGCTTTTCAACACATATCGGTAAAAGACGTTGAAGATAACAATACACAAGTTAAAACATGCACTTTGTCCAACACAATTCTTGATATGCTTTAAGTCTGTCTCCAGTAGACTAACATGCACGTTTGGTAAATAACAGCATATCATGTGATTGCGGAACAGTCTTTATTGTACTTTTCAGGACAATACATGTCAACTAAAACAAGAAGGATCAACACCGTGTACATCGCAGCACTTAAATCTGTTCTCGCTGTTACATGCAGTATGCTTCTAAAGAAACTTTTGAAGATTTCAATAGGTCCACCATCAAGCGCGGCAATGTATTCGAGAATCAACAGAGATTAAAACTGATTTGGTCAAAGAGATTGAACACTACAAAGACATGAGGGAAAAAAACACACAACAATATAAAAAGTTTGTAATGGTTAGATTCGCAGCAAAGTTTGAAATATGATGAAATAGTTGCATCCGCAATAGTTAAAGTAAACAGTATTGACGAATTGATCAGTGATAACTATGTACCTTCTGTATACCTTGTTGGCAAAACTCATAACAAGATCGGCGATGATCATCGTTATTGTTAAGTAGTACAATGAGTAGATACACATAAAAATCTCGATCAGGACACACAGGAAGGGAATAAATTGAAATATATTATATTTAAATGGACAGCTCAAATCAAGAGAGCTACAGTACAAATGAGTTACTCCCTGGAAGCGAAATATATTTTACCAGCCCAATTAGTAACAGATCTAGCAATCTATCCATTTCATAACATACGCTATATTTGTTGTTGGGTACTACACAGTTTATGTGAAATTAATACAAAACATATTTGCTTACGCGAATGACAACTCTGAAACAAAACCTTATTATTTCTGATGGCTAGTACGACCTCGACATGTACACGAAAAGGGTTAAAAAGAGAATGATCGCAAATGGTGACAACGAATAAAGTATTGATGTTGAATAATTGAAACACAACTCAAAAGTTAGCATAACTCTTAGTAACAATTATTCTGCGATTGTCCTGTTGACAGAGTTAAATTGTTGGGAATCAGTTGAAATGAAACTATACAAGCGTGCTAAATCTGATACAGTCTGCGTGTTTTTGAAACCCCCAAAACCCATACATTTTTTCTAGATCAAATCAATAACACACAAACACACTAATCATTAGTGTTCATGTTAGCTTGAGTCTTTACCAGTTACCAATGTGTTTGATTGACGCTTTGTGTACAATCTTTGTGCAATATACAAACAATTACAGAGGGGTTCATTGAACAGATTGAGCATCAGCATAAGAGATAAAGATAGGAAACGTAATAGGTTTTGATGTTTTACCTGTAATGTATTTCTCATGTCAGGTAAAGAACAGATGATATCTGTAACATTATACAATATTTACAACCGATCAACAGTGAAATGGATGCATTAAAGAGTGAAATGGAGACAATTGAAACAGCTCTGAAGAACTGTGTCACTTAACAATCTCATTTGGACAAATGATAGAAAACATTGAATGATGATATCCGACAGAACGATCAACAGATTGAAAATCTCATGAATGATATTAGCACACAAATTAATGGCCTGGGCAACAAGACCTCGGCTAACACTAATACACAGTCTTAGTTGCAGTAAAAGAATGATGTAACAGACATAACCAAACGATAGATGATGTAAAAAACTGAATGTCAATTAAAAGCACAAGAAGGTCAAAGCAAACAATGCCTGTTCTAGCTATTTGAAATTTGGGTGATCCTATCAAAGTAAGAAAAGATGTTACGCTTACCAAGCCAAAACAGATACGAAATAGTAAGTTGATCTAAAAGTGGTCAATAATATAGGTGTTGTGCAAGGTAGCATTGATTAAATAGACAGACGGGTGCAACGAATGAAAATTAATTTAATTGCTTTGGATCAAACGTTTAGATTTGTTATATATTCGTTCAAATGTGAAGGTGATAAAAAGAAAACAATAGAGTTAAGTGATAGTATTGATAGAGCTAACACTGACATAGAGGCTGTTATAATTGAAATAAATAGAAATATAATAGCTTTAAGTGGTACGATTAAAGAGTTAACACTAAAATAAACACGAACATAGGGGCATTCAAAACCGAATTGAACACGGAAATGGAAATAAAGATCACTGCATTCGGAGTTAGAATAGATGATTTAAATAGCAAAATTGGATGAAACAACAAGATGAAGTTAATACTGAACAAACTGACCTTACGGAACTTGTTAAAAGGTTGTTAAAAGTGTGTGAGCCTGAAGCTACACCTAAGAAATTAGTTAGAATTTATGAATTTAACTATACTCCGTCCCATTTTGCTGAGTGCACATTACAGACAGTAGATGATTCAAAGGATTATGTCAATAAAAAATGGTCGGGCTTAAACACAATATGTTATTATCGTATAGTGTGAAGATTTCATTTCTTTTTCCAGTGAAAGTATTGATTTTTGCATTTGTTTACAGGTACGCAACCAGTGTGCTGCTTCCTAATTAGAGTTTTAAAAAAGAGTCAGTAAACGCTACAGTGTAAAATCAACACTTACATATTATCTGAAAAAGATGAATAGTTTACTCATTGGGTTCAAATGAAAACTGGAGACTCAAACAAAAGCTAAAATACAAACTGGAAGTAGTCTCAAAATGTATTATTCTTAGAAACAGAACAGTAAATGGCCTCAGATATTATGATTGGAGGAGCATTAGCTAACGGTTGGGCATTTGCAGGAAACAACTAGATGTTCAAGTTATTTGATCCTAATGGATCCGATCAGGAACGAATTAGACATGACAAAATGGTTTAGAATTAGATCAGGGCCAAGACCTATTTGAATCAAAGATTGGGATATCAAGGTTTAGTCACTCAGTACTTGAACAACCTAGATGATATTTTTGCTCTGTATGCGGCAACTCATGATTATCAAGATGATAGTAGTTATTAATCAGCATTAAACCTGAGCAAACATTGAAAGTTTATATACCAAACCTCAACCCATGTATCATCATTCTACCTGGTAGTTTTTTTGTGTCATTTTACGCGAAATAGAAAGCAGATGCTAATAATGCAGTGGTAAACAGCTTCGGTAGGATACTCGTGACAGACCTAACCATATCATGCGAAAGCAATGATCTGTTCAAGTTAAATTACTATAACATTTTCACGACTTATACAGATCTGACAGTTACCTGTATCGGTTAGGACAGACAGAATTTAGCAAGATGTCAGGAATGAACACTTGAGATTGGGAGCTGGGAACGCGTAAAACACTGGTACCGAAGTTACAAAGTTTATAGTGTATCAAGACACCTTTAGGATACCACTTGACATCCAGATACAGAAAGATCATTGTCCACTGCATCCATCCTCTTTCGGGACTTTATACTGGGATTACACTCGCCAACGCGGCTTAAGTGATAAAAGGTTGTAACCAGGACTACAAAAATGGAAAACATTTGTCTTCAGTACGATAGGATTACCTCTGATTCATTTGCTCAATCAGTGAATGACAAGTACAGAAATGGACCCGCTTATTTTACGACTTATATTACCATGGTCCAGAATTTCTGTTAGCCATCTGCTGAGAGAGAGAAATGAAGAAGAAAAAAAAACATTTGAATGTGGAAAAAAGTAAATAGAGGCTGAATATATTTGCCACCAAAAGCCGATTGCACTTTATTTATTAAAACTTTAAGGCTGGACTTCAGATTCAAACAACAAGTACACCACCTTACCCTTTTCCTGCAACTCAGTCTAACGCTCCAACCAATTAACGCATTGCACATATTTAACAAGATAACAATTTACTATAATGAAACTTCATTTTTCACATGCAAACCGGTTATTTTTTGATAACTGCACAATAAAACTTAATAGTGAAGATTCATTGAACTGATACAGAGCATCGTACGACATGCGATTTTGGCAGAATCAGCTCAGCCAGGTGGGCAGTTTGGATGGCAACAGGTAGTTATGGATTTTCCTGTTGGCATTTAACATACCAAAGTATTCCAGAGTTAAATCTGTTTACTGGTTGCATGTTTAATTTCAAATAAGAAAACAGATGTCTGAGTAGACAATACCTCTATCAGATGAAGATATATTCAATTCGACCTACAGAAATACATAAATCTGAAACGATTTAAATTGATTTTCAAGAATTGTAACATCTCACTAAACCATGACTGGAGAGACATCAATAGAAAGAATAAAAAAGTCATAGATGATGACAGGTACGATTAAAAACCTTAAAAAGATATATCTGAGTTTGATGAAAAATATAATACCACTGGGGAAAAAATAATTCGTGGATTTTGCTGGTAATACTGGTAGGTTAAATCACGATGCAGCTATTTTAATTAGAAAACTGATACAGATAGGATGGACATAAGTCTTTATGCAAGATAATGCTGTATTTAGAAAAGAAGGAAACACGGTCTGTTTCCACTGTTCACGGCACTACTGTATTTAAACTGGAGCTATTACTTTTAGGACAGAAGGGTGACGACTCGGATGAAAACATTATGAAAGGTTTTTAATAATACATAACAGATTCAAAAGTGAAATCCAACTGTAATGTTCCCAGTGTCGGTATCTTTCTATTACATGGTTATGACAATGGGTAGTATTTTCGGAGAGAACAACAATTTACGGAATCTGCTGTTGTTTATTTTTTTAAAATAATTTACGAACCTGTACTTTTCAGCTAGATGCTTGTTTACACCTTCAATCATGGTGCAAGTAACAAATCCTCTAAATCCAAAATAAGTAACAAACCCACGTTTACATGTTCAGCTAGGAAAGAGACAACATTTACAGTTGCTTCACACTGCTAATAATCACAGGCAATGCTGCTGGTGCTTTTTGGCAAACTCAGACAAATAATTCCTAATATTTATTAAGCCGTATTAAAGTCTTGTCAATGAACGAATCATCTTTGCCTCCTGATTCAGCACTACCTCCACTTATTTCTCCTCCACCTAATACTAACCCTTGTACGAAATTTGCTATAGACAAAACAACAGTTGATATAGCCATCCCTGTTGCAGTGTCTATAGCAGCTATTGCTACACCATTTTCTTTGAACAATTTTTTTAATCTTTCACTATGATTTTTCTATAAGTTTTCGCTAATCCTTTCATGAGTTAAGTGTTTTCTCTCAAATATCTCTCCAACTGCTTTTTATGTCCAACTAGTTTTGCACTTTAACATTCAACCATTTCCAACTGTTCTCGCTATACATCTTTTCTTTCATTTATTTACTTATTTATTTATTTATTTATTTATTTATTTGCTTTGGTTTGTTTGTTGTTTTGTGTTTTGGATATCCTTTGTTGCTAAACGTCTGCTTTAACTCTTTAAACTATTTATCATACATTTCAGATTATATTTTCAAAGTGATAATTTCTACAGCATTTACATAACTTAAATTTCTTTCCCGTTGTGAAGTATATAATCTTTCAACTGCAGGTGGAAGTTCTTCGCTTTGAATTCTTTCGTGAACTTCGCCAATTATAGTCTATGCCTCTCTTATTTGTTGATTAAACGGCTTCTTTGTGTTTATTATTTGCATGCCTATTTCCTCAGGTACTTTTATTAGTTACTTTTGTACAACAGTCGGCTCTAGACGGTCAATCACACAATATAAAACTGTAATTATTACAGAAATTAAGATATGAAATTGTTGCCTCTGTGGTGAACCTTGAGGACATTCAATCCAATCGGGAGGTGGGTCTGATTGCCTCAAAACATTGCACCTTAGAGGTGAACAGTTCTAATGGTTCACCAACAAAAGATGAATAACTTTTATCATGTAAATCCTATTCAAATTATTTCCACCTTCTATTTAATTATTTGGTTTGCTAATATTTTCCTTTCTTTTAAGTCTGATTTTCAGCTAAACATCCAAATAGCCGTTGATTTATGAAGCAGCGATGATTGGAGAAGGCAGATGCGCCAATATAGAGCTTCCTCTCTTTTGAAGTCACATGGCAGTAACATTACTTCCAGATTGTAATAACAGTGTATTAACCTCTTCGACAGAATATAGGGCAACATTAATATTGCGTTTTGTGTCCAGGAAAGCCATATATAAAATAAGGCTAATATTGAGCAACTATCAATCATTTATATTTCTTTTCTATCTCAAGTTCACTGATGAAAATGAATGGCAGCACCATGAAGGAGTCATACACAAGAAAATTGGTAAATAAGTAGACAATTACTTACCTGTTTACATATGTATATGGAATGCTAGTTTTTGTCGAAATATTATGATCGTTCGACATACTTTGCATATTTTTAAAAATATTTTTATACGTGAAGGGAGTGTAATTTTCCACATGTTTCTCGAATTTTCGTATCTTAGCTTACACTTTAAAAACCAAATTACAATGTTGCGATCTCCAGGAGAACAAGAGAGCTATTGGATGTGAGAGGTGTTATATTCTGTTTGAGAAAAATATGATCCTTTGTCAAGTAGTTTGTGCTTATGAAGAATTAGGTCCCTCAATGTCATCTGCATACTTTTGATACCCCGTATGCGCAGAGTTTGATGCATTTCTAATTAACCGCAGACCACCATCAGAGCTCCAGAAAGGAACTTAAGATCTCTAGTTTTTTTTTACAACAGAGCAATAGATCCACTGTGGACGTCATTAAGTTTATTTCCAACATTCACCCAATTAGTAACGTGGCTTAGGGCTTAGGTTGTAACGTCTCGGACAAAAGATCGTCAATGCCGAATACATAGATCTTAACACGCTATTGACTAAACCGTTGCCTGTTGAGAACCAATTCAAACATATATCAGGTATAGATAGTCACTTGGTATTACAAACTAGGTCATCGCATGCTAAAATAAATGAGATTAATCAATGGACAGATGTTTTTATAATCTACATGAGTATTTACTCAGCCACTCACTCATCATGGGTATGTGGCTTACTTAAGTATATGCATACTGTCAGACTTGACGCTTAGTGCTGTAAAGGTCTAGGATGGAAATCTTATGAAAAGCAGTTTTGGATAAATAAAGAAAGGCTACATATTCTGCAGCATATTGGGTAATAGTAGAACAAGAACTTTGACTTTTGTACGTGTACTATGATCATGGTTTACCCTTCTATTTTTCACCCCCTGCAAACACAAAACATAACCAGTATCCTAAGTCCTATGACTATAATTATACAGCGACTTGCGCCAGGATTTTCAGTCCTTATTTGCACCACTGCTTGCGTTATTCAATTGACCATCTTTCATTGACATGTAATCATCTAGTTTGGTTCCCAATTTTTCTAATTTTAGGTCAGACACTTGCTTTCAACAAGGCACGCGTTTTCGTGCTCCATAGCAAGGGTATGTCCCACGTCAGTACATCAACCGCAATCCAATTACATCATACCCAATTCCAAGATGCGCATTTAGACCTTCATGCCTGCACCAACACCCCAATTAAAGTTGCTGTACTGCGTACTCTCTTACAAATGTATCCTCTTAAAGCTGTTGCGCAGGAGCTGATTGAAGGTTTTACTAATGCTTTTTACTTTAACTACAATAGTCCCAGAGTGGCCACTGATTGTCAAAATGTGGCGTCCGTTAAGGGAAACGAACTGGAAGCAGCTATAAATAAAAGTTTAGCTGGGCAGGATAGCAAGTTCATTTGATTACACTGGTCTACAGCCAAAATGCTTTGGCAATACATGTTATCAAACCGTACTAATTCTGGGTTACTGAGCACGAAAATGATGCTTACAATTGTTGATTGGCTCTAGTTTTAAAGATATGATACTGGGTCAGTATATATGACCCTTGACTTGGGAATGGCGGAGGACAAGTGAGTTATAAAGGGAAGGATCTCAATTTAAACCAGATATAACTAAAATACATCTTTGACTGGATCTATGAATAAATCTATGACTGGGTTTGGACAGTACTTGCTTTTAGCCAAAACAATGAATGATGCAATTTGAAGCTGGTATTGCGTCATACATGATATGAATTGCATCATGGTATTCCTAGAAGTCATAGATGATGCAATCATAACTAAGCTTACATCACTCTGCTGAAGAAATTGCCCTATATAGGCTCTACAAATCATACAGTGTCGTGCTCTCTTATTTGTCAGTGTTTGATTTTGCAAAGGGACACATTTCTGTTTAGCCAAAGTGAGCAGAGATGCCTCGTACTTGTGTGAACAATGCAGATAACTTCTGCTATGTTTGTGGTGATGTGACTTTTGCATCACAAAAGCGCAGTATAACCACGATGGTTAAGAAAGCCTATCACCTTTATTTTGGCTGCAAAATTGGAGATCAGGACAAGATGTGGGTCCCACACATATGCTGCAACACTTGTGCAACAAATCTTCGCCAGTGGTTGAACAGGAAAAGGAAATCTATGCCTTTTGCAGTGCCAATGATTTGGAGAGAGCCAACAGATCATATCAGCAATTGTTACTTCTGCATGGTGCCTCCAGTTCGGAAAGGTGTGTCAAAGAAGAAAAAGTGGACTGTTCACTATCCAAACATTCCGTCAGCTATACGCCCAGTACCCCACAGAGAAATACTGCCGGTTCCTGATGCACCAGAATCATTCTCACTTGAAGTCAGACGAGGAAGAGGAAGAGGATGAATCTTCTAGTCCTGAACCATCAATGTCACATGACCCATATTTTCTCCCATCCTCCTCCTCTGAACCACACCTCATAACACAAGGTGAACTGAATGACCTTGTCAGGGATTTGGAACTACACAAGAGTAAGGCAGAGCTGTTGGGCTCCAGACTACAGCAATGGAATCTCCTGGCAGGTAATGTTAGGATTTCCATGTTCCGTGACCGTCAAAAGGATCTTGTCCCATTCTTCTTCATGGAAGGTGATCTCGTAGCCTGCAACAACATCGATGGTGTGATGGCGGCCCTCAACATCGTTCATGATCCAGATGAGTGGAGACTGTTCATTGATTCATCGAAGACGAGTCTTAAAACTGTTTTGCTGCATAATGGCAGTTGGTCATGCAGTCCATATGAAGGAAACCTATGAAGACATGAAACAACTTTTGAGGTGCATAAATTATCACCAACATCAGTGGCAGCTTTGTGGCGATTTCAAGGTTCTTGCTCTCTTACTTGTTCTGCGGACTGGATACACAAAGTACTGCTGTTTTCTCTGCGAATGGGATAGTCGTGCGAGAGATTCCCACTACACCAAGAGAGATTGGCCACTTCGACAGTCATTGGAGCCTGGGATGAAAAGTGTTCAGCATCCACCACTTGTTGAATCAAGGAAGATTTTGTTACCACCCTTGCACATCAAGCTGGGTCTGATGAAGAACTTTGTCAAGGCCATGGACAAAACACAAGCAGCTTCCAAGGTTAAGTGAAGCTAAGATAAAGGAAGGTGTCTTTGTTGGTCCTCAGATTCGTGAACTTCTTCGAGTCGATGCATTTCACCGTGCTCTGCGTGGCAAGGAAAAGACGGCATGGAAAGCCTTCCAGTTAGTGACAACACATTTTCTCGGAAACAACAAGACAGACAACTACAGGGAGTTGGTGGAAAACCTCCTCAAGGCATACAAAAGCTAAAGATACATTTTTTGCACTCTCATCTAGATTTTTGTTCCACTGAACTGCGGAGCAGTGAGCGACGAGCACGTCGAGCGATTTCACCAGGACATTGCAACAATGGAGAAACGCTATCAAGGCAAATGGACCTGATCAATGCTTGCAGACTATTGCTGGACAGTGACAAGAGATGTTCCATTTAATGAATACAAGAGACAAGCCAAGAAGCGCCGAGTAGACACTGAATAAGGATTAAACTATGTACTTATATATACATAATAGTTTTTGACTTTTGTTTCAATATATGTTTTATTTATATAACCCTTTTGCTATTTTTGGAAGTGTTACACAAACAGGACAGGTGAAATATTATAATGTAAAGCAACCATAAACACATGAAAATTCCTAGGTTTACAATTTATGATAAAAAGTCTACTATGTACACAATATACATAGGCGTAAAATGTGCCCTTTTCGAAACTGTTTTCATCATTTTTGGAGTAGATCATAAAGTTTTAGTAGCATTGTAATGATGTGGATCATATTTTAGATGACTTCCCATTTGTAGGAGAGAAGAACGCAAATGATTGTATGTCTCTAATGCAGTTGTTTGCAATCACTTGTAACGAGCTAGGTGTGCTCTAGACAGAGAATAAAAATGTTAGCCCTCTGCCGCTTGTAACCTTTTGGGGACGTGAAATCGACACGGTTGAAACGAAATCAAAGATTACTTTAGAAACGTTATTCGAACTGAAATCTCTTGTAACATTCCTGCTCAGCAGGAAAAAAGACTGCACTCACTTGGGTTTAATGACATTCTGTTCCCAGACAATAATCGCCTAGAAAGCTTTTAGTAGACGCTTCTCTGGTGCGATAATTGGGTTGTCAAATCCTATGCAGTTGATCTGAGTAACACAGACAGAGAAGGAGAACCTGCATATATGGCTTTATTTTTCCCGATTTTTTTCAAATGAGAATGCTTTTACCTGAGCTGATTGGGACAACACTCACAAACTGCAGTTGTTTACAGACAGAACACAAATCTGTCAACTTGGGTGTGCTACTTATTTTAATCATCAGTGGTCGTATTACGATTGGCCTGTAGAGTGGGAAAAAAATAGAGACATCACATTTTTGGAACTTATTCCTATTCTTTTAGCCTTCCATACTTGGATCCATCATTTGTGTAACAAAAAGATTATATTACATAGAGACAAGCATGCACTGCTTTCAACTTTAAATAAGAAGTCCTCAAAGTCCAAACGGGTAATGCAGTTAGTACATCCTCTAATTTCGCAGACTATGGTATACAATATTCAGACTAAAGAAATTCATATAAAAGGTTCAAACAATGGTATTGCTGATGCTCTTTCTCGTCAGTAGTGGACCCATTTCCATCACCTTGCTCCGAGGGCAGACCTCCAGCTAGCCCCTGTAACAGAAACCTTTCAGAGGTTGATCTTAAATCTGAAGCTGATAGACTGTAGACCGCTACGTTTGCTCCAAACACTTGTGAAATCTATTATACAGGGGAATAGGCGTTTATAGACTTTATGCAGACCTATAACCATGAACTACTTTGGCCGCCAACTTTGCAAAAAGTTATTGAATTTATAGCTTATCTGTCAGCTCGGGGTATTGCACCTATCACAACCAGGTCGTATATATCTGGAATAGCTT
Organism: Margaritifera margaritifera; assembly: GCA_029931535.1. NCBI lineage: Eukaryota > Metazoa > Mollusca > Bivalvia > Unionida > Margaritiferidae > Margaritifera > Margaritifera margaritifera. The sequence continues at coordinate 2,194,070 of JAQPZY010001480.1, forward strand.
TTTACACCCAATGTCTTGGGAGTACCCAACGTAACGCAGAATTTCGTGGTTAAAAAGATGATGATGCTGGGTATGTCGAGGTTAAACAAAAGATTGGATTTCACGATGTATATTACTCCTGCTTTATTATACAAGCTTATCAGGATTTTACCTTCAGTTTGCAGTTCATGTTACGAGGCTGCATTATTTTCAGCTGATTTTACTGTGGTATTTTTATTTCGAAGACGTGAATTGTTTTTGTACAAAGCAATTAAAATAAATGATGGAATTAAAATATCAAATGTAACCTTCATTGATCGATCTTATGCACGACAGCTGCGTTTGGACAGTTCAAAGACATATAAAGCAATACGGAACACTTTTATTGTTCTTCCAGCATTTGAATCCGACATAAATATTCCTACACACCAAGTAAGTAAAAAAGAAGAAAAATAAAACATTTTATTACTTTTTTATATTAACAAAACAATCGATGACAGTTCAATGTTTAGTCTTGGTTCTGATTGTCACTTTAAGACTTTCATGTCTGTAGAGGAGGATATGGCTTGTGGGCTCCTCCATCATGAAACATGCTTTTGTACATGCCACATTTTCACCCGATAGAACAAACCTTAGCCTCAACTGACTGTACGCCAGTGTTTAGTGGCAAGGAAGAGCATGTATGAGATGGAGATTGCTGTAAAAGACAATCGTGCTGTTGCTAATCTTTGGGGATGCTCCAGATCTCCTTGTTATAAGTTGTGGTTCAAATAACATAGGTCAATTACCTTATGTTGAATTAAGGCAATCGATGTTATCTACGGTACATAAACTTGCTACGACTTTGCCTTACACTCGTTTGATATGGTCACAAATACTACCTCATCTAGAGTGGAGAAATGAAAAGGACCATTTAGGGTTAACCAACAACCAACATTAGAAAATAATTAAG